>BKCH01001887.1:0-322936 GCA_008635985.1 Ficus erecta | reverse complement strand
CACAAGATGGTAATTCCATCTTCACAGCTTATTCACACGGTCAATATGTGTTAAAAACCGTCATAAATAGGCATGTGAAGATTACTAAGAAGATTAGTTTTAGTGGGCTGCGAGGGAATGGTCAGTAGAGGTTGTTAGTGGAACTGACTACTAGTAGTCGTTAGTAGCTGGTTAGGCGATGGGCAGTATAAAAGTGGGTTGAGTGGTTATTGGAGGGGACGTGAATGATTGTATTCTTGAGTATTGGCTGAGGCCATTGGGAGGCTCGGGGGTCCTCGAATTCCCTCTATTATCTTCCTATTTTCCCTTGTTGTATTTCCATTTGATATCAATCATAGGTACAGATAAGTAGGTTCCTATCAATATGTGACAGAGACGTTGCCAATAAAACCCTCTTTCATTTGGCTTAGATAACACTAAGCATCCACTTTCCTTCTTTTTCTGTCCATTTTAAATTTTCGGTTCCCATAATACACAATTTTTTTTTATTTCATTATAATTCATACCTTTGGGATGCGCAGAGGATTTTTAGCTGCATACTCACATAATTTTCCAATCTTCCTATCATTTGGTCCCTCTTCCTGTCAAAAATAAATAAATGAATAAATAAATAAATAAATAAGACAGAAAGAAACACTCATTATACCTCCACAATGTTTAAGGATAAAGAATAAGACAGGCAGAGAAGTATGAAGAGGGGAGCAAGAAAAATATCAAATGTGTAAAAAATAAACTACTCCGGTGATTCCATAATCACAGTTATATTGTCATGCTTTCCTGATGAAGAGCACCCATTTCATATCCAAATACGAGAATCAAAATGAAAGAAAGAAAAAACCAACTACAAAGTGCATTGGAACAAGGAACTTCTAATTTTCAAGAAAACAAAAGGACATAAGATAATGCAGTTTACACAGAGCCAATCACAGGAGATATTGTCAATTTTGTCAGTGTCTTCTATAAACCTGTATCAGCCAAAGGCACTAAACAATTTATACCATACTCTCAGTCTTTCACCAACTATCATACCCATTAAAAATATTAAACACTCATCTCCGCATAGGCATTACGAAGTTATGGACTTCAAACCTTTACAACAGCTTTTCCCGTGTCAATTTAAAACAAGAGCCCAGATAACCAGTTGCTATTTCCTTGCGCATACTAATGAATGACATACAGGATAACAAAGTGATTGGATAAACCTTCAAAACTTGTATAATGCTAGTTCAAGTTCGCCTTTACCCTTTCTAAAACTTGTATCTACGATTATGTAATTTTTTTTTTTAATGAAAAACAGTCTTCGATTATAACATGTGAGAATTTGAGCAAAGATCAGGATTATCCATGTCTTTTCTAGCCACTCCTTTTTATGGGTATAGACCACTTTCCTTTGCGGTATCCGGTCCAAGGAGCAAAATTATTTTAGCTCCATACTTTCACTTACACCTATGTGACTATACTTCCTACGTTAGTAAAGTTTTCACGGAGTGATAAACGATTACACAATTGATTTCTTTTTTTGCGATCAAGGTTGTCGATTACAATCGAACACTTACATCCAGTCCACTCTATCACACTATTAGAAAGGTACAATTTAATGAGTGTGATTACTCTCAGTTGCTAAAATGCTTTAGAAAACGAAACAAACAAAATTTTCTTATCTCAATCGTTCGACTACTTGAAACAAACAGATGACATACGACTTTGCACATAAGTAACTGATACCAACAATATATGTTGGTTAGAACCAGAAAACGAGAAAATGCCCAGAAAGACATACCTGGTTCCGAGGAAAAATGTCGGAAATGAGCTTCTTGTACCGCTTCACAGGCTGTCTAGACCTCGCCCGCATGGATGGGCAAAAAAAACAAAGACTTCCACAAGCAGGCAAAACTTGCCTCGAAATCACACCTTCAATGGCGCTCATTTTGGTTATGAATATGTGTGTTTATATATATATATATATAGATATAGATATATATGTTCTCACAACATCAATTGGGCTTCGAGTAAAAGACGACGCTTTCTTTCCCTTCCAAACCAACGAAGAAAAACCTCTGTTTTGGTTCATCAGAAGGGAAAGAAAGGCTTAAAAACCAGCAAATTCGAACTCCCTCGAAACGCAAAACCAGCCTGCGATTTAGCAAAATTTTCCAGAAATTCATAAACCGAAATTCAATCGGAAAGGCCTAACAAAGAAACAATGTAGCTTCCGAATTCAAGAAAAAACGCCAAAATAAAATCATAATCCGGTAATGTCGTCTTGAACCGTTCGAAAAATCGAGGAAAATTCGATTCTTCCAAACAAAACAAAATGAAAAAATTTATAAAATTAAAAAAAAAATCAACAAAATTACCTCGGATCAATGCGTGAAAGAAGGCTGGACAAAATGGAAGGAAAAAACAAAAATCCGTCTTCTAAGCCATGCAAAAAACAATGTACCGCAATTTCAGCAAAAATCCACCGCAAACAAACAATGTTTCTCTCTCTAAAATTTTCTTTTTTTGATTACTTGAAATAAATATTGTCCGTTCTGCGCCTGCTAATAATGATTGAAAAATGGGCATTAGACGTTCAACGGATATGAGTAATAGTGGGACCCACATGCCAGCGATCTTTATTAGTGTAACCCCGTAATTCTCGCTTCATTGTGACCGTTTGATCGAGTTAGATATCATCGGGACCGTTGATCCTCGGGCCCCACATGAATTGGGAGTGCGTTAAAGATTGATGGTTTTTTTTGTACGTTCACAGACGTGCTGTCTTGACACTTGACAGTTGATTGCCCGCCTCTTTGTGTTTTTTTTTTTTTTTGGCCTTTTTAAATGACTAGTCTTATTTTCTCACTCAAATTCCAAAAAGGGAAAATAAATAAATAAATAAGTACTCGTCTAATTTCAGGATTTGTTAGCATCATAGAATGTTTATTCAATCTATATTTACGTTTAAATATAAAATTCAAATTGTGTATTTAAATAAATTGTAAATTTACATTATGATTGTTAAAAATAACATTTAAATAATATAAAAGTCAAAACATGAGTGAAATTTTGACATTTTGCATTTGAATTAAATATTATTAAAATAGTGAAATATTTGTTTTGTTTAGAGTTTAAGTTTAATTTCAAATGAACTGTATTTTTTCATCTTAATTTTAATCTTTTTTTTAAAAGTTAACAAAAATTATAATTAATTTTTGAAAAGTCAACAAATTCCAACTTAAAAATTTTATCTCCTATTAACTTATCAAACAGAGGCTTAAATGTTTATATTCTAATAGTTGTGTAACTAAATGGATAAGGAAATACAAACCTTGCATTCAAACAAATGTTCGCCTTTTTTTTTTTTTTTAAGTTATGACCAGAAGGTTTGAAGAAATAGAGAACTGTTAGGGTTTGTTTGGTAAAACGGTTCAACTCAAATTAAATTGTACTTTTTCATCTCAGTTTTTGTCTTTTTCTGAAAAGTTAATAAAAATTATAACTAGTTTTTAAAAATTCAACCAACTCAAATTTAAAAATTTTAACTCAAACCGTTTCACCTAACAGACCCTTAGTGTTACATCAATTTTAATTTCGGTATTTTAATACTAACTTACTTGACGATAAATTGTAATCTTTTTATTGGAGATGTTATTAATTGATGTGATAATTTTTTAGATATCAATTAAACTATAAAAATAATAATAACTCACATGTCATATAAATTAATATTAAAAAATTAATGTTAATAAAATTAGTGTCTTTATTTTTATTTTTTTTTCAAATGATCAAATTTTTTTTATTTAGGAAAGTAAAAGATGGCCTATAATTTACAGATTAACCGGATGGCACTATTACAATAGTCAATTGACCACTGACAATTCCTCTATAAGGTGAATCGACCATCTAAAGATAAAAAACGACAAGCATCCTAATTAACATAAATTGAGATATTTATATTTTATAATACTTCCAAAATATGCCATCTACCCACCTATCTTTTTCATATTTATTGGTGGTCAGGTTTAAAAAGTTATGTTATGAAGCATGAAAATTTACCCAGAAAAAAGAGTCAAAATAAAAAATAATAAAATTGAAATTTCTAGATGAGAAGTGAAATAAAATAAAAAAAGGAGGCAGATATAATAGCTAAGCTTACTGTTTCCTAAGAATCCAACCGCTGAAACCCACTGTTTTTCCAAATGAGAGTATTCGAGTACCTCTCCGGATCATAATTATGGTGGCCATGTCTGTCGGTGAAGCATTTTTCAATCTAGTCCATTGTCAACTTTTAATGTTCATGCCCTTGCCAAGAAAAATCAAACTCCACTAGAGCTTTGCAATCATAACTCCCTATCAAAATTGGTTTTGACGGCACCCGATCAGCTCGTGATTGCCCTTCTCTGATCAGAAAGCAGACAGCTAAAGCATTTCATTTATTAAACAGGGTTCTATGGTCGATCCGTGACCCTTAGATGCCAAAGATGCCTTTGGGGTAATCTCGTAGTTCCAACAGGGTATGGGACAATGGGATTGATCTATGGGTTTTTTTTTTTTTTTTTTTTTTTTTGGCCGTATTTCGTTCAAGGGATTGAAGGGCTGAGATAGGATGATTTTACATACTAATTTTAATATTAATATGTAATTTCAAATTCTCCGCCTTCAACCTAAAAATAGTATATACATACACATATATGTGTATACATATATGTAAGAGCAACTATTCAAAAGATGCCACACATCAACTTAAATTGAGGGAAAGCTACAAAGTTGAAAAGTGAAAACAGAAATTGGCATGAATGAATCTTTCTTCAGATCCATGCATTACAGATATTCAAGAATTTAAATTTGCAATTCCAAGACTCTTTTTCCTTTACAAAGGACACTACAAAAGTATTCAATAGCAAGATCCAGAGACATTTTGGTAGAGCAAAAAATGCAATATATATATATATGTGTGTGTATATATCTCAAAACCTGACTGCCTGAAATCTGAAGTATCATGTCAATTTGTCTCAGAACTCTGTTGAAACTCTAAGCATCCAAATGAATCACGAGATCGATTTGATTTCATGTCAGCAGGTTACTCCAATACGAATGAATGACCGTTTTTCTGTTGAATTACAGCTAGATGAAACAAAAATCGGACTGGCGATTGCTCCCAAAGACTTGTGCATTTGACAGCCCCGGAACCATGGAAGTCATTTGCCATGAAGAAAATAACATAAAGTTTCCCGAAAGTGCAATATGTTTCGACTCCATTTACTATGCTCGTGACGTGCCGCCATGATCCCTCTCCACATGTTCCACAAGGGCAACGGGATCACGAAATCCCCTACTGCACTTGGGGCAGACGTCGATCGTCACTTTCTTGGCCACAGCTTTGTTGCCACCCTTTCATGGATTTTCTACATGCTCTACCAGAGTTGTCACAGAAGAAAACTTTGCACCACATTGTGGGCACACCTCCACTTCGCCATTTCTACTACTGCCGCTGCTACTGCTCTGTCCCACACCATCCTTTGCAATCTGCCATTTTTGGCTAATCTCGTTGCTCAACTTCGCCACGCTTGCTTCAGCGGAGGCTCGAACATTTGACGCCGCATTAAGAAAGCTCGTAGCCCACTTTGGCGAAGATGTAGCAGGAGCTTTATTAGACTTTTGATCCTCTTTCCTACTCCTATTAAAAAGACCATATATGGGAAACTTGCTTCTGGCTTCTTTGGTCCAGGACATTTGTGGTCAGGTCCAAACCGATGCTTCAGACAATGGTCTACCAAGCAGTCCCTGCACTTGAGAGTGTTTGAGAATGTTAGAATCTCCTTACAGCCCGGGACAGGGCACTTTTTTTTCTTTGTGGCTTTCTCATAATTTGATGGATCACACTCCGTGTTAACATGTGTATCCCAAGTGATATTTGGGTCTTCATCAGGAATTAGACGAACACCTTTGGCACAGAGTGGACAAATGACGACAGTGACATCTTGTCTGTCAGCTTTCGGACAATTGTGCTTAATGTAGCTTCGGTGCTCCAAACAAAATACCTGCGCAATGTTTTCACATAGTCAATATGATAAAATAACACACATATCTGCAGGAAAAACAGGAACACCGATGCAGGAAAAACAGGAACACCGATAACTTGTATTAGCAAGAAAAGGGACATGAATCTTGTATCCCGGTGAACAAAAATCTTAACTAGTACTTCATTGCGATTCGGAATTAGTGCATCTCCCAATCACAGAAATTTCCCTCTAAAGAAAATCAGAGATATATGACAAATTTCATGCAAGTTCGATAGGACATAAAGTTGGAATGGGAATTACGGTTCCTAAAAACTAAAGCAACGTCCTCAAAACAAAATCAAACCTTTAAAAAAGTTAATTAGATCATTACCACCTAAAAGCCAATTACAGTAAAACGAATTTTAGTACGAAGCAGTTTAACACGGTCCAAATGAATTTTCCGTCGATCGGATGCTTAGACGGCGTTAAAGTGAACTCCTATTAACCACACCTAAGATAAGGTTCTATGACACTCTAACATAAACAAACGAGATCAAAAGGACTTCTGCAACACAAACTAATTAAAATAGAGATAAAAATCTGAGTATTAACACCCCAATTAGCAAATTCCCGTTAAACCTTATGACCAATTATTCTTGAAAACCAAAATTCCAGTGAAGAATTCCCCTTTCTCGGTTAAGCTAAACCGTCATTATAACAAGATAACCACACCTAAATCCTATATGCAATTACTTTACAAAGTCCTTTTAAAATCGTATTACTCATTTTTCATCATCTACTCAAATCTTACAAAAATAAAAAGTAAAAAAAAACAATGTCCTGATGCAACCATTAACGGAATTTACAAATTAATTTTTGTTTTCAGAAATTTTTAAACTCTCTCTCTCTCTCTCTTTAGCTATTTCCTCTATTTCACAATAGAAAACAGATTCCGCAAAGAAAAACAAAGATTAAGCTCAAAAACCAAACAAAATCCATGATTTTTTTTTTAAGGAAGAAAATCGGACCTGGTTGCAGCGATCGCAGGTGAAGGGCAAGAAATCGATCAATTTGCAATCGTCGACGGTGCAATGCTTTCCGAGATTTGGGAATTCCGGAGTTCCCATTCAAAATCCCAGAAAAAAAAAATTACAGAGAAAAACAAATACAAAAACAAAAAAGTTAAAGATTGGAGAAGATTTGGGTATGAAATTGAAGAAGATGAAATCGAAATCCTGGATAGAAAAAGCTGGAAATCTGGATTTTGGTCCGCGGATACAGAAAGAGGGAAAGAGAGAGAAGAGGAGGAAGAAAACACCCGCGGAATCTGATGACCAGAGGAATTTGGAGTCGTTCAAAGTCGCCTATAATTCGTTCCTTTCATTTTTTTTTCCCCTTTTATTTCCTTCTTTTTTAAAATTAATTTAAAAAAATACGACTTTTCGTCTCCACCCTTTATTATCACGCTAATTTTTTTTTTTTTTTTTTTTTTTTGGTGGCTCCTTGCATTTTACTAGTAAGAAAATTTTGATTTCTTTTCCGCAAAGCAAAAAATCCTAACCATTTAAAAACAAATGAGATTGACCTGAAAAACATACCATTGAATCACTAATAGAGTTCTGCATTTTAGTTATCAGAATTGTATTAAAAATTTTGATATACTCTCTTATTCAATAACGGCACTTGTAGGGTCCGTTTGATAAATAAGTTTGAGTTAAAAAAATATAATTTGAGTTGAAAATTTTTGTTGATTTTTTAGAAAAAATAAAAAAAGATTTCAGAAAAAAAACAAAAAATTTTTCAAAAAAATTAAAAACTGAGATGAGAAAGTACAGTTTGAGTTTAAACACCAAATGAGACCGTAATTTTTATTTTTACCGAAAAAATACTCATATTTTGTTACCCTTGAGAGCAATATACACTTGACTTCAGTCCTTTCCTACTGTACTAATACTTATGATCCACGGCTCGTGGTACTACGATGATTTCTCCCCGGAAATATTAGGTACCTAAAAGCCGATCTCTCTGTACTAATGCTTATAAAAAGTTGATTTCATTGTGACATTTTTCAGTATGCCATCAACAGTTATTAAATAATACAATATTTTTTACAAATTATTTATTAGAAAATTAAATATGTAGAAAGTATTCCTTAAAAATTATTTACTTCATATTATACAAATCATTTTTATGTAATTTTGATTAAATTCAACTATAAAAAACGTACACCACTGCTATTAGGTCCTAATATAAAAATGTCTAGAAACAAAATAAACATAAAATTTTATTTTATTTTATTTTATTTATCTTTTTACTTAACTAAGGGTGTTAGGTATATAAGTTTGAGTTAATATTTGTAAATTTAAATAGTGATTTTGGTTGACTTTTTAGAGAAGACAAAAAACTTTTAGAGAAAAAGATAAAAATTGAATTAATCGTGATGAGTTTAAACTAATGGGTCACACACCCCTTAAGGGTGCTTTTAGATTATATGTTGAACTCACAATTCAAATAAAGAATACATTATAGAAAAAGGTTTGAAAGTAAGTTTAAAATGAGATGACAAATTATAGCTAAATTTCTTTAAAAAAAAAAAAAAAAGATTCATATTGCAATCGTGTTATAAAAATGATTCGAATACATGTTCACATCCTAATAGCCTTTTTATTATAGGAAACATAACACTAGCAGACAATTGGTTTCACCTTTGGACTAAATCAAATACTAAAAAAATTCTTCACCCAAAATAAATAAATAAATAAACTAAACAAAATATAGTGTGAACAAATCGCCACAAACAGCACTAGTAGTGCATTTTTTTTAGGGTACTTCTACAGTTTGATACAAACTTTTTTTTTTTTTTTTTCATTTTACCTATTTTGGCCATTATTATAAATTTTTATGTAAGCATCTTTGTTTCTTATGAGGTATTTTTAATGCGAATACTTAAACTGACGGTTAAAGTTTTGATCCGATAACTATAAAATCTTTTCTCCCTTTTTTCAATAGTAATGAAAGATGGAAAATACGGGGCATTTTTGAAAAAAAAAAAAATACGTATATATTTTTGCTAACTGTACCTATTATTTACATTTTAATTTTGTGTTCACTTGGTGAACATCACAACCTAATTGGTAAATTCCTTTTAAGAAAAAAGAAAAGAAAAGAAAAGAAAAAATAGCCTCATCAGTATATAGTATTCACCGCAATCTACGTTAAAACTATAGATATATCATATATGTAATGTAAAAAATAGAAGCTTTCCCCTTAAAAACGCACAACAAGAAGCTTCCTAAGCATCTTTAGCACATCCCTTTCTCTGTTCTGTTCTTTTTGCGAATAGGCGTCTACACACATTATTAAAGTGCATTCGGAACGCCCAAAAAACAAAAAAAAAACCCCGAATTGTCTATAAGTAGGGGTGTTCATTGATCGGCTTACCCGGATTAGGCCTCAATCCGTAAACCAATCCGTGACATTCAGATTTAGATTTTCTTAATCCATAAGGACCATAAACAATCCGTGAAGCTTCTAATCAAATTCAATCCAATCCATAAACCTCGGTTTATACGAATTGGATTCACGGATTCAATTCGAAAAATCTAAGCACAAAAATATAAAAATATAATGCTTAAACACGAAATGATTCAATAAAATTACAACACAATTAACTTCAAGTATTCAATCATTAGCTAAATTGTAACATTACAGTACATAACAACAACCAAACTTGAATTAAACTCAAAATAAAATGTCCATACTCCTCAACTTTACCTATATTATATCAAAGTAATTCAATGTCCACAAATTCTGAAGTAATGCTTAACATGTACATACTTGTTAAATTTAGGTCAATCTCGGTTTCAGACCTTAACATTTACATGTTAAATTTTTTTCGAGACAAAATAAATACGTATTTATAAAAATATATATATATATCGGATAGACATATTACATAGATTGAAAAATCCTCAATTCGTAATCCAATCTGTAACATTCAGTTTGAAAAAATCTCAATCCATAATCAATCCGTTAGTCTCTCAACCCAATCCAAGCTAAAATCTCAATCCATAACCAATCCGTTAGTCTCTCAACCCAATCCAAGCCAACGGATTGAATTGGATTAAACGGACTGATGGATTCCGTGAACACCCCTGCCTATAATCCTCTGAATAAAAGAGATGATCTTACTTCATTGCTTTGTGCAATTGTTGTAACTTCTATCCGGAGTTCTCAAGTCCTATACCATTCTCTCCCCTTTTTTCCCCGGTTGCTATTCCACACCCTCCTTATACGGCACTTTATAACTTTTTTGTACTAGGTGATTCTAATATAATATTTTTCAACTATTATCATGTAACAAGATTCTAAATAAGAAGTTACATATAAATTAATTACCTGTTACAAGTTTCTAAACAAAAAGTCATAAATACGGGATGAAGATATCAGACCTTTCACATATATATATATACTTACATGTGTATATATACAAAGAATGGTCTATATGCAAAGAAACCATTGATGCATATAAAAAGATTCAAAAGCCAATCTTTGCACATGCACTTCAACTTCATTTGATTTCAGTAAGAATAAAAACGAACCAAAATGGTCCAAAGTGATTTTTTATGGCATAAATCTTGCAATATTAAAATCCAAAACCAAAATTTAGAGTAGTTCATTCCAAAATATTAATTAACATTCGGTACCAAAAGGACTAAACCCGAAAAAAAACAACTATCTTTCATAACAGAAACAAAAACATCTTTTAGAAGAAGTGCCTAAACAAAACATATCCTCTTAAAATACTTCTTCAAACTGAAATCTCAAGAAGCATGGCACGCTCAAACATCAACCCTCTCCGTTGGAGCCTCCAAGTGAAGTTTACCGGTCGGTTTCGCCAAAAGGTCGGTGTGCTCTTGGAACGGAGATTTCGTGAAGCGAGTCTCCCTCCAGAACTCGGGTGTGAGGAAACCATAAGTCTTCAATAGACAGTCAAATGTCGCCTGCGAAAGCGGATCAAGTACAAATGCACATTATAGTTTACACAACACAAATCAATTTTTCTGATAAAAATTAACATCTACAACACAAACCCAAATTTACACTCCATCTGTTTATCCGAATTCATTTGCCACCCACTTCAATTTACATCTATACAAATAATATTGATTCTGAATTCTTTAAATATATTTAGAACATGAGCAATCTCAAAATCCTATTAAAATCAGCACCAAATCTTAAAATAGTGCCAGAACAAATAATAACAATTTACACTATGTACCTATTGAAATTAACAAGTCCTAGTTAGGGCTAAAATTAACTATAAAATTACGATCCAATTTCAAACAATAATGAAATTCACATTAACAAATATTATATTAAGTTCGTTTCTTTACTGATAACAAATGTAACAGATAATAATCACCCAGAAAAAAAAAAGATTAAATTTTTACTATTTGATTGCATAATTAACCGTATATTAAAAAAAATGAGGCAAAGATTAGAGAGAAACAAACCTTAACAAAGTTTCCAAGAGTTTTGGTGGATCCCCTGGAGGAAGTGAAAACATCCTCAATACCAGCGAACTGGAGGACCTTCTTCGGAACCCTAGCCGCCACAATTCCGGCACCACGAGGGGCCGGAACCATCCTGACCGTGACGGAGCCACACTTTCCGGTAACCTTGCAGGGCACGGTGTGGGGCTTTCCGATCTTGTTACCCCAGTATCCCCTCCTGACGGGGATCACCGAGAGCTTCGCCAGGATGATGGCGCCGCGGATAGCTGTGGCGACCTCCTTGCTGCACTTGACGCCGAGGCCGACGTGGCCGTTGCCGTCGCCGACGACGACGAAGGCCTTGAACCTGGTCCGCTGTCCGGCGCGGGTCTGCTTCTGGACCGGCATGATCTTCATGACCTCGTCCTTGAGGCTGGGCCCGACAAGCGTGTCGACGATCTGGTGCTCCTTGACGGCGAGTGAGTGAAGGTAGATCTGCTCGAGGGAGGTGATTTTCCCTTCCTTCACCAACCGGCCGAGCTTCGTCACCGGAACCCACTTCTCCTCCTCCTCGCGGCGTCCCGCGCCACGGCGGCGCCCGCCGCGGCCACGGTCGCCTCCGCGACCTCCCCGGCCGAAGCCGCGCCCGAATCCTCCGCGCTCTCCGCCGCGTTCCGCCATGGCTGGTGTGGTGCTGTGGGGGGTGAAATTGAAGAGAGAGAAAGAGAAGGAAGGAGAGAGAGAGAGGCTGGGGTTCTGTGAACGCTATGAGAGAGTGGAAAACCCTAATTGGTGAAGAGGCAATTTATACGGAGAGAAGACGAGAGAGAGGCGATAGCTAGGGTTTGGAGCGAAGACTTTGAGCCTGGGCTGTGGATTTGGGTTGGGTTGGTTGGCCCAACAAGGCCCATCTTCTGTGGTTAGCCGTTAGCCCAAAAGAGTCAGAGAGACTTCTATTTGCTTATGTCGTTTTGTATTTCCTTACCGCGTCCTTTTAAAAGTTTGGGCAATTAACAGTGATGTTTTTGTAATATAAAACTAGGGAGAAAGAAGTCTTTCTCTCTTCTCTTCTTCTGTCAAATTTCTCATATACTAGGGTTTCTCTTTATGTGAGACTTCCGCTATCATTGTCATTATGGCTAGTGAGGGTGATTGACAGTTCGGTGATTTTCAGCGGGGATGGAAACTGAGGGTTCTAGTTGGAAGTTTCTCAACCAGAATTAACCCGCTGAGCTTCGGTGGTTTGGGATCCAACGCGGCATTGGTGATCCAATAGTTGGTGTGGCGATCTCTTACCTCCAATCGTGTTAATTGATTTTCTCTGAGTTGTGGTGCGTAACAGAGTAGTTTCCCCACTTCTTTTTTTTTTTTTTTTTCCGCTTGAGTTGTTTTCTGGCAGTGTATATCTATTAAATCCGTTAGTATTATGGCCAAACAGAGTTTGTTGCAGTTTCTGTACTATGAGTGACCGTCTTTCCCCACCTCTGTTTGTTTGTTTTTTTTTTTTAATTCCGCTTGAGTTGTTTTCTGGCATTGTATATCTATTGGATCCGTTAGTATTATAGCTAAACGAAGCTTGTTGTAGTCTCTATACTGCGAGTGACCGTCTCTCAATCGATCGGAACATTCTATCTATCGATTGCCGAAGAATTCAAGGAATTTTCTCATCATCGAGTCTCGACTTATATCCTCGTCACTAAGCTTCCTCAGATTTTACTTATGGAATCGGTCTTAGTAAGGGTTGTGAATCTTATACCACAGGGTTATTTTATATTTGGTATTAGTGTTTATATATCGCTTTAGTTTGAATAATAATTTCCCTTAAAAAACTAGGGAGAAAGGGGTAAATACGTAAATTTAAATATAAATATTTTAAATAAATAGCAGTACTTAACAAAGTTATTGGATAATTTTATTTACTTCTTGTAAAGATGTTATTTACCTAGTAAATTTCCTTTCTTTTTCCGAACTTGGGGTAAATGAATTTTAAATACGTACTTTAAGATGGAGTCTGTTTGTGAAATTACTACTAAACAAGTATATATTTTACCTAATAAATTTACTAGTTATGTTAAATATTTTAAGATCATTGGGTTTTATTTATTTATTTATTTATTTGTCTTTGTTTTTGTTTTTTGTAAATCTTATGGCAAAATCCAACAAAATTCCAATGATTTAGACAATTCAAAATTAAATTCAAGATATACAACCCATTTTACACCAACGATCAATTTTAATAGTTGATTTATCAAAAAGCTTTTGCTTTTAGTTGTTTGCTGCAAAATTATGAAATAACTCCTATTAATTGAATGGATGAAAAGGCTAATTTAAGACACCTTGATGTATAATCAGAAATTCAATTTGAGACTTTTTAAAAATAAAAAACTAAAGTGGAAATTTACCACCAATTCATACACTAAAAACGAAAGTGACACATTCAATAAAATATTTAATTAATTGAAATACTTAACAAATAAATAGCACTCACTTAGATAGCTAATTTAAGGGTTTTCACGATTCCGCATGTGCATGTTCATTTTGTTAAATTTTATTATAGACATTGACGTTAAAAGTTCACACACAAATTAATTAAATTAAATAGATACATTGTTTCACCTGAAAACCTACTTTTAAGTAGGTAAATCTCCTTTTTAGTATCCACATTATAAGTCGTATTATGTTTTAATTCACGAATTTTAAATCATTTCATAATTAGTTTTTAATATGTCAGGTTATTCTAAATTAGTTTATCCATCCATTCGAATGTTGAAATATGTACAAAAAAGACATGATTTCCTTCTTTGTAGAAGTGTTGTAACGCATATAAATTATGACATTTAACTCCTATTTTATGAACGTGGCACTTGTTTTCTTTTTACGTCAAGATTAACTCTTATTAGTCACATGGATAGAAAGATTAAGCTTTGTTTGACATCTTGTTTTAAATATTTTTTTACCATCTTTTTTCTCACAAAAATTTTTAATTTACTATTTGGATCATAATTTGAACTTATGATCGAAAAGAGCCATGATTTAGAACACCTTAATAGATGAAAGACTCATTTTGAGACGTTTTAAAAATAAAAACAAAATACTCAATCAATAAATGGCTAAAACCCCCTCAAAACGAGAAATTGAGCTTGAAGTAGAAGAACGAGCATGCTTGTTTGGTTTTTTTTTTTTTTTTTAAATGAAGAAAGAGGAGTGTTTATTGGAGAAAATTTTGGTGGGAAAATTTTCCTTACTAATAAATGCCTCCAATTTGCCACATGTTTAATTCTTCTTCTTCTTTTTTTTTTTTATGAAATTTGTTCAATTATATTTTTATTCTGGACGGAATTGGAAAGAAGAGGATTGCTGTAAACTCGTAACATCTTTACAATTTTGGGGTAAAATTACATGATTTTAAAGTTTAGGGGTAGAAAATAAAACATAGGCCATAGTTTTAGGAAAATATTTTAATTTACAAGAAATAAAAGGAAAGAAGTAAGACATAGGTCATAGTTTTGGGGAAATATTTTAATTTACAAGAAATAACAGGAAAGAAAAAAAAAATCTTCTTTATGCAACTTCTTAAACCCGGCAGAATTTCTTATTCAAAATTCAAAAAAAAAAAAAAAAAAAACCCGGCGGAATTTCATTCCCATCGCATTTTCGCACCTGGGTTTTTCGCAAAAAACAGAAAAGATTTTCTCTGCTTCTTTTTCTTTCCTGTTCTAGTTCTTGTGATTTCTTTTTTTTTTTTGTTTTTTTTTTTTGCGGTATGGCTGAGAGTCGTAACGAGAAGAGCTCAGTACCGGCGTCTCCTTCAGGTCCTGCATATACATGGACGGTCGCCGACTTCCTTTCCGGCGAGTTTCCTGCGGGTCTGAGAGTTCTTCTCGTAGACGAAGACCCTGTTTCTCTCTTAATCCTCGAGAGGTTGCTTCAAACATCTCTTTACCAAGGTCAACATTCTCTGTTTTTTTAACCAATTTCTCTGTTCCTGGTTCGTGTTTTCTCATATTGTTTGTCTTCCAAGAACATGCCTTTTTGTTCTCTCCTATGTTTTCTTTTAGTTTTTTTGAGTTCTTGTTCATGGGTTTCGTTTTTCAATAAATTGAAGAAAACCCAGGTGAGGGTACGAAATTCACCGCTCTAAAATTTGCCAAACTGTTCAATACTCATTTTGGGTCTTCCTAAAAAATTCTTTGTGTTTTTCAAGTTCATGTTCATGGGTTTGAATCTTGAAAGAAAACCCAGATGAAAGAACGAAATTCACCGAGATTCTTGGCTACTCTTCTGCTAAGAATCAATGAAAAGTTGTTTTTCGTTTGCGCCCCTTTGTAAAGCACCCCTTTATGTTCACTTCAGTTATATTATAGTTATATATATTATATATATATGAGAAATTTAGCTAATTCTTAACTATTGAAGTGGTTTATAATTCTCAGTTACAAAATGTGGCCGAGCAGAAGAAGCTCTGTCCCTGCTGAGAGAGAAGAAAGATGGGTTTGATATCATTTTAAGTGATGTCCACATGGCTGACATGGACGGAATCAAGTTTCTTGATTGCATTGTGCGTGAAATGGACATTCCTGTCATCAGTAAGTCTTCAAACTTTTATCATATTTCTGCAAATGAATGGCCACCATTAGGCCCAGTAATCTATTCGTTAGGTCATAGTTAGTGCGCCGGATTGGATAGGATTATCGCTTCGGGATTGAATTGGATTGTGCTCAATGCTACCGTGGTTAGCTTAGTATGGTTGTTGAATTAGATTGGACTACATTTTATAAGTTTTAATAACAATTTGATTCGATAAATCAGTTTAATAGTATTGAAATTTTCACTTAATTTGAATTCTAGAACAATCAGAAGATTCTTTTATTGTTTTTTGTAGGAAGGATTACTATTGTTTATTTGTGTGGAACCTCATAATCGTATACCATACACTTCTACTTCGGATCGAAAACGACTACTTTACGTCTAATTAGTCTATGCTAATTGTTTTAAGGGCAATCGTCTTTTGTTGAGAAAAATAAATGGATTGACGGAGGAATTCTTAGAGTGACTTGTACAGTTTATTTCACTCGTCTCATTATAATTAAATATGCAGCTGTAAGTAGATGTAGCGCTCACATTGAGCGAATCGCTATAAATTTTCTGTGTAAGCGCTATGTTTCTATACATCTTCTTGTTTTCTAATTGCTGTCAAATGGTAAGAAGTAGGGATTTTTTCAAATTCATAACACGAACTCATACGATTAAGCACAGGACTTGAACTTTAGAGAGTCTGATTCTCCTCCTTATCTCATTCAATCAAACACAGACTTCGGATTTAGATTTGTTGTGTAGTAAATTCTGAAATCTGATACCTTTGAATGTTTGTCCAGTGCTGTCAGCGGATGAGCGGAATGATGTTCTGATGAAGGCTGTGATTCACGGTGCTTGCGCGTTCTTTGTGAAACCGGTTCGCCCTCGGTTAGTTCAGTGCATATGGGAGCACGTGCTTCGGAAGAAGGTGAAAGAAGAGAAGGCATTGAACAAATCTACCATCGCAACACTTCCAAATCAGGGATCAAATATACTCCAAGGAGATTGATACTATGTCGAGTATTTTACGTATTGATGTAAATAACGAAAGGAGCAGAAAATAAAGGGCTAAAGTACAGAAGCAATTTTTAGCTCTGACGGTGTTTTTTTCTTTTAGTTTGATCATTTCAAGAAATGCTAAACGCTTTGTAATCAGTGTTAGTAATTCCTAAAAGAATTTGCAGACTGGTAGATCAATTCTTTGACATATAAATTCTTTTAATTCGGAATAAAGTTCTTCTATTGTTTAATGGCATTGTTTTTTTACCATTCGAGAGTTTGACAGGGTGATAAGCCCATGCTCGTCCTTCATGTAACAAGTTGTAGGTTTACGAGGAGCGTGGATAATCCACTTCGAGAGTGATTCATATATCACTTTATTTATGGGAAACTTAATAAAAAAAGACCTGAACCATTTAAAAAAAAAACACACACACACACAAAGCCTAATATTAGTGCCATGAGAATCAATTTTAAGGTCTTGGCCGACAATGGTTCCAAGAGTTATGCTCCAACATCTCTCTAATGTCCATGATAATCCATTTTAAGATTCAAAATCCTACAAATATAATATATATATATATATATATATATTTATCTCTTGGGGCTCTAGGTGAAAGGCTTAGGTGTTCCATTTATTTAAGCTTTAGGTGCTAAAGAGTAAGGTATTTACAAAAGTAAAAAGAGTTTGTCCTTAAAGCACGGGGGCTATTGTCATGCTCCTTTGGCAAGAGAAGGAATATATCAATTGGACTGAGAAATTGATAATCAAAAATCAGTAATTTTCTCAATAGGAAGGACTCCTTTGATTATTGTCCCATAATTATGCTTCTTTGATTATCACGTAATTTGAGTCTAATCACATACCGTTATATAGTAGTGTGCGTTTTTATTTAACTAATTACATGGCCTTTTTAAGGTTTGTGAGAGAACTTTTTGTTGATTACAAGATTAAAGAAACACACACTCCAAAACCTAGAAAAAG
The DNA here is from genome assembly GCA_008635985.1 of Ficus erecta. Classification (NCBI taxonomy): domain Eukaryota; kingdom Viridiplantae; phylum Streptophyta; class Magnoliopsida; order Rosales; family Moraceae; genus Ficus; species Ficus erecta. The sequence goes on along the minus strand of BKCH01001887.1, from coordinate 304,895 downwards.
TTCATGAATATAACACACAGAAATCATAAACAGCCTTGGGTTAAAAGAATAAGGCAAAGGAAACTTGGAAAATTTAATAGTACTATTTCCAATACCGGAGCAGTCACACATTGTTGAAAATAGAGATCCTTAACACATCTTAAGCAGAAGAAGAAACTTTTGATCTAGAATAAAACTAAGAGGCACCGCCCTAACCCCAACTCTCCATCCAAATAGGAGGTGGACCCGACTTGGGTATGGCCCACCCTCTATTTGTTGGAGAGCTTGGGGCTCGCGGAACCCCTCAACTTTTTCTGTAGAACTTGGAATAGAGTTAAGAGGCATCACGAGCTCACACCTTACGTTTTTGTTAAACTTATCTTCTAATCCCCTAAATGTACAATTTAGTCATGGTGTGAGGACAAGGTTGTCAGAAATCAGGAGTTCCTATATATGTAAATATGTGTGTATATATTTATATGTATATATGTATATATGAAGCCTGAAGGGTCATAAATGCAAGGTACTCTCACTTACTCAATCAAATTGACTTATCATCTATGTGATTTGAACCCATCAAAAATTTCTTTACGTGGTGACAAGTGAGCCAACAACAACAAGCAATTTGTGTGTATGAGAAAGAGAAGTTAAAAAAGAAAAAAAAGAAAAAAAAAAAAAAAGGTCACTGTTTTTCTCACTTTTCTATGAGAAAAAGGATAAGAAATCAGAAAATAATACATACAATGGAGCTGAGGGGAAAGTTTCAAGAAGAAAAACAAGTGGAAAAAAAAATCTCTACTTTGGTTCTTGGGTTCAAATATTGGACATTAACATGTGACACCACGAAGGACAAATTGGGAACTGAAATGAATATATACATACATACACATATATATATATATATATACACACTTGGGGTTTGTGGCAGAGGCAGAGAGAGCCTATTGAAGATGAACCACTTACTGACATATTATAAAGTTAACATCAGAACTAAAATTTATTTTATATTATAAAATAGTGTGGAAGTGAAGAGCTATTTTTGGCCTTTATTTATGTTTTGGCACCTCAAAAACCACACCATTTTAAGTGGAGAAAATCCAAAGTAAAGTTTTATCAAAAAAGCTAGCAGTGAAATAATCACCGGAAGAAGATCCAAAGCTCTCTTCTCTCTCTTTCGTCTCTCTTCTTTACACTCTCTTTTAGTCCATAACGTTCTCATTTCTCCACTTTCTGCTTCTTTCTCTAGTCTCATTTTTTATCTACATAGTGAACTTTCACTTCACAAAAGCACTTAGCCATTTCATCTTTCACAAGCCAAGGATGAATGACCAACTTCAACCAATGGTGGAGGGACCGCCAACAGCGGCGGCGGCGGCGGCGGCGGCTGGGGAGGACTCGGAGCTCTACGCGCACCGGTCGATAGAGACACTAGTGGTGGTTCTAGCAGTGATCACTATAGTTGGCGTGATAGCGGGGATCGTGGCCCGGCTATGCGGCGGACGGCACTTTGGTGCGAATGGAGAGCATGACATAGAAGGTTGGGTTGAGAGGAAGTGTAAGAGCTGCATTGACGGCGGAGTCTCCGCTACCGCCCCTGCTGCTGCTGCTGCTCCTGCACCTGCAGCAGGGGAGTCAAAACCACCACCACCAGTACCAGCACCAGCAGCAGCAGAACAAGAAAAGAAGTGAATACATTTATGAGATACACATTAGGGGTCAGTAAAAATGGTATTGTTGAAGAAAAAAGAATATATATATATATATAATATTAGAGATCAAGTAGTTCCAGTCCATGTCATTAGTGATTTTATCATATCATATATATATATATATATATATATAAAATATAGAAGAGGCAATATTGTTAAAGTGAGCCAGCGATTTGGTGTTTCCAGGTACCATATGTGTTAGTAAGTAGTAACAGTGTAAACTGATTTCTGTGTTCTCTATGAAAAACTCTTTTCTTTTTCTTCCTCTCAAGTTTCTTAAGTTTACCAATATTCATACCAAAATACTGGAGGAACTAGCCTTGTGTTTTCTCCCCCTAGCTTTGTGTTGAGCAATGAAAAATGCCTTTTTTTTTTTTTTTTTAGTATTTGGTCCCATGATAAAGATTAGAGAAGTTTATTAATTGGGCTCAATCAGATTTTTATTTGTTTTTGTTTTTTGTTTTTTATTTGTTTTTTTTGTTTTCCACAAGGGGACACTTGGTATAATAAGACATCATTGCAATGAGCACACCATGCTAGGTACTTTTGGGCATGTTTTTAGGCAAATATCCATTTCTATGTCTTCCTTTTTACATGACTAGGTATAAACTATAGGACATATATATGTGTATTTATTTTTCTACAAAAAACTTTGGTACATCATATCAAAAGGAATTTGTTTAGGCCTATTGATGGAAAAGTACTCCTAATTCTTCACCTATATATATATATATATAGAACGTATATATCAGACCGTTACTTTTCCAAAAGCTATATACACTTTTGTAAGCTTTCACTTCCTAATCGCTTACCTATTTTTGAAGCAAAGGCCTAGCCAGACTAACCGTTGCTAGACCCTTTTTTTTTTTTTTTTTCCTCTATCTCTCTCTCTCTCTCTCTCTCTTCTTTTTTTTTCTTTTTCTTAGCTGGGCCACCAATTTGCACAGCTGCTCCACAACAGTTTTATTATTCTATTCGGCCAAGTTTCTGTGGCCTGAGTTTCTTTTTTTCTCTTCTTTTTCTTTTTAATGCAGATCTTTACAGTTTCCACTTTGATTTAAAAAAAAAAAAAAAGATGAAAAATGTGCACATAGTTTGTAGCAACCATGAGTGTATTGAAAATGAAATATCAGGTAATATACAAACTATAAAGTGTCATTTTCAACCCTTTTTCTTTATATATTTATTCTTGATTAAATGCACTTGTCAAGTAAAGTCAATTTCAGTTTGGATTCGCCTAACAAAGCCATAAAAAATTCAAGATACAGAATCCAAATCCAGAAGACAGTTCCAGCAATAAATATATCAGTCCTTAATCTGTCAATTATAATTTCTTAAAATCACATTTTCATTAGTACTTCTTTAATGGCCAATATGCTCTCAAGTGCGTTTCTTCCACGTTTGCAAACACAATCTAACGTTAATTCGCACCTGATTCAATCACAAAATACAAAGTTCGAATCGTCCGCCCCCCAATCTAAGCCCATGAATGGAACATTATAAGACAAAACTCCAGAGATAAATATGATGGTAATCTTTATTTGTCAACAGAACAAGATACAATCAGATTATTACATTTATCATGAGTTTCTTCTACTACAAACAATTTTCTTAATTGGTTAACAAATAATAGTACAAGTATGTCTTATTTTGGTGATTAATATAAATTATAATCATATACCAGAGTCAGCCTATGGCTACATTGAATGTGTTCTATAACTATAGGTATATGACTATATTTTTGTTGCTGTATCAGAGCAAGAATCATAATTTTTTTTCCCCTTCTTCACAAGGACATTGCGGGGACACCAATCCGATGTTCGAAACCTTCACATTGCTGCACTCAGCTTTCGCTTCCTTTTCCGCTTCTTCTCCACTGCGTCTCAGGATAACATTCTGCATTAAAACATCTTGACACGGGAAGCTCTTGCTGCAATCGAACCTTATCGCCACGGATGAAGCGCTTGACCCATTAATGTTCTTGTAGAGAACGTTTTCCACTTGAACCGCGTTGTCCTGCGACGATGAACTCGTAATTCAGAAAATGAAAAGTAAAGGAAATTAAGTTTGTGTTTTACTTATTTTATTTACCTGTTCTTTGCAAGGTTCATCTTGGTCACAATAGTTCTGATCTATTATAATGGGGTTGTGGACATCAACCATTTCTATGTCGGAAAATAATATGTCGGATGCACATCCCGAGCCTCCCTGCAAAATTGCACGAAACGGACTAATTCAGTACCGGACTTGCAAAATCGCGTTCCTATCATGCACATTCTTGGATTCAAATTGTAAAATTTTTTTGTTTGAGTTACGTGTAGCCTAATTATCGTCCTGAATTAGCTTGTCGGTAGACCTTGTACACGAACCTTGTACATTTTTCTCGATTTAGAGTAAACCGCTATAAATTATGTGTGTGCGTTCTGTTTATTTTTCGCTCTTTCTCCACATCTCATTACTATCGAATATAGTAGGAATTACGAATTTTTCGAATCGTACCTGCCATGTCTTGATCCTGACTCCATTTGTAGTGCCAGTAAGCGTAGCTCTTTTTACCGTCACACCCGAAACATGAGCTTCTGAATTTTTCGCTCCCAAGCTTCCGATACTGAGCTCACGACGAAAATTCAGAACATAAAGTTAACAAGGTTTTAGAAACTGGAGACTTGGAAATTAACAAGTCAAGAGTGTAGAGTTCGAACCTGATTCCATGGCCAGGTCCACAGGTTATGTCCATGGCTTCCACATTTTTGGACCCGTTTACGATCGAAATGCAGTCATCACCTTCATCACAGATTTTCTACTAGCAAAATTAATTTTTTTTTTTAAAAAAATTTACAAAATTCTTTTTAGCTTAATTCCAAGCACATCTGTTGTACCTGTTCCAATGTCACAATTTGAAATTGTAATGTTTTGGGTGTTTGTGACATGAATCCCATCGGTGTTCGGGCTTTCCTCTGGCGCAGTTACGGCTAGATTGTAAGCTCGAACGTTGACGCATTTCTCGAAAGACATATGCATCTGTTGTGCATCTTTGATCTTCAGGTCCTTAACCACCAAATTCTTGCAGTCATTGAAGGTGATTGCCTGTCAAAAAGATTTTCCGAGAAAGTGATTCAAAGAGATTTTCACAGTTGTAGCTAAATATGAGTTATTTTGTAATTATACAAACTTCTATGTAAATGACATGGTAAACTTACCGTTGGTGCACCCTTGCAAGGCTGCAAATCAATTGGAAGACAAACACAAAATCAGTATATGATCAATGAGGCAAATATACATATACATATACATATATATATATATATGTATATATTAAGATCTAAGCCCTGTTTGTATCGTCGGTTGAAAATTACATTCAAATTTTTTATAGAAATTTTTTTAAATAATGCCCAGAAACAATCTCAAAGCGGTGATCCAAATAGGCTAGAAATAAAAGAAAATAAAATAATAAAAGAGCTGAAATTGTAGGAGTGACATACCAAATCCTTATTGATTTTGCATGAGTTATGCCACCATATCTTTCCATTGCCATCGATGGTTCCACCACCATGAACGACTAAATTGTCGACTCCATCAAATATAAGCCAGTGTCTTTTATCATCCTCATAGTCCGACCGATCATCGGAAGCTTCTAAGGTTCCCAAAACCTGAAATTTTTTTTCAAAATTAATGAATCACACACACACACACATATATACATATATAAATATACATATACATATATATATATATGAATTGTCTCTGTCCGACGCTAGCTGGAAATCATCCAAAAAATATGGCTTGAAGCCTTTATCAATACTACTTCTACAAACATTCCATATTCCTCTCTGGACCCCAATTTCCCAATACACTGGAACAGTACCTGCAAAGTGATTTTGGATTTACAAGGACCTGAAAAAGTAATTGGCTTCAGAAGATAGTTTTTTTCCTTGGGCACCACCATTACAGCTCCTCTTGGAGAGGAACAAGCTGCCTTCCAAGCCTTTTCAAATGCCTGAAATGGATTTCCTATTCAAAATTTATGGATAAAACATACACATATAAATACATACATAACTATATGTATATGTTCCACTTCAAGCCTTAAGTTTATAAGTTTTTGTCTCAAGTCGTCGTCAAATTTAGAGAAAATATTGTTGGTTAATCGATAGGAATTAAAACTTCCGATATTAGTAAACCGAACAAAAAAAAAAAAAAAAACAGATTACCTTGGTGTCGTCATGAGATCCATCACCCTTGGCACCGTATTTGTTGACATTCACCTTCTTATAAACACAAGTAGAAATCGGAGTCATACCAACCTTCTCTTCAGTCATAAGAACATCAGTTTTCTCTTGGATCAAGCCCTTGAACTCGCCATCTTCGAACATGTTCATGTACGAACTAGGATAAGCTTGGAATGGGAAATACAGATCATCACCGTAATAACCATTCTCAGCCGTCTGATCCTCGACAAGAAGATGATCATCATTAAGTGGGACCACCTCCTGCAAGTTGCTCAAATCACGATCACATGACACAAAGGAGGAGAGAATGCTATGATCATCACAAAGAACAATGCGGCTCGGAGAAAACATAGCGTTTGAGGGAAAGCCATCTTTTGTAACAATGATTTTTTGTGACATACACATATCATATTTGGTTTGACATATATGGGCCAAAATGTAATATATTTAGAGAGAGAAAGGTTGGATTTTAGGGCTACTCATGAATATACCTCTGATGATCAGGTATATGGAGGTTGAGATACTAGAGAAGATTTCAGACGTCTTTCCTTTGTGGCAAAATCTGACCTTTTGCCCATACAGGCTTGTATTTATACGGATACACATGAACATAATTATGCAAAACAGCTTGTTAAGTGTAATTAATTGTTGATTTGATGGGTTTCTTTGCAAATATAAATAGACATTTGATTATATATATATGTATATGTTATATATATGGCCCCTTTGTTTTGTGCACTTGTAACAGAAAGTCATGATATGAATGATCATTTTGTCTTGCCAATAAAGGAAGTAACAAGTTATCATATATAATAAGAATTATATTCTACATTAAGTTTACTTTAAATTCATTAAGCTAAACACTCGACCAATCTCATTATCTTTTTACCTTTAATGTAAAGGTTGAAATTAATTTAATTAATTTTTTCTAATTGGCATAGTGTGAAACTACAGTTTTTGCAGTACCTGACCAATCTCCAGTACTCATGTAAGAATAAAAATCTTTAATTGCAGAAAAACACGGAAGTCGTCCTGCCCATGCATTTATATATCTATATCTATATCTATATCTATGTTTATATATGTAAATATATATATATGCACATTTCAAAGCATGACTCACGTTGCGAAAAATTTGAAAGCCTTCAAGACCAGGGCGAGCTCGTAGATTTAACACATATTATATTCCCATGGCTTTTATATATAATATGCTTATATATATATATGTATATACACAGGATCTAGACCCTGCTGAACACTTGTAATAGTGGATCACGTAAGATTAATATTTGTGTAACACCTTTTCTTGATAAGATATAATGGAACTTCATTTATTATTAAAAAAAAAAAACTTCTTATTAAAAATAAAAAAAAGGGGAGAATGGTTAAGCTAGGCATGGGTGAGAGTCATGTCCATTATATGTATTACGACATCAGAGATGACAAATAGAAAAGATTCATTGAATTTGGATATTGCATTTTTGGGGGATAATTTTCTGTTTGTCTGATAATTAAGGGTTAAAAGATCAGCTTTTGGGAATTTTACAGCTTTTACGTGTGCATTTGGGATATCAACTAAGGTTTCCTTTCAACTTATAGGATCTCTCTCTCTCTCTCTCTCCTCTATGTATATACATACATATAATATATATTTTAGTTTATTTTCTAACACACAAAAAAGTATTCTATAAGATGTATTCATTTTGAATTTTCTTTTATGGCTACCACATCTATAACTATCACGACTAATTATTATAATTACTAATAGTCATCCATATTATTTAGAATAATGATTTGTGGAAATTAATGATCTATGAAGATATTTTTTATGTTATATAGGAATAATAGGAGAATTCAATGTGTATAAACATATTATATATATATATATATAGTAGAGAGATACTATGAGATCGCATTTGAATAATATCAGATTACAAAATACGGTGATTCAAGTGGTTCTATTGTCACATCTTTCTTATAGTACTTTCTATGCCTCTCTTGTGAACACACACTACTTAATTTCAAATATATATATGTATATATATATATTACTTATTTCACACCCCAATTAATTCTAAAATCTAATTATTTCTATGAAATTATTACTTTTCCACCTCTTGAAATATCTTTCCACACCCATCCTTTCTATGTCTCTCTACATATACTCCTCGAAATTATTGTTTGTTTTACTAACTAAATTAAAAAAAAAACTAAATAAAACAATTACCATGGGTGCTACGTACTTTTTAAGAATAAAACCTAAAATATAAACAAAAAAGAAAGGATTATGTAGTTTAACAAAATCAAATAAAGTAGAGAATCATCCTGTAAATTTATTTGAGCACATGCTTAATCAAATAGGTAAAACTAAAATTTTAGCAAAAAAAAAAACAAAAGGGTTAAACTAAAAGTTTTCATTAAAAAAAAAAAAAGAGTTTTCAACAAAAAAGAAGCAAGTGGCAATATCAATTCAGAAAAAAAACAAGGAAAAAAAAACGGTAAGAGAAAGTTAAAAAAAAAAAAAAAAAAAAAGAGGCGAACTGCAAAACAAACCATAGTCATACACAACATGTAGATGGTAATATGATATAATCCATAAAAAAAAATAAAAAAACCCAACAACTTTTGACAAAATGATCAATGTAAAACGACAAAGTTTTGAGACCGTAAATGAAAAAAGGCAATAATAATAATAATAATAATAATAACACAACAACAACAACATACCTTCACTCTATATAATTTTTCAAAGTAGATTAAGTTTCATCTGTGAAAACTAAAGAAACTAGGTTAGCTTTTGATCAGTTTATGTATTAATTTTTTTTTTTTGTTTATATATTAATTAAGGGGTGCTTATTGGGTATATTGGGCATGTGGGTTTGTGGGGGAGGAGAAAAAAAGTAGTCTGATTCAGAATTGTTCCTTTCAATAGGTTTTATTTGTTTTGTTTTGTTTGTTTTTTTACCCCCCTCGTCATGATACAAGAATTCTAAAAAAAAAAAAAAAAACCATATATATATATATATATATATATATATATAAAGTATTAACATCTTTACCATTTCTGACTTTCAGCTTCCATTTTTTACCCAGAAGTAGAGACCCTATTGTAGTTATAAAGAATAAGCCTATTTGGATATTCCTAATTAAGCCTTAATTATATGTCACCCAATTAGAAGTACTTTTTTGAAGTGTGGTAAGGAGGAGGGTTGAATTACTCAATGAATAACCCTCTAAATATTTGGTATTTAATAGTACTAAACATTAGTAATGCAAAAATTACATATGTATATATATACACGTTTAGATTTGTATGTATTTTCTTTTATTTTTAATAATATTTTGCGAATTACATAAAAATAATAATGTGCATGTGTTTGTGTGTGTGTGGTGTCTATATATATATATATATAAAGTTACTTAAAAATTGATGGAAGAATAAATTGGTGTAGTAATCATTAGAAATGCAAAAACTGTACGTTACATAAATGTATCATGTGCAGCATTAACAGAAACCTTTGAAAGCGTGTAGGAAAGTGTCATCACTTTAATTAAGCTATATATATATACATATATAATATATACATTTAAACATTTATATATAGAGATAGATATATATAGAGTTGCGTATCTGTTTTAAAATGGAAAATGGACATGGGTCTTTGGAGTAAAAACATTTTTGTGACACTTTTTGTCGAACTGCTAATTTATAATTTCTATTTCTGCCATCATAAAAAAAAAAAATCTCTCTCTCTCTCTTCATGTGATAAATTATGGTTTCTGTTATTTTTGTCTCTTTTTTAATTGGGACGTGTGGCATGGTATTTTTCCATATGTTTGGGTTTTTAAAATGAAATTCGAGAGGGAAAGAAATGAAAGTGTTGTGTTCCGGTCGGAGTCTTGGCATCGTTTTTGGGTCCATTGCTAAGATTCAATTCTTCTATCTTTTTGTTTCGCCTGTAAGATATTATGTCATATTAATTAAAAATGTCATATCAATTAGGAATATACAAGTGTAGATGTTAGGATCTACGGTCAAATTTTTATTCAAGTTAAGTCGGTGAGAATCAACATACATGAAATAATAAGGTCCTTGGATATCACAAATGAGAATTATAAAGCAATATAATGCAAAAAGAACGAAAATAAATCAAAAGTAATGCAATAAAATATAACACTAAAATTTAGAAAGGTTCGCCGGAATCGTGCTACATTCTCTAAGTCTGGAGTTTGACTATGTATCAATTTGAGTACAAGGTTACAATATTTTGGAAATAATTTGGCAGAGTTTCGGTAAGGTAGAGGAAGAAGATTCCCAAATGTGAGGGCCTTCCTCTATTTATAGAGCTATAGTAGTGGGTCCGGATTTTTAGGATGGTAGTGGGGCGGTTCCCCCTACCCTGATAATTCAGAACGTGTATGAGAACGTGAGTCACGATTGATCGTGGGCTTGATGGTTATGAAAGTCAATCTCTCATCGTTCACCATTCGCTCCAAGTGAGCGTCGAACAATGGACTAAGCATCATTTTGCAATGTGCTATTGTTGGGCACATGTTGGGCAATCAAACATCAACGTTCGATGTTCGTCGAACAAAGCCAATTGTCGAGTCAAACATAATACATGCCGAGTGGTCGATAGACACATACCGAGTAGTTGATGAAGCACAGTTCGACGTTTATTGGTCCTTTCATGTAAGGATGAAGAATTGGACATTGGGCCAGGCCCTAGTGCAGTTGGCATCTAGGCTAATGAATGCATAGTGAACGATCAATGGACCATGGTTCGACGTCCGTCGAATATGGGCCGAGAAAGATGGAATTAAGTTGACACACTTGGGACTACCCACGTCGAATGATTGATGAGTCATCGACGTTCATCATACCATCGTATAATGGAGTCTAGCAAAACCCAAGTCGAACAGTCGATGGACCACGGTTCAATACTCATAACTCGTTGGTTCACCGATCATCGTGACCTGAGCATTATATAATGGGGAGACGAAATTTGACCCCAACAATGAGTAACTATTTATTTTAATAGAAATGTCCACAAGCAGTTCACTTATTTAAAAATTAAGGAACTTTTTTTTTTTTTTTGGGAAATGGCATGTGGTCATCCGAATTTTAATTGATTGAAGAAGTCACTTAAAAACTCACTAAATGATTAATCATAATTAATTAATAATTGACCGTTTAAAATACAGATTGACCAAGATTATCTAGTCAGTCATTGATTCGTCTTTTTTTTTTAAGACGACTATTTTTTAATTTAACAAAAATATAGACATATACTAAAATTTAAAAAAGGTCATTATTAATTATCCACATATCCATATATGTCATGCCACATTTGGTTACAATTAAAATATTTAATTTGAGGTATAATGATACTGTATAATAAAGGGACATGAAAGGAGACGTGAATTATGGGACATATGCCAGATCCACACTGCTGGGCTCTTGAGGTCTCATCCCGAGTGGTCGACGATGCGTTGACGGTGCTTTTTCCATTCAGTACCCCGACCTTTTTCCTATTGTTTTGGAGTTTGATGGTTGTCTCTATGCAAGAAGCTTTGTAATTATTATTATTATTATTTTAAGAAAACATATATTCTAATACGTGTTATATCCTGTAAATAAGAAATAATGATTATTAGTCCGTTCGTACCCACAACTCCCCACCAAACGCCATTCTCCAACCTTTTATATGTCATTAAGGACCTGTTTGACATAGCTTTCTAGAAGCTGTTTTTGGCTTCCCAAATCCAAAAGTAGCTTCTAAAAGTATTCGGATGATCTGTTACAAGAGTTTCCATACTTCATAAATGCTTCATGTTAAAGTCAAAAAATGTGACTTCTGTCAAAAGTTTTTCTGAATATACTTTAAAATTTGTGATAAAATTTAAATTAAATATTGTAAACTTCATTTAACATTTTTTAGTAACTGTTAGAACACTTTAGATATGATTTTGATTCCTAACACTTACTGAGAAACCATAACATTTGCTTCTATTCTTCTATTGGTTAGAAGCAAAAGCAAAAACTTTACTAAACGGGCCCTAAGTCTCTTAGGCAAGCTCTGTCGTTATTGTTTATGGTTGTGCTTCCTTTTTTCTATTTTGCTTGATTCGGGTTTGTAATTATGGTATTCTTAACCCCAATTTATTTATTTTATTTGGTGTTGGTATTGTCATATTTTTATGGTTTGCTAGATTTCTTTTTTTGCGGTTTTTGTGTGGTTTTAGTGCTGTAGGATTCTCGAAATCAATCAATCGGATATTTTCATCAATTATGAAGGATCTGTTAAAGAAAAGTGTACTCGATTTTTTATGTACTTATTTGGGTGTCTGTTTATGCCTTGTGGAGTCAGGTATACAATTTTTCCATTGAAGGTTTCATCGAGTTTGTAGGTGGAATTAAATATTTGTCAGTGTCTTATTTCCTGTAGTTAGAGATTATTAGGATGTGGATTGGTGTTTGTATTGCCTTCTCATAATATGAAATATATTTCCTATTGTAAAGACAAAAACTAATGAGATCTTGTAGATTGTAGATATTATTTAACAATTATTTCAATTTCACATTTAACTATATTAAAAAAAATGTAAAGTTCAATTAAACAAAAAAAAAATTTACAAAAATAACTACCTTTTTTTCATCTATTGACCAACATAACACAAATTCCTTCATCTTGGCCAATATGACATAAACTTTAGTTTAATTGTGTCATATTAGTCTAATATTACTTTTTGTGTCATGTTAGTACAATGGTCTTTAAATTTGTATTATTCAAGTACTTTCCAAAAAAGTAAATAAATAAAGAGCTCAGATTTCATAGTCTTAAATTTCAAATTACAAAACAAAACAAACAAAACAAAAAAAAAGGAAGAAGAACAAAACAAATGAAATACTTAGCTTAAAAAAAAACTGAAATTTCCTCAAAAAGAAGAAGAAAAAAAAAAAGATAGAAAGAAAGAAAGAAAAACTGAAATTCAATAAAATTAATTGATTATAACCCACTCCTTTATTTTCTTTTCCACGTAACTCAAGAAACGGGGTTTCTTCAAAGGTGATATAATTCAGGTTGTCCACCTAATTAAAGAAAATAATTTCTTAGCAAAAAAAACCAAGATAATCATTAATTTTCCCCCTCATAATTCATCAGCTTAGGCCTTGTTTGACAAAAAGTTTAGTTTAAACTAAACTAAACTGTACTTTTTCCATCATGTTTTTTGTCTTTTTCCCCAAAAAGTTGTTTGTCTTTTCTGTAAATTCAAAAAAATTCAAAAAAATTTACTATTTAAACTTACTATTTAAGTTTAGTTTTTTTTTTGCTCGAAGCTTGCCATTAATTAGTTATGAATTGTCCTAGCTAGCCATTGAATATACTCATTCTAATCAAGTGACGCATGTATCACTTTGATAATTAAGTGATCAACTACGTTATAGAAGGTGCAAGATTTCTAGAGATTAACGTAGTTTTCATACTCGTCATAGGTGGCATGGATTACACTTTCAATTAGGTACACAACTGACTTATCACCGAGTTTTGGCAACACAATTACGGTAAGAAAGAACGAAATTATCACTGGATATACATGATAGAAATATTTGATAAATGTTATAACAACATATCATATGTCTCAAACAAGAACGCATCACCTCAACGTTATTGAATGTGCTAATAGTAATTATGATACATGGGGATATGTTCTCGAAAACTCTAACTAAAATAATTATGTTGGATTAGCAGGAAAAAAAAAAAAAAAAAATTCACATTTAAGATCCTCAACAAAAGAACCACCCAACATTCAAAATAGACCATAAACATATGACAATCCTTTATTAGAAACTATTGAAAATTAAATAAGAGAGGGAAAAAAGAATAAAAAATATATAAATTATAAGTAGCATTATGATTAGATTTCATATAAATACAAGTTATAACAAAAAATAAAAATAAAAAGCTAGCTAATATTAACAAATCATCTAAATTCAAGAGATTTTGTAAATTGAAAATAAATTCATTTAAATAAAAATTAAACTGTTCTTAATAGAAACCGCTTCCTTGTTTTTCGCCATATACAATCACAAATTCATGTAAGTGTGGAGTTTTGACTTTTTCATCCTTTCATCTTATCCTTTTTGATGCAGTTCTCTCAATTATTACGTCATGTCAACTAAAATTAACATAAAGACATAAAAAGATAAATTTTTTTTATTTTAATCGACATATGATCTTCTTAATTGATGTAGTATGTTTTTATTTTCATGTCATTTTAATTAAAATGTAATTATATTATTGGTGTAGGATGAAGAAGACAAGAAAATAAGGACACGAGACCTAGATCGGTGTTCTTAATATTATAAATTAGCTTTTAAAAAGAAAATAATTTAAAAAGAAAATAAAGTATAAACATGCATATATACACCACACAACAGTCGATCGATCCATGCATATTCTTTTGTATTTTAGCAAAACAAACATATTGAAAGAGGAAATATGTAGACATTTTTGCGTGTGTTTCCTTAAATTATAATAATTCCCCAACCAAGTCAAGGGATTGTAATGATTTCCATGTACCATTCCGTTTTACCTTACCTTTCAAGTCTTAAGTTATCAACTTAAATACATTTCATGCATGGTTTTCTTTTTTTAATTTTTTTTTTATCATTTTAAATAATAATACTTGTCCCAAGTCAAATTGTTCATGATTTTGTTATGCTAAGTGTCCCATTAATTATTTCAATTCTCACATCTTGATATGTGTTTAATCAATCTAATTAGTATATATATTTATATACATGTAGGGGTGGCAATATGGGTTGCGACACGACGACACGACTCGAAAACGAAATAGGGGGCAGGTCGATTTCGGGTCACCCGAAATTGACACGGAAAAAAACGGGTTGTGTTCGGGTTGGACTCGTAGAATCCGAACACGACCCGTTTTGTTCGTGTCAATTTTAGGTCAGTTTTGTGTCGCGGGTCAATTTCGTGTCAATTTTAGGTCAAATTCGTGTCATGGGTCAATTTCGGTTCGTGTTGTGTCAACCCGTGACGGTTTGTGTCGTGTTCGTGTCGCGGTTTCGTGTCGTGTTCGGGTCGGGGAAGAAAAAAATCGACACGGTTCTAACACGACACGAACCGACACGTGACACGAATTTGCCACCCCTTATATATGTATGTGTGTGTGACATTTTATAATTCGAATGTTTTTAAAATTATGAATAGCACCATTTATATTTGAATACGAAATAGTAGTAGAATATAATAACTTATGCAAATTCGAATCAAGCCGAGATAAATAAGAGCACTGGTATGTTGTCACCCAATCAACTATAAATAGATAGATCCTAAAATCAATAGAATTTAACTTTAAGTTGTTGTTGTTGTTTTTCTTTTTTCTTTTTTAGTTGGAGTCTACTTAAAATTCAGTTTGCCCTTTAAGACGACTCTACCTTTTTTCGTATTTATATCACGTCTCAACATTAGTTATTAAGAAGCATATCGTATTTTATATTATATCACGTCAACATTAGTTATTAAGGAGCATATCGTATTTTGTGTTTATATTTATATTTATTTATTGGGAGAAAGAAGTTAATAGTATACTTAAAAAAGGGGAAGTAAATAGTATTTTTTACATAATTAATAAAGTAAATAACATGTGCTAAAAATATTTGAAATAACTAGTAGTAAATAACAAATTTATGAGGTAAATGATTTAATTATTTTTTTAAAATATGTTATTTATCTAGTAATATATTTCTATTTACACAATAAATTTCATATATATTTTAAATATTTTAAAACTATGTTATGAACTTCTTTTTTTTATATAAATAAAAATGCAATTTACGGCAATTTCTCTTATTTATTTTGAAAAAGATGATTCTATCAAACACAACTATTCACTTTCTATATATACACAACCTCTTTTAAACACACTTAATGAATTTTAATAGTGTTATGAAAGTAGTAAACATGCAGCATTGTGAGAGTAATAAAAAGATTGGACCATCACATTCTCTTTATTTATTAAATTATTTATTTTTTGAACGGGTCAACATTCTCTTAGAACCCAAACAGTTTTTAGTTGGTAATAATTCATGGGCCATTTGAGCTGTGCTCCCCGTAACTTTTTGTGTATTGGTAAGTTCCTTAAATTAATAAAAAATTGTATTATAGTTTTTTTTAGAAGGGGAAATTTCATTCAATTTAGAATAGAAATTATAATTATATACATCTAACTCTACATTATAAAATAAAACACTCAACGAAAACCAGTATCATCGATATATTCTGATGACGCACAAAGGGAAAAATGGATGTTTGAGACTCGAAAACGGGATTGTACCTCGACATACCACCATCGAGCACGCATAAGGCTCTTTTCAACAATTCATCTACAATTGATGAAAACTTTAGATCGATTGAGAGGCTATCAACTATAGCATAGAGACCACCACTAAATCGGTCTAGATTCATATCTAACATAACTAAAACACCGCACATATTATATCTGATGTATAACAAACCAATTTGAAAGGTGAGGAAACCACCACTGCTATTACAAACCATAACATAAAAGAAATATCAAAGTATTAAACCTAAAAGGTGAAGACAAAAACACCATTATTAAAATTAAAATCCTACAAAAAACTAGGAAAATCTCACCACAACAGATACAATCATCGGCAACAACTAGACCACTGCACCCATCACGATCAAGCCAAACAAAGCCATTGAGAAAAACTTGCTGTTAAAAGACCAAGCACTCAACAATCCCTCGTATTCTACACGCCATATCCATCCCAAAACAACTTTGAATAACCATGCCGTAATCCAAATCTTTTCTTATGGCGATGAGATCTCTTCCATATGGACTGGGAATTCAGAGGCCAACCCGAAGGTGCCGCCAAACTCCGGCCCCAAAAAAAGAGAGGGAAGGCTACAAAACCCTAGGGCACAGAGAAAATTTTAGAGAGAAAGAGAGAGAAAAACCTGGGAAATATAGTATTATAGTTGAGGACAATAACTTTCCTCATCGTTCTAAAAATTCTTGTTTATACCTTCAAAACGAGCATACATGACATACAATGGAAAAACCACGTTCATGTGAATAGGGGTACTTGCCATCCCCTACTCACATTTTTGAATTTATTTCTGCCTATAATCTTCTAATAAAATTTCAGTTGTGTTTCTATTTTCTAACAATTTTTTTTGTACTCCCATTCATATACCATTGTCATCATTTGATGAAAATCATTTATGATTTCTTTTTATATAATTAACTCTAAAGAGCAAATACTGGGTATACGCGCGTGGAAATATCTTTTATCCGTTTGAAAACGGATCCATAATTTATCTCGCTTTAGGATGCTTCAAGGATTGCATCACGATATATATTCTATAATCACAAACATGATCTTCATGCTCCAAAGATATAGGTATTTATCAAATGACAACCACAAAAGTTGAAATTAACAAAATAACCTTCTTTCATTTTAACATAGGTCGTTCCCGATCGGTTCTGATTGTTCGATGTCATTTTGTTAATAAAATTTTTTGATAACTTTTAAGAAAGTGGTTAAGTTATTTTGTAAATTGGCTCTCCAAAATACGATACTCCATGAGCATGATTATATTTACATCCTTGATTACTCACGTTGTATGTGGTTGCTCCAAAGTAAAACTCAAACGATCACGAAAATCAACAAACTTTAGAACTCCATGGAAGACTAAAGAAAGAGAGGAAAGAGAGTGAGAGCCTCTCGGTGATTTTCTTATTTACTTGACTATGAACACATTCATAATTTCTACATTAACATATGAATAAATAAAATATATTAGTTATCACAGAGTGACTTTCTTTGATTTACTCCATCCATCATGATATATGAGCATATTATACAAGATATCTCGTACGATTCTTTCTGTTTTTAGATTTTAATTCCAAATAAAATCTTATTTATTTATTTAATTTTTTAGATTTAATAAAAGAAAGTCCAACAAACTCTATGGAAAATATTTTCCGGCTGCTTCTGTAATTTAAATTCCTGTAATAGTTTATTATAAATTTAAAAAAGTTCGTAAAATAGTTCAAAGATAAAAAAAAATAAAAGCCCTAGACCGGTATATTACAAAGCTAGGGATTAGAAAAGACGACCGTTTGAAGTAGGCTTTTTTCAAAAGTTTGACAATATTTGGCGGGGAATTTCCTTTTTTTTTTTTTTTTTTCTTTTTTTTTTTTTCCTCAAACTCAAAGAGGAACTGGAAGAAGAAGAAAGAATCGCTTCTCTGATTCAAAAATGCCCCAACATGCGAATCCTTCGCCAAATCCACGCCCATGTCCTCACTCGCTGCCTCCCCATCCCCTCCATCTCCTTTTCCTTGTCCAAAATCGCCGCCTTCTGTGCTCTCTCCGCCGTCGGCGATATCTCCTACGCTCGTCGGGTTTTCTCTCGAATTCCGTATCCGAACATCTTCTGTTGGAATGCGATGATAAGGGGCTGTTCTCGTGTTGAAAACCCGCCAAAGGAATCGATTTCTTTGTTCAAGAAATTGGTTCGGAATGGGTACCCGGGACCGAACACGTTTACTTTGGCCTTTGTTCTTAAGGCGTGCTCGGTTATTTCGGCCTCCGAAGAAGGCCCGCAGGTTCACGCGCGTGTTTTGCGATCTGGGTTTGGGTCGAGCCCGTTTGTTCAGACGGCGTTGGTGAACATGTATGGTAGATGCGCGGAGGTGTGGTGTGCTCGGTTGGTGTTCGATGAAATTTCTGAGAGAAACTTGGTTGCTTGGAGTGCGATGATCGGCGGATATGCGAGAGTTGGATTGGTTGAGGAAACTTTTGGTCTGTTTAGGGAAATGCAAATGGCGGGTGTTGTGCCTGATCAGGTTACAATGGTGAGTGTAATTTCCGCCTGCACTTCTGCGGATTCTTTGGATATCGGTAGGTGGGTTCATGCGTATGTAGAGAAGCAGATGATCGAGATTGATCTCGAGCTTGGTACTGCACTGGTTAACATGTACGCTAAGTGTGGATGTATTGAAAAGGCCAAGGCACTTTTCAGGAAATTGTCCGTGAAAGATACGAAAGCTTGGAGTTCAATGATTGTGGGGTTGGCTATTCATGGCCTCTCGGAAGAAGCTCTGAAGGCCTTTTCTTTGATGGAGGAAGCTAAGGTATTTAAATCATTTAAGAGCAATGATATCATGAAAAACTGTTTAGTTAACATTACGAGTACAAATGTGTCAAAATTCAATGTGTTCTATAAAACCGAAATAGTTGTTTTCTCTCATTTTTTTTCAACCTTGACAAATATTTTATTTTCATGAGATGTTACAAAACTATTTTTTCATGATGTGAATCATTTTTCATCATCCCATAGGAAAATTTGTATTTTCTAGGGACCTAAAGTTTCCCATCTCTGCTTTCATCAGTTGTGAATTTATCATGCCCATTACTTTGTTGCTTTAACTAAAATACTTATTTGTTTCCATTTTAGATTACAAAATTTCGCACTAAGAACAACTCGTTTTAGTACGCCAGAAATTTCTTTTCTTCTCAATGATCTTGATGATTTATCTTCAGGTGAAGCCTGACCAAGTAACCTTCCTTGGCGTTCTATCCGCTTGCGGGCATTGTAGCTTGGTCTCTGAGGGTCGAAGATTTTGGTCACACATGCTCGAATCAGGAATCAAACCATCAATGGAGCACTATGGCTGTATGGTTGACCTACTTTATCGAGCAGGCCTGGTAGAAGAAGCACACTCTCTCGTTCAAAACATGGAAATCCCACCAAATCCAGTAATTTGGCGAAAATTACTCACGGCTGCAAGAAGAACAGGATGCTTGAAACAGGCGAAATTATCGGTGAGCAGCTTCTTGAGCTAGAGCCCCTAAATGCGGAGAACTATATCCTCCTCTCAAGTCTGTACGCATCGGTTTCAGAGTGGGAGAAGATGAGGCTTGTTAGAGTGAAGATGAAAGAGAAGAGAATCAGACCTATCCCCGCCTGCAGCTCCGTAGAGGTCAACGGCATTGTTCATGAGTTCACAATGGGTGATTTGTCCCATCCCGAGGCCAAGGAATTGAGAGAAGTTCTGAGGGAAATTTCCGAGAGGATTCATGAAACTGGATATAGACCACCTATAACAGAGATACTACACAAAGTGATCAATGAAGAAAAAGAGGGCGCTCTTGGTCAGCACAGTGAGAAGCTGGCCATTGCTTACGGGCTGTGGAAGACAAAAGCACCAGCCGTTATCCGAGTAGTAAAGAATATTACGATCTGTGGAGATTGCCATGAAGTGACAAAAATTATAAGCAAAATTTATGATCGGGAAATTATTGTTAGAGATAGGGTTAGGTTCCATAAATTTGTTAATGGCTCTTGTACTTGTAAAGATTATTGGTAAAAGAATGGTAAAATTCATTCACTTCGAATCCTAATTTAGGCTGTTGGAGCATTGTTAATCTTTAAAGGTGAAAAAAAAAAAAAAAAAAAAAGCCTTGTCCTCGAATCGCAGTCAAAATGCTTCTGATTCTCGGAGCTTTCAATACCGAAACAAACACACCTAATAAACCAAACGGCTGTTGAGTTATAAAGAGCCTAATAATCGCTGCGACGTAGAGTTCAACATGCGGACCGACTTTTGTAGAAAGGTCGAGATCTCTCTTGGTAGTCGCAAGGATGGAGCCTTTGGCGAAAATTTTTGGTTTAGGTATATTTTAAGCATTGGACATATGAATTGGTTTAGCCTTATTTCTCCTACTATACGAGGGACCATTTTAGGCAACTATATAATTTTCACATGAAGATGAAGTACTATAAATTTTGAATTTCGAGTGTGCTTAATTACCATTCGTTTTATTTTATATTATCGCTCTCGTTAGTAAAAGATTAAGGTGTTTAATCGGGAACAATAGAGAGAAATGTTTAGAGGTTAAAGAAGTTATCAAATATGAGCATGGAAAATTTTCATTAGAGCAATTACATAATGGATACTACTCAGAAAGAGAGAGGACATTTTTTTATTTCATATAATTGACTCGACGACGACAACAACGTTAACCAGAAAATGTCACTCCCCAACAAGGTCTCTTATCTCCTTAACCCCCCAACAATGAGACCTTTACATTCGTGTATTAATAACCACCTACCCCCAGTTGATGAGATTCTACAGGGCATTATTTGTTACTTAATATTACGATTTTTTTAACTCAAACTTGGATTTCGACATGCCATCTGTACATCTCCTCTTGCGCGATGGGGATGGCAATGGTCACTAATCCGGTGGCCGAGTCATAGATGAATTCGCTCTCAATGTTGTCCACAGTGCACTGCAGTGGGCGTTGGGAAGAGTATGCCCCAAAACGTCCGCATCCCCTGACTTTGAGAGAGATGGTAGCGGTTGGAGATCTGTTATCGCTGAGAGACGTGGTCAGCTCGGAGGAAACTTCGCCATCATATAGCTCAGGTTTCTTGTCGGAAGCCACATGGATATCGAACTGCTCCACGGCGCCTGTGGAGTTGAACATGTCAAGGAGACCTATTGGAGCGAATGAGATGTTGGATGTGATCTCCTGCACCAACGAAAATCACGTCATTAGGTAAACAACCGGAACATAATAGGAGTTCAGCAAAAAGCAGAAGAAGAGGAACTCCGCGAAAACTCACCTTGAGAGGGCAGAAATGGAAAAGCTCGTATTCGAGAACTTTAAGTGTCACAGGAACTGAAGCTCCTTTTGGTAACCTCACCACCTCACCTGACATTAAAATATCTCGTATTGTTAGAACTCAAAAGAATACTAAAGCTGTAGTTGATCTTTCATAAGAAGTTTTATCAGGACAAAACCTAGAGGCCGTCGAGAACGACAGTTGTTTTCTTTGCATTTAAATTTCAATTTGCTTCTAAAGCTGAAGAAGAAAAGGTAAATAATTCTAATACCTGATTTATAGGCATATACTATTGTTTCTCCATTCCAATCAGTACCAGCAACTTGAGTGATTGCATCAACATCAGTAGCACGAACGGAACCAGTAAGGGTACCAGGGGATTCATCGTGGATGCAGGTCTTCTTGGTGATCTTGCACCAACCCGCACCTTGGCAGTTAAAAACACCGATGACACCGGAGCACTTGTTCACGTTCCATACTTTGAGCAAACTGCAAAAAGAGAAATTATACCATAAGTTTAGCTCACGGAACTTGGGTCGAGCAGCCAAAAAAATTAAGTCAAATAAACTACGGAAAAGACGGCAAACCTTGTCCCATCCCTAGCCGGATCAGCAAAGAGACAGTCGCGAGTTGGCCTCCCCGGTAATTGTGCACGGAGAACGGATCCATCAGGAAGGACGATCTTCTTCAGGAGGTCAAAGTTGTGGTTTCCGGGCTTATCACTGAAGCAAAAAAGAATGCAAAAAATATATATATCATGAAGGACTCTAATTTTTCGATGTAAAGGCTGAAGAGTAGCAAAATAAAATTAGATCCTTGCCAGTACCTGACATAGATTGCACATCCACCAACCGCACGAGCTGCACCATGATACTCTGCCGCAGGGTGTAAACTCTACAAAGAAAAATAGTTACTATTAATATATCTGCAATATGAAGTACTAGAAGCTAACAAGTTCCACAGACAAAATATCACGGCTTTTCATTCACTTACATGGAACATATCCCAGTCAGGTTGCATGAACTCCCCAAGGAAAAGGGTGTTGTATGCCACAGAGGAAATATGGATCGTGTGAGACGCGGGATCTCGAGGATAGAAGTCATCAGACGCTCTAACAACGGCAGTCTGCTTGGCACTATAGAGCCCGTCTGTGTTGTGACACATGCAAGCAATGCATCCATTGTCTGGGAAGTTACGAGCAATTGAAGCCTCAAGAGCCTGGTGGTAGCTGCGGGTAAGAGAAACTCTGCCACCATGCCCAGCACCGAGTGTCTCAATGATGTTTTGCACGTCTACTTTTACACCATCCACTCCGCATGAGGCCAAGTATGAATGAAGCTCATTGTAGAAGTTGAAAACTTTCTTTGGATGCACCAGACCAAGGCCATGGACAGCCAGGCTGTCCATGACAATGTCGGGTTGGTTCCCCATAACACCAGGGGATGAAACTGGATATGCCAAAGCGGTATCATAGTGCTCCATACCAGCAGCTGCTGGCTTCACTCCACCCCAGTACCCGGCTAGAGCATGCCAAACATAAACAGATCTGTAACAGAAAGTAACATTAGAAGAACATTTATGGAATCTTTATCCGTATTTCAGTTGAGAAATATTATAAGTGAAGAGATTAGTATGCAATCATAAAGCTGACTTGTACGAAAACGAGGTTAGATAAACACCATCCCCATATAGTACAATCAGCAGCTTTAACGGGTTGCCCAAGCAGATGCATCAAGAATAACAAAAAACACAGGCAATAGAATTCAAAGTGAAAATCAACCAACAGAACCACCTACTTCACATTGTGATGTTCCTTGGCATCATCTACAACAAGCTTCAAGCCTGGAACCTGTTCAATGCTCCGGCCATTCTTTTGGAATTTTGCATTCTCTTTTATACCCGTCAGCCTACTTGCAAACCTGCATAGCAATAAATTTACAATCACCAACTGATAGCAAGACCAAGCAAAAAAATAAAAAAATAAAAAATTTGATGATCGAAATGATGATCGACACTTACTGTGCTCCTTCTTGTACAACAACATTGCCATCCTTGGGTTTGTCTTCAATCTGTTGCCAACCATCGTCTATGATCAAGAACCGTGGAGGTGTCCCTCCCTCTGATAAGCTTCTAAGGCCTTCCTCAACACCCTCAGCCGTGACATCAGTGTAGAAAGCATCCCATGTACACCACCCAAACCAGTCAAGGAACGAAGGCAACTACAGCAAAGCCGATATGAAAGGTCATGTGAGACACTCACTTTAGCAAGAGAAATGTATTTTATTTTACTTTGCAGGTTGCAAATTATTATAAAGCAAAGAAAATTTGATGCTCTTACCTTTTTCTTCTCGCGATGAGTAAAAGTTTGCATGTGTTTCTCCACAGCCCTGTTTATTGGAAAAGCAAACAAAGAATCACAATCAATACCAGAAAACACAGACCTAATCAAGACCATAAATATAAGCAACTAACAAAGTTTTATGAACTTTTAGTTTTCAAAAAGAGAAAACCATTCAGCTAAAATGCGAAAAAGAAAATGCAAAAATGAACGTAGAAATACTGAGATGGACATCGGGCACTTACTTAACAGCTTGGTTGATGACTTCAAATGGATTGGTCCCAGAATGCATGCAGACAAGGTGAAGGCCTTGATTGGTCTCAACAGCATTGTCTCCTGCAAAACCAAATCACACAACAAAAAAACAAGTTGTGTTGATTCTTTTGAACTCGAACCTTCATATTCTTTTTATGTCTTCTCCAAATGCTACAACTCCATTTATGTGATGCATTTGAATGAGTCATTGTGCGTGGAATCTCCTTCCTGATTGTGTTCGCACTGATGAAAACTCCACACATAGTTCAGATGTGCGAAGTCTCCTTCGTTACGAGCCAGTGGGGATGGAATGGGACTGAATAACAGAAGACAGCCCCAACAGTGCCATGACGGGGTAGGGTGCAAACATTCTACACCAGATACTTAATGATGCAATGATCTACTCACCACTCTCAAGGCAAATCTCGACCTCGTTCTTTTCATTGCCTTGCAGAACAGCTCGGAATGGGCCTTCAAGCAGAGGGAGGAAGACAGTGTAAATGGTTGGGGCATCGTCTCCTTCAGCACCATCTTTGCTTTCCACAAGCAAGAATTGGGTCTCCAACGGAACGTCCTTCCCACATGTCCCCATTCTTTGGGTCATCCACCATAACTTGAATCGGAAACAGCACATGAACCGAAGACCCCTGTCACAAGAACAGAGCAAAAAACATTTTATAAAATTATAAAGCACAAATCAGTACTTAAATTACTTGCAAATGAGGTAAACGTCAGTACTTACTCTAAAACGCCTATGGGGAAGACGTGCAGGCTCTTGTTGTGAGAGGCTGTGGCACCAATGAAGGCCCCAGCAACAAGACCAACACCAGATCCTGGTGTCAGTACAATGTTGTCTGGAACTCCAGTCAATATGGTCTTGCCCTGAACCACAAGGTTCCCGTCGTTAACGGAGATCTTTGGTGTGACCGTCATGTTTGATGTTGAGCTCTTGAGAACTGTTCCAAAACATCAACAAATCAGCACTCAAAATATATTTTCTTGACACTTCTTTAATTTAGATTAGATAAATCCATAGCAGGACAACGTTGGCCAAACAAAATGCAACCCAAAGAAAAACATCCTAAGACCACTCAAACAAATAAGAACATACCACGCCAATAATCAACAGGTACATAATTTTCGGGTAAAAATCAGTATCATCAACAGTGGAAGACGATTGGATACAAAATTTGTGAAAAGGGTAGTTTCTATTTGGACCTAAAGTTTTACATTCTCTGCATAAGGTCATGCAAACTGGACGATTTTGTTCTCTATCTGACTTCCGTGTATGAGGAATCCACCATGATTGCTCAACTGGTGTAACATTTAGCATTCTCACCTACTGTAATGGAAAATTAAAGACTGAAAAACTCGAGAAAAAAAAAAAGCCCAAAAAATGAACTAATTATTTTGGTCTAAATAAAACTCCTCGTTATTTATTTAATTATTTATTAATTTTCTTAGTGATAATCGTCATCTAGTGTTGGGGTCAGACTTCGTCTCCCCATAATGTTATAACTGGGTCATCACGACTACTGGATCAACGAATGACAAACAATGAACAACAACAGATTAAGCGCTCCTAATCTCAGACATTCGGCCTCGGCCCAACAAACGATTACCACTCGCAAGGGGAGTGATGAACGACAAATTGTCGTCCTCGACCATTTGGTCTCGAGGCCCATTAATTTACCAAGTGTGGATTGGTTAGGCACTTGGTTCAACAAAACGAACGATGAACGATGCTCAACCATTTATTGATCGTCACGGATGATCGGTTTATGGTCCAGTATTCATATTCAACGAACAACAAATGGTGAGAGATCAGACTCTATAACTGCTAGGCCCACGATCAATCATGGCAATGTGGCCCATGTCCTAGTACCTGTTCCAAATTATTAGGGTAGTTGGGAACAGTCCACTACCATCATGCGGGTTCAGACCCACGATCTTCACTGTATAAATAAAGGAAGATCCTCCTCATTTGAGGGATCTTTTTGGAGCCCTTTGCCTACTGATATTCTGCCAGATTATACCGATAAATTGTAACCTTTTGTACTCAAATTCATATGTAGTGAAACTACAGACTCAAAGGACGCATCATAATTCCAGCGAACCTTTCTAAATTTCGGTGTTGCTATACTTTACTACTTTCGTTTTGATTTATCATTTATGTTTTCTGATTATGATTGTTCTATGATTTTCATATGCAATGTCCAAAAACCCTAAAAATTTATGTATGTTAATTTTTTTATGATCTAATCCTAGTTGAAATTTGACCGTAGATTCCTATCATCTAAGTCTAAGTAGCAGCAGCTAAGGAAAGGTATAGTTCTGTCCTTCTTGAGCCGTCTCTGTGCAGTGTTATGTAGGAACAACTATCTCGCAATTACGTTGGACAGATGTTAAGCCAAGTTTAATTATAGATAATACAGTCAATTTGGAATTATTCATACTTTCCCCAACAAACGGGACTCCTTATATCTGCCGATTTTTTTTTTTTTTTACAGCAGTTAAAAATAAATATACATATGTGTGTGTGTGTGTATATATATATACCAGACAGTAATTTTCTTTCCCAATTTTGCTCCGAAAAGGGAAAGAAAGAAAGCAAAGGAAAACTTCAGGCGGTTTTCGTGGAAAAATAATAAAAGGAGAAAATTTGAGGCATAAAAGTGGAGAAAAAAATTAGGCCAACGGGATTTTGTGTGGACCACGTGCCCTGTTTGGTCACTTGGTGGGCTTTAAAACTTTTTTATGGAAACTTTTTTGTCTCGAAATCCAGAAGAGCTTGATTAAAAAAAATTTTGACAACAGTGAGATATTCAACAAAACACTTTTTTTTTTTTTTTTTACCAAAAGAAAAGTTTTTTGAAAAAAAAAAAAAAAAAAAAGGTGCTCACGGAGAGGTACATGGAGATACTGGAAAAGGAAAAACAAAGGTAAGAGACAGATTCAAAAAAGGCAAAATTCATGTAGAAAGAGCTGAAAAAAGATCAATCTTCACGATTAAGACATAAGAGACAGCGACCATTGTATTTTCTCTCCCTGTTCATGAAGAGAGAATTTTCTCGAGAAACTAAAGGAAAAAAAAATCTGAAGGGATTAACCGGGCCAAAATCAGAGGAGAAAACTTAAATCGGACAGATTCGAGACATAACCTTCAATGAAACTCAAAATCTTCGTCTCGAAGAAAATGATTAAGCAAAAAGAGATCAAAATTCATCGCACGAAAGACCGCCTTTCCTCCGATCACCGCGTCAACCGATATTCAGCTCCACTCCAAAACAACAAAATCTCAAGGAAAATTTTTTTTTTTCCTAAATCGAACTCCAAAAGATTTTCACAGCCTCAATCAATAAAAATGGAGAATCATCAAGAACAATTCACAGTTTCTCCATGCAATAAACCAGAAATGCTAAATATCAACCAGAAATGCTCAAAAATCAACCTTCATAAATATGATCAAAGAACTCACCAGAACTCAGGTTCCTTGCTCTAAGCCTCGTTGAGAGCGAGAATCGAACTCGAGAAAGCTCTAGAGAGAGAGAGAGAGAGAGGAGAGAGAGAGGAGGGAAAGAAAATCTGCAGAGACGAACTAGAAGAAGGTGATTTTTCCTTCAGCGAGACGTTACGAATTTGGGGGGATTCCCGAAGAGAGGCTCAGCTGCTGATGTCTGCTGCTCGAAAAACACAGAAGGAGTGGGGAGAGAAACGTGGTGAGGGGCGGGTATTTATACCCTGTTCGGCGTCGTTAACGTTCGAGCAAGTTCGGTGAAAGAGATCCTTTCGGATTTTGACGCGTGGACTGACATCTGTGGATTCGGCTTTTCATTGTAAAATAGGTCAGTTGAAGTTGGTGTTGAATTATAAATAATTTTTAAATTTAAAAAATAAGAGCATGTTTTGTGCACAAGTTTAAGATGAGATTTTTAAGTTTAAATAGTAAATTTTTTTGAATTTTCAGAAAAGATAAAAAACTTTTTGAGAAAAAGACAAAAATTTTTTGAGAAAAAGATAAAAAAAAATTTGAAAATCTTAATTTGGACTTAAGCTCCAAACTCACCCTAAACCAATTCTAAGGTAAAAACTATAACTTCAATCAAAACATATGCATAATATAATAATAATAATAATAATAATAATAATTAAAAAAGAAGATATTTTGGAAAATTATGTTGAAGAGCACAAGTGGGCGGTGACGTAAACGGGTCTTATCGTGGTCAGACAAATTGGCGACAACAGGTTTCAGTGTTTTACTTCTCATAAATTATTTCAGCAAAAAAAAAAAAAAAAGTGAGAAATACATTTTTACCTAAAGTTAATATTTTAATGATTTACATAAGTGGTGACGAGGAATTCAAGTAGTTTATACATGTCATAAGACTTTTTTCACTAGATAATTATTTAAAAGTTATAATTTTATAAGATTCATCAAATTTTTTTAAAAGCTTTTGTGATTGAATTATCTCGTGAGTTTATTTGTATTTATTTGATGTATATAAAATATATATATTTTTTAATAATTTACTCTATCTTTAAGATGAATGCTCTGAGAATAAATTTTTTAAAAAAAATAATCTAATGATTAACAAAATAATATCATTTCTGATATTTTTCATCATTTTTAAAAAAGAAAATCAAGGATTGTAGTAAGAGCAAGATATTTTTAATACCCTATCAGCATCTAATTCTGTTTTTAAATTGTTACATCTACAATTTTATTTTACTTTTTTTTTTTCTGTGATTTTGATTATCCACTAATTGATGGATTATCATCACCATCATTCCATAAAAGGATTAAAAAAAGAAATAAAATAAAACAAGAAAAATATGAATAATAGCAATCCACATCTGTGCCTAATGCCTATCATTACCTTTTTGTATATTTGTTTATCTTACATGATTACGGTGAAACTTTGATACTCATATTGCAACAGAAAAAATATTTGGTGAATAAACATGAATAATACTTCTGACTAATAATATCATCATTTTTCTTTGAAAGGAAAATGATCATTCATGGTAAAACGGGTGCAAATATCAATATTAAAAAAAAAAAAACAATCATATAATATCAAAGATACAATTCTCGATGAAAATTGATGAAACTCTGTGAAAATGATATAAGAAAATGATATAAGTTAAGATCCCACGACTCAAAAATTTTTACTTTGATAATGCATATGTTTTACTGATGATGCATATCGTTAATAGAGTAATGTTATAAACACCAACTTTAATCATAACTTTTTGAGTAACAACTTACGTGTTATATTTTCATTGATAGATGTAATTAATTGATAAAATAATATTTTTAATACTTATAAATAAAAGGACGATAACTATATACCACATACGTTGATAATTAAAATTTAAAATTAGAGTTGGTATCCTTAGTATTTTTTATATAATATTTTTTTGAACCCCTGAGGGTCGTTAAAAGGCTGTTTACGGCCATTTGTTTTCTTACCGGAGCCCAGTTTGACTGCCTTGACTTTGCCTCCTCCCCTCTCGCTAAGAAACGCGGGATTAACGGTAACGTCTTCCTTTTTCTTTCTTTCTTTTCTTTTCTTTTCTTTTCTTTTCTTTTTCTTTTTCTTTTTTAATTGTCCTCTCTAAGAAAGACGTTTGAACTTGGTTGTGTATGAAACAGCAGGATTGAGTTTGAATGGGTGGGTGAGTTTGTAACACGTCAAATTTAGCTGTACGTGGCTTTATACATGTTCATGTTGGCCGTATGTGACTTGCATGTATCTATTACTCTATTCACTTGTTGGAATCCATGTCATTTGAAGTTTTGTTTTTTTTTTTGTTTTTTTTTTTCAAATTAAAAAAATAACTATAATATGACTCAAATCGTCAAATTAACGACATGTTTACTAATCAAAATTTAATTTGAAAACAACGAATTAAATTAATGATTTTAAATTCTGGTGTTTATTAGCTTTTTTACCCTTCTGAATTAAGGAATTAATATTCATAAGTGAGAACTTGTCCCTAACTCACTTTCGACCTACTAAATGAGAAATTGTTTTTTCTCCTAAAAATAGGACTAACAAACTTCTCTACCAAATATGCATATACTTATTTTAATATAATTATTTCTTTCATCTAAGAGTATTATTGAACTATAATTCTCAATCTTTCCAATTTCTAGTAAAATAAGAATATTTTAATTTCTTATGTAACTTGATTTCTTGAAAAATTAGTAAACTCTTTAATGGAATTCTGGAATTTAACTTTTGAGTAATTTAATTTCGTGTATTTATTTCCTTACAACATTTGGAATAGAGATTTCAACCAAAATTTTCAATCCGAATACAATTAGGATTTTTTTCCCCCCCAAAAATATGACTTCAGATAGACATAATTCAAACTAAAATTTTAGTTCGGACCCTACCAACTAAACATGCAGTTTGAAACAAAGGAAGAAGTTCTTTTCAAGCTTATTAATCAATTTATATTCTAATAATATGATTGTTGAAAAATTACAAGGTTTAATTATCATCCTGATTGATGCTTAATCAGCGTAAAGATTGATTTCTTAAGAGTATTTTGAAAATTTTACATCCGTAATTTTGATTGCATTAGTTTTCCTCAAATAAAGGGATAACGCCGTTTTTTACATCTATTTACCAATTTGCCCTCAAGCCCTCGGCTTTCCCAAAAGCTCTCTTAGGCCCTCCGATTTTACAAATTTCTTCTCTCTCAAAAGCTTTCTCAAGCCCTCTTTCTACTTGATTTAATCGTACATAGTGAAAATCCGAGCCCCAAAGAGTACGTTGCTCTCACACTGAAACAAACTCCAAAATTTCTGGACATTATTTGTTTTTCTGCTATTCATTTATTTGCCACTTGTTGGATCAATTTCAGATCCTGATCTTATATCAGATAAATTCTGCTTCGATTATATGTCTTTAAATAAATTGTTTATAAATTTTACCTTCTATAATAAATACTTTTTTGAGTGTAAAAAAAAAAAAAATTTCGTTTTATTGATCAATCTGACAACACCAAGTCACCAAGCATTATAAATGTTTAAACACTGAAACAAAGTAATAGAAGCGTAATTAGGAAATGGCAATGTTAATTAATTAGGAAAACGAAGTCAACTTATCAACATGTGTTATGTTTGTAGTTTATTAATATAACATAAATCTTCATAAAAAGCTTAAGCTTCCGTTTGATTTAAGATGAAAATTTTAAATTGAAATTGACTGACTCTTCAAAATTAGTTATAATTTTTATTAATTTTTTTAAAAAAGATAAAAATTGATATGAAAAAATATAATTAAATTAAATTAAATTTAAATGTCAACGAAGTCAAAACTTTTATAAGAATCAATTATGTACTTTACTATGAGATTGGAATCCATTTGCCACGTATTGGTATATGATCAATAGGTGTCAAAAACAGGAAAGGGTCTCTGAATTTTAATAATCGACTAAGTGATGATTTGATACCCTTAATCATGAATGGAATCGACATTTTTTTTTTATATATATATTTATCTTTATCTTTATCTTTCCTTTTCGTGAAATAAAAAGTAAAATTCAATTAGGTGGTGTAATATCAACAGGGGAGTCAAAACACTTTTGAAAATATTTTAATTGGAAACAAATTAAATTTTAAAAACGTATATTTGGTTAAAAATGAATATGATTGTTGAATGCCGTCAAAATTTGAATTGTTTTTGAAAACAAAATAATAATATAAATCTTATTGTGTGTAATGTTTTTTTTTTTTTTTTAACAATTTTATTTCAACTTGAAATAAAAAGATTATGAGCTTTGAAAGTTTGAGTTTTTCCAAAATGAAAAAAAAATGGAATTGTAAATCCTAAAATTAGTTTATTTTTGTAGAAAAGGATTTTTTTTAAAAAAAAAAATTGAAAATTCCAACTGAAATATAGATGCCGAACGACCCCTAATTTATATTCCCATCCATGAACTTTTTTTTTTTTAGGAACTTCCCAAGCATGAACTTTGATTCCCTCGTGATAAGCCAAAGAACGATTTGTAGTGTATTAGGAAAATAATTAAAAATATATAATATTCTGATAAGCAAGAGGAGAAGCATCATTCATCATGAATCTTTCATTTATCTAATGTGTGGCTCTCAATGAATGGACTCTTCTTTTTTATTTTTTTTTTATTTTTTATTTTTCATTATTCTATTTTGATAATTATTAGAAAAGCAAACTTCACAAGAGTGATAATTAGAAGAAAGTACTTATTCGTGAGGAGACATGTCAATGTGTTATGTTCTTCCGTATATAATAAAGTAGATGCTTAACTTTTAGTTCCTAAAACTATTAATTGCTTTTTATTAAAACCATCCATTCGTCTCATTCATTTCCATCCAACAAATTTTTTTTTATTATTATTTTAAATGTCATATTAATAATCGTACACCACAAAACAATATAACCTGCAGAATAAAATTGACATCTCTTGATCAGATTCCTATTAGTCTCATAATAAATGTGTTCAAATGTAGTCATTACAAACTGAAAGCAAATTTCACTAATTAAAAAAAAATGCAAAATAGATTACTAGTTTCTCCTCTTTCTAATCCTGACAAATCAGCATGATTTCTTTCTCTCACACAGTAGAGTGATCTAGTGTAAACTGCATATAATATTATTATTATTATTATTATTGTAATAGAGGGTGATGTATACTAAAATTAAAGAATGAGGTGCATTCTTGCGTGGCAAATGAACAAGTTCATGAACTCAAACTATCATTTTCAGTGACAGAATTATCAATTTTTTTTTTAGTGAGATTGTGAATCAAACTAAAACCCAAATGATGAAACTTATTATTATCTGGATCTCTGTGTTTATCATATTGATCCAATAATATTATATATTAATCTTTGTGTTTGGTGACACGCTAATTAAAAATGTATTTAATTATAAATATCATATTGGTTTAATTAAAAAGTCATTTAAATATGTGTTATACTTTCTTCATGTAATCAAGCAAGTAAACTATCCAGTAGGATGTATGCGCAAGATAGAAACTCCGCAGTTAATAATTTACCTCTAATAGTTATTTTATATCTGACTCATCTATAAAATATAAAATTCAAACTCACTCCTAATTAAAAAGAAAAAAAGATTAATTTTTGCTTATTTACTTAATTTATTTTAATTATTTACTCTATAATACTTATAAAGACTTCACTTTATTAAAAAAGAAATGAAAACACTCTTAAATTTTGAATTTGAGAATTTTAGTTAAAATCTCTCTCCATGTTTGTTTGTATGTTTTTGTGTCTTTTGCCATGGAGTGAAACTTCAATGCTACGTTATAAAAGAACGGATTACTTCGAGCAAAATAAAAAAAATAAAAAAAAAAAATGGATTAACCCACCCGATTAGTATTATTCGGATTACCCACCCATGAAGGGCAAACGGATCACTTTTCTACTCGTATAAAGTAACTATTATTTTAATTATTTGTATTTTTTTTCCTGCGACATTCTCAGATGACAATTAATATCTCCTCGTTTTCTCACGAAATCATTATTAAAATTCAAGCTTTTGATTAAATTTTAATTTCATTTTTTATTATTGTTTCCCCACGATTGCATAGTCAAGTTGAGACAGGAAATCCGTGTAACTTTTGTTTTGGGGAGCTCAGATCAGATGTGCGAAATATTGGATCACTGGCCCGTTGTAATTTTAACACGTGTCAGATATCCCTGCAAGTCTTGTTTGGGTGCTAGATCGGATGTCAGATATCAGCCCATTATAAATTCAACACGTGTGATATCCACGTCATTTCTTGCAAAAATCTCGTTTGCGTGCTTCTCTTTGCCATGTTGGCCACGGCTTTCGCGGCCCCCACCTGCAGCCGGGATTATAGCCTTAAGTGGCGGTTACTTTTTTTTAAATAAAGATGTCGTTTCTTGGGACGTTGTCGTTTTTTAATGTCGTTTATATTTTCTCACGACATGTGGGGCCCAGAACACGTTGGATCTGGCTGTAACGAGATGTCCTGATATACATGAAAAATTCACTCGTTATTATGATGAGAGCTAATTGATAAGAGTATGGCATTAACAACTCAAAAGCAATTTGTACACTATTGGCAACTTCTCAATTTGTTATCACCTCAGTGTCATAGATTATATTACTGGTTCCTAATCTTAATGGAAAGGAGGATTTAGACCGTTAAAACAAACTTTATGTGTGCTCGATTATTAAAGTTGATGAACTTTTTGTGATCCTGTTTCGACATACGTCTTTCTTTTTGAATTTTATCAAATTTTACTAATGAATCCGATCTTAGTCGAGAGTTATATCTCATACATCATGGAGTCATTCATATTGGTGCTTATAAACTTTGTTTAATTGATACAATTCTCTCTTAAAAAAAAAAAAAAAAAAAGAAGAAGAGAGAGAGAGAGAGAGAGAATTTTGTGTTAAGTTATATATCCTATTCATGAGGGTATATTTCAAATTATTAGATCAACATAAATTTTATTCTCCCGTGGTACGGACCCAATCCGGTTTTTCACCCAGTTCACGTTTTAGAGTTTTGGTATATATATGATGTAATTTTAGGGTTTCATTATTGAGCTCTTTTTGCTATAGCCGCTTTTCTTGTGCTGATATTTGATTTAGTTCATTTTCTTCTCCTTTGCCCGTGGTTTTTCCCCGCATACGGTTTTCCATGTAAATCTATATGTTCTTGTTTTTCCGAATTTCTTGTTGCCTATTCGTTCTTAATTTCGTAACATTTTTCTTTTATATATTTTGATGTGATTTTGAAATATAAAATAACTAAGAGCTTGATTAAATTAAGGATATTTTTTTATGAAGAGATTTATAAATTTTTTGACAACTAATGTGTGGTACTATAAAGATAACTAATCGTGGACTATGTCGTATGCGTTACAAAATGTGAGACAAACCAACTAGCTAGCTACTACATGCAAATGCTAACTATAATAATTGTCGTGAGTTGTATAACATTAACTATTCTAAGTACGTATCCAACCACTTCCACATCAATTTACCAATCATACATATTTTTATAATTAATAAATCAATTAAGTTATACCACTGTATATTAGTGTACAACTAGACAAGTTAATCTTTTAGGAGAAAGTTTGTCGTCTTGGTTTATCAAAGTTAGACCGACTTTTTAGTAAACAATTAAATTATTTGAATCATCCGCTAATTAAATATCTAAATGTGTCCAAATAAATCATGTCGTTAGTCATTACGTGTACATCGATAATTCAATGTCTTTCAACATTTTTCTCAAACGTATATGTGTGTGTGTGTGTGTGTACATATATATTTATTTATATATTATAATTGAAGCGTATAACACTTGAAAGAAACAACATAAATAATATAGGTTTTAAGCACAATAATTAGTGTGTTCCCAATCATAGAATGGTTTATTATTATTATTATTATTATTATTATTTTATTGTTGTCAATATGTAGTGTCGTTTTCTTTATATAAGCTGTCAAAGTTGGTACAATTGTCTACGCTTGTCTGACGTATAGACCGTTTAGACACTACTTTGATTACTTTCAAGAGTAATATTGTAGAATTTTTGGGGGTCAACAAAATTAATTCCATAAAAATTGAAAGATTTTTTAAGATTAGGGAATCTCCGTTTGGTTGCATAATAAAACATGTCCTCGGGAGAATTAGTATCCTATGTACCAAGGCACACCTGTACAAAAATTGGTAGATAGTTTTTTTTTTTTTTTTTTTTTTTTTTTTTAAAAAGAGTGCGTTCAATGTTGGTATCTATGTGATTAAGAACCTAGGTCACATTCAAATTATTTTTTTGGGTTATGTTTTGTTTTATGCGTTTAGGTTAGGGTAAATGTTATGATTCATTGAGAGTCTAAAAGGTAATTTTCTTTTGTTTAGAGTTATAGGTGGCTAGAGGAGTGAGAAAAAGACTGTTTGCATTGAGAAAAAAGTGAGAAGAGAAATAAATAAAAGAGTATAAGAAGTTTTAGGTTGTGAGAGTTTGTTGAGTCTGTAATTTTGAAGTTGTTATAGTGCATTTATTTTTCTCTTTCCTCTAGACATAGACAATTTTATTGAACTATATATGTCTTTGTCTTCTCTACGTTTATGTTGAATTCCGTCTAAGTTTATTTTTCTGACGTGCTTGGAGGGGTTTTTTTCCTCAACAAACCATGTTATGGCCAAATAAATAGCTATCCAAAGGGTGAATTTGGTTTTAAGAATTACTTTTAAAAGAATACTACTAGTTAGGACACCAATTATAATGATCCTATCGACTTAATTACATAGCATCGACAAAATTAATTCAGACAGATGAGTCTAATTTATAAATAAATATCATAATAGTTCAATAACTTAATAATGTGAAACAAATTGATAATCTAACAATATCTTTCATAATATATCAATTCATTATAACGTGGGTTGATATTATATTCAAAAGTTAAATTTTAGATCAGACACTTTAACAATGCTGTTTTTAGGAACTAGCGCTCAGTCATTCACAACTCTAGTTATTCACAATAGAATTACTTTTAAAAATATATATATTTTTTTTGATTGGGAAGGAAATTAATTAGAGAGAAAGGTTGAGGAAATTTTTGACATTTCATGCATGTGAGAATCCAGGTGATCAGTTGCCTAATCGGGACCAACGTAAATGAAAGCCGACATTTGGTGAACTTCCCATAAATAAATTTTAAAAATAAATAAATAAATAAATAAATAAAAGGGAATTTGAAAGCCGACATTCGATAGTGTCCAAGTGAGTTTCACCCTAGTCAGCTCTGACACAAACAGCCATTTAAGATAAAGATAACAGGCATTAACGACTTTCACATGATCACCTCTGCTCCGCTGCTGCCAACCACATGGTGAGTATTGTTTTCATCTGTTTTACTTTTTAAAAACTATATACCTAAATTAATAATGATTTTACCAGTCGGTCAATGACGCGTGTAAAGTAAATTCGACCCCCCTTTCACAAATATTAAAAATAAAAAAAATTATTAGTCTTTGTTTGCTTTTCAAGTTTAACTCCAACTAAACTGTACTTTTTCATCTTAATTTTTATCTTTTTCTGAAAAGTCAATAAAATTTATAATTATTTTTTAAAAAATCAACAAATTCCAACTTAAAAATTTCATCTTTAATTAACTTACCAAACAGAGGCTTAATTTAGTCTGAATTATGTATTATCTTGTTGGTTTGTTTACTGAACTTTTAGCATACATTTTGTTCGCTGGTTGGAAGTAAAATTTTTAAATTAGAGTTGATTGACTTTTCAAAAATTAATTAGAATTTTTTGACTTTTTCAAAAAAGATAAAAACTAAAATGAAAAAGTACAGTTTAGTTGGAGTTAAGTTAGCAAACTAAACAAACCCTTAATTTCAATAAAGAAGTCCTTAAACTTTTGATTTTCAATTGTCTTTGTCCCTGTTATTAAAATTAAGCTTTTGTTTGGCTCTCAGGTCCAAACCTAAGTTTTTCATATTA
The DNA here is from genome assembly GCA_008635985.1 of Ficus erecta. NCBI lineage: Eukaryota > Viridiplantae > Streptophyta > Magnoliopsida > Rosales > Moraceae > Ficus > Ficus erecta. The sequence continues at coordinate 267,181 of BKCH01001887.1, read as the reverse complement.
GTTTTGTTGTATTTTTTGTTGTTGAAAAGTCGACCAAAAGTATAACTAGTTTTTAAAAAATCAACCAATTTTAACCTAAAAATTGTATTTCTAACCCGCACACCAATTGCAAGCTAAGAAAAATACTAAGACACTAATTCTAATTCTAACTCTTGAATACCACCTTATATGGCATCTGAGTTGTCAACTTGTCACTCTTTTAATGCTATGATAACCACATCAATTAAAAACGTCTATCGTTGAAACGATTACAACTCATCACCATGAGAGTTAGTATTTAAAAGTTTGAAAAAGAGTTAGTACTTGAAGGATTTTCTTTGAAATTTAATGTGCATAATCATGTGTCAATTTCGTGTTAACATAGAGCTTAACATAAATAATTGTATTAAGAGGCCGTTAGATTGGCCTGCTTGAATCGAAGTTTTTGGAACTATTTTTATTGAAATTTATTGTAATTAAAATCTCACAAATGATTATCATGATATTATTAGAGAGATAGAAAAGAAGAATACAAATAAGAAGACATAAAAGTTAAATTCTGACTCCAACTTCGAGATTAGTGATGGAACCAGCTTTTTACCTACTAGGGACACAAATGTGAAAAATATTATCTCAATGTTTTTAGCGAAGCTACCAAACACATGCACACAATATCTAGACATGATTCATGCATGCCACGATCAGTAATAGGTGTTCTTGGATTATTTTTATTTTTATTTTTATTTTTTAATTTTTTGAGCTCATCCATGGACTTAGGTGTTGACACCCGTGCCCATTTCACCATAGCTTCCATGATCATGTATCTAAATGTATGTATTATATATATATATATATATATATATATATAGTTGTCCCAAGAATTTTTTTAAACATATTGATATTAGATCGTCACATACGGTTTTAGAAAGATTTTTTTTTTTATATTTTTTTTTAACTTCTTAAAATTACGTAGAATATTTTGAAACATTTTGTGGTAAGATACTCATAATAGTATTATAAGACACCATTTTTAATCGGTAGAACACTTTAGTTTTATAAATTAGATTCAGAAAATAACATAATTATTTCCCGAAAGCTTAACGAAGTAACATTTTAAAGGAGAATAACAATCGAAATTAACCATAATATTAATCTTTCCAAAATTAAATGTGTCCACTTTAGCACAAAACACTTTTCACGTCATTCTAAAGCCAACGTTCATTACTTAAGAATGATGTAAATGGATACTTGTGATGTCGAGCACAACTCATTAATAAAAGATGAGTGATGTATTTTGTATTACTAATCATGTCTAATTAGTTGAAGGTTGAAATAGAAGCCAAAACTCACCCTTTTTTATATATTTTATTTTCTTTCCGAAAAGAACTTATCGTAACACATTTAATTAATATGTATAATTAATGCTTCAATGCAATATTTTAGTGCATGGACAGATCTGAGAAGCTTGTCATTTTTTTCTCACCTAATAATGCAATATGATAGATATTTATATGAAGATAAAGCCTTTGAATGATTGTGATGCCTAGAAGTTTCTTCCATCAAGCTAGGATAGGGCCTTTTTCTCGGTAAGGTGGTAGGTTTAAATTTTGAATATCTTGAAGATGACATTTCAGGAGATTTGGTTTTGGGGAATCCTTTTCTCACAATTTGGTTTGTCATGTAGTACAAATTTTGATAAACTTTTATATCTATACACATGATTAAGTTCTCCAATCGTTACAATCAAGAAAAAAATATCTTGTCCCCAAACTTTAATATCTTTGTACTAATTTGCTTTCGAATTTTAAAAAACGGGTGTTTATATTATTCAAAATTTAAATCGCTAGTAAAAACACCTATTTTGTTATATTTTAGATACCTAAAACGGGCTAATTTCATTTTTTTCCCCCCTTTTCCTGAGCATTAGTATATTTGTAACTTTTCTCTTGAAATTTTTGATATGCATTTGCCCAAATCAAGGCCTAGAAAGCTGCAGGCGTAAATTATATTTTGGGATACTAAAATTTTGTACTTTGTTATGTAGAAGTTTACCATTTAAATTCCGAATATTCGACAAGTGTAGTAGTGTTAAATGATCTCATAATTAAGATTAAACAAAAAATTTACTTTTTTTTTTTTTTCCTTATTTGGGGGTAAACAACAACGAATTACTTGTGAGAAGTGATACAACAAGCACCAAATCAAAATATTGATATCTAGTGGCCAAATCAGCACTTCAAAGTAATGATTTTATAAGCTACGAAAATGATGTGTTTTGACTAACGTTTGTTCAAAGGTCAATTAATACTGAATTAAAGTTAATGCATGCTAAATATAATACGATTTGAATTGACGGTCGTAAGAGACTGGGTTAGAAGCTTATCTCTTTCTTATTATTCTTAATAAAGTGAATCTTGTCTGTAGGATTAAAAATTAGACAATGAGGGTATCACCATCGGATCTTTTAATTTACCCAAAAAAAAAAAAAAAAAAGTCAATGGTAAATATTTTACTGATATTTGGTAAATATCAGTCCCTTTCAATATAAAACCATGGCCGACCACCCCACCTCCCCTCACCGCCTTCCCCCCTCTCTCTTTTTCTATCTATATACGTATATATTATATTCTTTTATTTTATTTTCTTTTCTTTTTTCTTCTTGTTTTTTCTGTCTATTTTCTAAGTCGCACATTTGGCGTTCGATAGATTGATATATATATATATATATATATATATATATATTCCTGCCAAGTGAAAAACTTTTGGTGGTTTATATGTTGCGCTTTAAAATCTTAAACAGTTATAATTAGTTTTCTATTGAGAACACATACAAATATACACTATATATTACGTGAAAATATATGTATATATGTGTGGTTTTCTAACCCTTTTTGCGCCCCCCACCCCATCATACTATTTCAGGATGACAACTAAATACTACTGTGTGTTCCAAGCTTATTAAATTTTGAGGCTAGTTATTCTAATTAATCTAAGATTTTTAGGGGGCAGTATTATGAATACCTTTAGCAAAAAATGACATAGTACAACTGTATTCTTTTCACTTTTTCTTGGAAAAAAGAAGGAGAATTTTGTATTGGTTTACGAAGGGGAATTTTTTTTTTTTTTTTTTTTTAAACCGTAATCAGATTTTTATCAATTTGTAAATTATTTGGATATTTTAGCTAGGTTAATATAATTATGATGTAAATTTGTTGGAGAGCATATGTTTTATGCTTGTGAAATAGACAAGTAGAACGAAAAAAAGGCCAAATGATGAGTGTTAGAAGCATCACGAGATAAGCATTAAAATATAGATGAAAATCAATATTCGTGCTTTTAATATATATATATATATATATATATAAATTTGAACTACATGCGTTAGGCATGGAAGGAAAGAACAAATGAACGAACTAAACATGGAATATCTACCACATTTGGAATGTTGTACACGTATCCAGTTAGGCCCATTTCTTACTTTAATTTGTACCTCACGTGAATCTGTGATTGCGCTGAATGCTAATTGTCTCCCTTATTTTGGACTTCTTCTAGAGAGAGGAGAGAGTGGGAATAGTTGAGAGAATTGTAAAAATTGCAAACAAAGGGCCAACCAAAGAGTCAAAATCAAGCAATCAAACACTTTTTTTAGGTAAATTGTTTATTCAGTCCCTAGACTCTTAGTATTGTACAATTTTAGTCCTTGAACTTTTTTTTAGCTGGAATACCCCTAAACTTTTAAAATCTTGCTACAATAGTCTTTTTTTATTAATTTTTGAACGAAATCTGTTAGTAATTTGATCAAAAAATGGTGCTAACTTCGGATTTCATAAAAAATTAACGAAAAATACTACTATAGCAACGTTTATAATCGGTTATGAACATTTCAGATACAAAAAGGAATGCACCTAAATTATTAAATGTTGTTACAACAGTCATTTTTGTTAATTTTTAAATGGAATTTGTTAGTAATTTAGTCAAAAAGTAATGTTAACTAACAGATTCCATCCAAAACTTAACGTGAAGGACTATTGTAGTAACATTTTAAAAATTTAAGGACATTGCAACTACCAAAAAAAAAAAGTTCAGGGACAAAAGTTACTTAAAGTTAAAAGTTTAGAGATCAACCTAGCAATTTACCTTTTTTTTTTTTTTTTTTTTTTTTTTTAAACTTAAAAGTTCAGATCTTGGCTAATTATCCCTACCTGTAAATTAGCTCCATTTGTAATTTTGTATACACTTTCTACCCCCACATATATATATGTGTGTGTGTGTGTGTCCCTAGATGAAAAGGAGTGATCTAGAACGGTAAAGGATTGACCAAAAACATATCGATCAAACTATATATCAAAATCAAATGATTGTTGGTATGTGTAAATGTTTTGCAAGTAAGTAAATAATGATGGGGACGTGCCAAAAAACCGTTCAAATGACAGCACTATAAATTATTGAATGCATATCACTGAAAATGATGGGCTGGCGATCTAGAATTATTGTTTTCGATATGTGGTCTAAAATTCAAGTTGATAATCTACTTAATTTTCTCAATAAATTATGATTCATGAAGTACATATAGACTTCTATATATTCTCAGTAAGCATATAGATAACATAAATCTGAATTTAAAATTCAATCATAAAACTGAAATATAACTTAATAATTAATTACATAATTTTATATTTGAATACTGTAATATTATTTATTCATCAACTTATTTTTATCATCTCAATTTTCAATTTAACGTGCCTAGAACTATATTTCATGTATTTCAGTAACATTCTTATTAGCATTTAAGAATAACGTCCAAATATAATATGATAGGTTCGGTGACCTATTTTTTGGATTTTTACTGTTTTAAAAAAAAAAAAGAGGAATACAATTGTGCGATATTTCACATTGATACCCCCTAAATCTATCACCATTTGATAATTTATCCATCAAATTTTTAATTTTGATAGTTGATCTCTTAGTTGAAAGATTTATATTGGGATTTGTATTAAATTCAAAAAAATTTATCGGAGTTTTCCGTTTTATCATAGAATGTGGACATTTCATGACTAACGTAATGAAAACTTAATCGATAAAGAGTAACATTGTGACAATTTTAGGGAATAAATTGGCAGAAGATGACAAGTTTGTGAGTATATCGGACCGTATAATTGTGTGGGTGATGACAATAGTGAGCCTGGAAAACAACACATACGTATACACATGGGATGTGCTAGGGCCACATTTTGAAACCAGATCAAGACAAGTTAAAGATTCATACGGCACTACTCTTTCCAAAGAGATAATTGAATTTGACTTTTTTAAAAATACTGTAAGAGTGCTTGATTTTCACCTCAAATATATATATATATATATATATATATATATATATATACACACGGACTTATATAGCAAGAAGACAGAGCGGAAAATGCCAATTGTACTAGGGCTATATACGAGGAGAAATGCCCAAATTGGTAATTTGGATGTGGAGACCAATATATATTAATAATTAAAGGGTCATTATCAATGTGGCATTTTCAGAATTTGACCTAGTTTCAAATAATTGCACTCAGAATTGAATCGTTTCTCTATTAAAAAAAAATCTTCATATATTATGACCATTATTTATTCTTATTTTGATCTTGATTTTATTACTTTATTTTGTTAGATTAGTGTACATACATACTTCAACTACATGTACTTGGATTGTTAAAGCAAAGATTTCAGAACATAAATTAGGAGTTTGCTTGATTTTCTCTTCATTAATCCTTTCTTAATTGTCAATACTTCGTTTCTTGTTTAAGTTCTAATTAGTTTTTTCATTTTTGAATTTGGAAGGGACAAAATTTAAATTATATACTTTATACAGAATCCTTATATTATATCTGCAATCATGATATTTTAATTAGTTTCAATACACAATTTTAGACTTACTGTTGCGATATATAAGAAGCAAATTGGGTTAAAAAGAATTTGAATAAGAAACAAATAGTTCAAATATGAGGTTTTCACCAACATTATTTATTGTAAAAATAATCAAACTGGCTTCTACATATTCCTTATCTTAATTTGTGAATATGAGAAAGGAGATAATAAAAATTATAACTTTTAGATCTTAACTGTCGAAAACGTCATTGAGCCTAAAAATTAACTAATGTTTCTTTTTTTTTTTTTTTCTTTTTTTTTTTGGATAAATAGATATAGACGAAAAAACAAATGACAATGTGACCTCTCGTACAAGAGCCTAATTCATCAGACACCATCAAGCTATGGTTAAACAAACATTTTTTTTTCTTTTTCCTTTTTTTAAGCTTCGGTTGTAGGATTCTTGCTCTATATTATGAAGAAAAATTACTCATTAATCATTCCATTAATATTTTAACAGCCTAATATATAAGTATTCATGTTAAAAATTACAATACACAACATTAAATGCTTGAATTATTAAAATAGACCGTACATTAAAAATTAGTGTCTCTAAAATAATAAATTTTATCCATAATACAAAACAAAAATTCTTTTCTTGCAAATTCTGTTTTTCAAGGGTAATTTCTTGACTTATAGAGTTGTTCTTTTTTTTACTTTTTTCCCCCGCCCTTTTTTTTTTTTCTTCTTAGGCGTAAGAAGAATATTTCATTTTGCCATCTTTCCGTTTTTTTTTTTTTTTTTGGTATGAATAATAAACTTTTTTGGTCATGGAATAGCTTGCTTAAGTAGCTGACTAAGACTAAGCCCCATTTGGGGACACATTTGGAGACGGTATTTTGGAGATTAGAGATAGTTTGAGTGTAAGAAATGTGCGTTTAGTGAAAATAAACTGTTTGGAGTGAAAAAGTATAAAATTTTAAAATGTGTACAAAAAACAATTAGCAATATGGGTCTTATTTCGCTCATCTCGAAATTCTATGCAATTTGAGAAAAAAAATCATCTCATTTCGTCTTAAAATAATAAAGTTATTGACTTTTAAAATTTGAATTTTTTTAAAATATTTAGAAAAATAAATAGTAAAATTGAAGGAAAAAGACAAAAATATGTTTGAAAAAAACTTTTGGAAAAACGTCCCTAAAGGGAGCCTAAGATAGATTACGGTCCAATAAGAAACAATTTGAAGCGTCAAATTTGCCTTTTGCCTAGGAATCTTTTGTGTCACTTTATTTAACTTCACACAGATCCATCACCCATACGAGAGACTGAAAACTATTATATGGCAATCAGGTTTATGTGCTCTTTCATCTGAAAAACCAGCAAAAATAAAAATAAAATGGTAACAAATTACAACACTTGTCATCCTCATTTTGGACAAAAATGAACAGCCCCTAATGTTTTTATTTTGAGCTTGGAAATAATTGCTCCTCTTTTTTACAAATAAGGGTGGATATGAATTCAGAAATTATAGCCAATTTGCTATTTTTTTGAAAATATTTAAGATAAATAATAAATTTTAAAATATTTTGATAAATAGAGTATTTGCAATAATAATTAATTTTATTACAAATGTTCTTAGCAAATAAATTATTTATTATAAATAGGTTATTTATCATGAATATTTTTAAGACATACTATTAATCATTAATATTTGCCAAAAAGTGCTATTTACCTCTTTTTCTCATTTGAATTTTAGTGGTCATATTTACGCTCAATTAAAACTGTAAGAAAAATGTTAGGAACATCTTCAAAAAATTGGAAGTTGATGTCCCTTATACTCCTCAAATTGAAAATATGTGTTTGGTTAGACGGAATAGCTTGTGACCCGCTATTTTGGCATGGGGAGGAGGAGGGAAATAAAACTAAAAATCTCTACTAAAAAAATTTAATAAATAGCAAAAACTTTTTAGGTGATGATAATAGTATATATATATGATAAAAGTTAATTTACGAAGTATATTCACGATAAAATTATCTTAAAAACATTATTGTAAACAAAACATTTACGATGAATATTATATTTATGATAACTATTGTAATTACAAAGTATATTTCGAACAAAATTGTCTTAAATTTTTTTTTTATTGCTAAACAATTTAACATTATAATTTGTCTCAAACATTTTCAAATATGTTTTTTACTTTAAACAATTTTAAAAAATAGCATATTTGCTGTAATTTATCTTTGACATGTGGGCTGGTCATACACCCCAGACCGGATTGGCCCAACTCCAACGTTTGGGCCTAGTGGGGCTGAAAATTTTGGCCCATGGGCCAACGGCCCAACTTACATGGGCATTTTTTATGTACGTTATTTGAAAATTTTAAAGAAAATGGGAAAGCATGTAAATTACATAAATTTAGATATCGTTGCAGTAATATGGCACAAAAAATTAATATTAGATCAATATAACATAAAATTAAACTAAAGTTAACTAAAATTTGTGTCATGTTGGTTAAAAATAAATAATTTATGTTATATTGGTCAATAGATAAAAAAAGTTATTATTTAGGTAATTTTCTCTATTATTATATTATATTAAGAAAACCATTAAATTTCCTAGTAAATATACGGATTGGCCCGGCTGGGCTACCTTTTTCCTTCATCGAATGGTCAATTTGCCTTGTTCTATATTTCCTTTTCGATCACATTAGTCGGGTTGGACGGCTCATCTTTACAGCACTACACTCTTAATAAATTAATATTTCACTTAATTAATAATTTTTACTAATGAGTACTGCTAGGCTCCTGACAAGGCCCGAAAGAGTGGGATTGGCCGTGGACGCAATGCGACCATTTATCTTTCTATTATAAAAGTTAGGTCATATCCTAAGTGGTCGGTATCACTTTATTGGACACTAAATATATTCTCAATTTTTTGAGTATCAATTTACATGTCATATTTTTATTGGTAAATGCAATCAATTTATGTGGCAATACTTTAAATACTTACTAATAAAAAAAATAACAATTCATATACCATATAGGTTAATATTAAAAGATTAGGATTAGAGTTGACGTTCCTAATATTTTTCTTTTAAAATCTATGCTTTTATAAATACTATTTTAATAATACGTAATTTAATCCTCTTATCCACAACTCCAGTTTTAATTTTGATTTTGATTTATAAAATAAAAAAGAATCTAATGAGTAAAAATGTTTCTCATTAAAATAAAGTTTCTCCAAAAAAAAAAAAAAAACCTAGGCTATATATATATATATATATATATATATATATATATATATATAACAACATACTCACCATCATATTCTGTTATTAATATTTTTGCATTAAAAAAATCTCATTAACAAGAAATAAGATAGCTAATTACTAAAAAAAAAAAAATAGAAGTAATAAAAAAGTCACCAACAATGATCATAAAAATACTAACAAAAAGAGGACAAAAAAAAAAGTAAAAAAACAAAAATTTTAGAAATAAAGTTGAGCAAAAAAAAAATATAAAAAAAAAAAAAAAAAACTTTCGTTTTCATTTACTCTTCAGAGACATTCGTTCTTTTGGTTCTTTTGATTTTTGAGAAGTAACTTGATGGGGTACAGTGTAGACTCATAAAGTTGAAATTAGGGTGGTTAACCAAAAGATTGGTTTTTTTTTTTAATTAATTCCTTTGATGAAAAAAAAAAAACCAGTTCTTTTTGTAGATTGTGGGGTTTTCATTTTTTATTTCCTTCAAAATAAATTATTTTGATTTATGGTGAATGTGGTGGTATGTTGAAGGTGCATTTTTATTAGTTTTTAATGTAATTGTATTATAACATATAATTATAATAAATATATATTATAATTTAGTGGAGATATTCATGAATTTAGTGGATACATGTAGAATTGCTCTAGAATAATATTAAACGACATCAATAATATTTAACATCATCTACATGTTACTAGCATTTTCATTACTCTATGAATTTGGGGACAATTTGCCTGCTATGAATTGTCTGAATCAAGGCCCAAACCTGCTTAACAAATTGAGCGGCCTTTTTATACTTCTATATCAACCCCATTTTGATCCTACAACCCATTAGAATAAAATATTTAAGTTTGAATCATAATTCATGGACCGAGGAAATTGTAAGAATTGCCTCTTTAGTGTATATATGTTTAGGATTCTTGCTACATTTAATTAATGGTTTTGGATTTTGTTTTCTTATTGACTACTTTTTATTTGATATTGGAATAAGGAAAAAAAAATTCCTGAAACCATTATAGATAAAATAATATTTCAAAAATGTATTATTTTTAGGGCATTCCTCGAAAAACCCCTTATGAATTGACAGTGTTACTTACTCCATGTTGTTAGTAGAACTTCATTGTGAATTTCTCGTGATGTCTAGTAGACATAATGTTGTAATGTTTGGGGCAAGGTATGGGCTTTTAACTTCTGATGGCTAGGATTGATCAAGATGAAGGGATTATTACTGAATATTGCTAACTTTTAATAAAATTTGTGTTGAAAGAAAAATTCTTAAAGCTTGATCGGAATTCAAGTTCTCTTCGAGTAATGGGTTCTTTCATTTCGGATTCAAAAAATTAGAGGTCACCAAGAGAATGCCCCCCTAAACGGATTGTGGAATCATGGCATGTCGTGTTAGGGGTTACCGAGGGGCAAATGATGTTAGGGTTTGGATTTCCAACCCGTTCGTGACGGAGGCCATGTTCGGATTAATAGAAATCTTGCAAATTCTAGACCTTAATCCCACACGAACACGATCCAAACACGCCCGGCCAACATGATTTTATGACCCCTAAATTTGTGCTACACACCGATAGGAGACTAGTTTAGAATGTGTAGCTTAGGCCTGAAGGCCAATACAACTAATTTCCTAAAGGGGCTCATTAATGCCATCCAGTCCTTATCTCATCATTTATAAAAGAAATCCCGAAATTCCAAAGATTACTCATGAATGGAACGGAAAAGAACTGACTCAATGATACATTTCCTTCCTGTCTAGGGTAATATTGCGCTAGCTCAGAATTTTAACTACCGATAATCGATGCACCATAAAAGCAACTTCCTTTATTTGCTGCATGAGAAAGACATGAAAGACAACAAAGAGTTGGATCCAGCCAGCTTTGACATGTCAACCAATATTCACATGAAAACGGATATTATATCTACCGATAATTCACTTCACGACTACAAAGACGATGATTCGGATAAAAATATACCACTTTTTCTGGGTAACATATTTACAGTCACAATTAACTTCCTGTTGAACTCACTCCTTTCCCCAACTACTCTTAAAACAAACAAACGAAACATACAACAACTCGGAACACGATACCGACACACTGTGCAACAAATCCTACTCAAATCCCCCACCCTCCAAGAACGAAAAAAGGAAAATAATCTCTCAAAATGGATTAGAAAATCATCATGGGAGGAACTAGAAGTGTGAAAAGAAGAATAATTGCGGAAACAATTACCCAAAAAGAAAAATGAAAAAAATTGAAGATTCTTTTTCTTTAGTATGCAACTTCCCCCAGAGTGATTTTCTACCGATCTTTTGAGTTCTATCTAATCTCGTTGTCAAACGGCAATGATCCATCCTTCATCAGTCTCAAACTGAGACTGTTGAACCGCTCTCGCGAGTACTGCCTTGATGCCTTCCTCCAATCTGTGCCAGCCTCCATCATTGCGGCGAACTCTTTGTAACTTATTCGTCCATCCTGCAAGTTAATGGAAGGGAACGAGTATGAACTCAAAGAGATCAAGAACAGTTGGCTACTTTGCGTAAAACCGGGTACAAAAACAAAAATATCTTAAGAATAGCAAATCACAGATATCAAGACATTACAAACCTTGTTGGTGTCCACACCTTGCATGATGGCGTTGATGACTTCTTCATTGTTGTCTTGAACGTCATCGGCCAAGGCATGTCTTAGCTCTTCAACTTCGATATATCCGGTTTGGTTTCTGTCGAAGAATTCAAAGGCTTTGTGAAGGTGCTCTTCATCATTGCCCATCTTCCTTAGGTGAACAGAAATGGCTACAAATTCTCCATAGTCTAGATATCCATCCTTATCCACGTCACCCTGCAAGTCAAATTCTAGTTAGTCCCACGTGCAGAACGTGTTGAGTTTATTATCAGAAAATTAAGCGTTCTGGCAGAGATGGTAAGCGCAGTAATAGTATCCAGATTACAAATGTCACGAAAACTTTCATTGACGCACAACACTGTTCATGTTCGCAAAATTCACACATAACCATCCAGGAAAACCAGTTTTGCCCCAAAAGAGAGGATGTCACTTTATATGCCTCATATTGTGCTTGTATTCGGATCTTTAAAGTACCATAAAAGGCGATGAACTATATCTGAATGAGCGTGAGTGAGTGAGTGTATGAATGTCCCGTGTTGTGCTTCTATCAATATTAACAAGTTCATGGCTATAAAATGCGGTTAATACTTACAGCTTCCATCAAAATTTGAACATCTGCATCGGGAATCTGATGGCCAAGCTTATGCAATCCAGCCTTTAGCTCGTCCATGTTAATCTTTCCTCTCTTGCTAGTATCCATAAGAACAAATCCTTCCTTAATGCCAGCAACTTCTTCCACAGATAAGTGCTCAGCTATTACCTGTTAATTTGAAATTTAAAAAAAAAAGGGAAAAGAAAATCATTCACAGGCATATCAAATACAAAAAACATCCAAAACAGACACCAAAAGGCCTGATAAGATTTTCTCAACGAAAAAATCAAAGCAAAAGAGATTGGTCTGAACATTACCCTCAGTGCTCTTTTCTTGAGCTTGTTCATGACCGAGAATTGCTTGAGCCTTGCTCTAACAGTTTCACCTAAAGCAACATTTGGAGCTCTCTTTGCATTTTGCAACCAAGGATGATCTACATTTCAGAAAGAGGATGAATTTTTTATCCAACTTTCTGTTTTTGACATCAAGAATTCTGAAAAATTCCACTCATGAAAAAGGTTTTCCAACCATTAAACAGAATGTTACCTAGCACTTCCTGAGCCGTGAGTCTGCGCCTAGGATCAGGGTCAAGCATCTTTCTCACGAGGTCTTTTGCAGTCTCAGAAACTTTAGGCCAAGGATCCCTCTTAAAATCCAAAACGGAGCGTATAATTGCTTGTGCAACTTCCTCTTCAGTTTCTGCACCATAAGAAAACATGTTTTGAATTAGAACCCAGCCAAGAGCAGAGTTAACATTTCCTATACGGTTTACATTTCTAACTAACCCTCTTCAAATTTGCTAAACTTGAAAGGTAAGAAGTTCACTATTCCCTTCAAATGTATAGCAACAAATGTGCATTATGAATCTGAGAATATTTATCTCCTGTAGCGGTTTCAACTCTTACTAGAGTAAATGTTCAGACAAAAAGATATAGAAAACCAACCTCCTGTAAAAGGTGGAACACCGCAAAGCAACATGTACAGAATTACTCCAGCACTCCAAACATCTACTTCTGGGCCATAATTCCGCTTTAGCACCTCAGGAGCTATGTAACACGGACTTCCAACAATTTCAGTGAATCTTTCGCCTGCATAAATGCCAGACTCAGCTAAAACACCAGGAAGAAAGCAACGTAATGATAGTGATACTGAAATAACGCAAGCTACTACAGCGTCGACAAAAAATTACCAGGTTTGAAAAAGACAGACAACCCAAAATCAATCGCCTTCAGCGGTGCCGTTTCCTTCATGTTTCCGAACAGAAAGTTCTCAGGTTTTAGATCCCGGTGCATCACACCATGCTTGTGGCAAACCTGCAAAACAAAAAAGGTCAATAAGAACAGGTGCAAAACTAAATTTTGCTAAAAACGCAGGCAAAAAATATGATCAATAACTATTTAATTTCCAGAATTTGACAATAAATTTGGTGCAGATTCTAACCAAACAGAAAACGTGGATTGTAAAGTACAAAATTCTAATAAAAGTGGAATCCACACAGGAAAGAAAAGGGTACAAGTATCAATTTGCAAAATCCAAACATCACAAACAAAAACTGCAATTTGACCACCAGAATCTAGCTCACAAAATTCTTCCGTGCTTGCAAAAAAGCATTTTAATTTCAAGTAACGAATCTAAACAAATAAAAAAATAAAAACAGAAAGTTTCCACTAAACACCACAATCACGATACCCAAATCACGAAATCAAACTCCAAAGTTCCAAAATTCACACACAGATCAAATACCAATATATATATATATATATATCAACAAATATATATATATATATATATATATTAAAATCAGAATCAAAATTGCCAAACATTTACCCGAACAACTTCGACAATAGTCTTGGTAACAGCCGCGGCAGCTCTCTCCGTGTAATGACCCCTGGCGACAATCCGGTCTAACAACTCCCCACCTTCACAGAGCTCCATAACCAGATGAACGGCATTGTCGTCCTCATAGGTATGCTTCAAGGTGACTATGTTCGGGTGCCTTGGCAAGTGCCTCATGATCTTGACCTCCGTCCTGACGTCATCAATATCTATGGCGGTCCTCAGCTTCTTCTTCGAGATCGACTTGCAGGCAAAATTCTCCCCGGTGGCCTTGTCCGTACAGAGATACGTGATCCCGAACTCCCCTCTCCTGAGCTCGCGGCCGAGCTCGTACTGGAGCTCGATTTTGCGGCCGGTCGGGTCCTTCAGCACGGAGAACATGGTCCCGCCGTTCCCATGGTGGCTCGCGCTGTAATGTAGGGCGAAAGGGTTCTGCTTGTTCTTCTTCTTCCTACCCTTATGATGATTTTTTTCGCTCGGAGCTCCGCTCACCCAACGATTCCCCATGGAACCCAAGCCCTAACGCCCGAAATTGAGGTCGGAGAACACGAACAGAGACCGGAATCGGTCAGAATCCGAGCTCAAAATCAGATCTTTTGGCGACCCAAATGATGGATTTCGTGAGAAAATGAAGAATTCCAGAGAAAGTGGGAGAGAAGAAGAAGAAGGGTGTAAAATAATTAGGAGGAGAGAAGTGAATATATATATATATATGTATATATATATATGCGTATATATGTATTAAATGAAAGGAAAGAAGAGAAGAAGAAGAAGAAGAGGATGCAAATGGGAATTGCCCTGGCGTGCGAAATCCGCCACCAAAGAGAATTTTGGAATTATCACAAAAAAGAATAATTAAGAGAAAGAGAATCTGGAGACAGAAACAGGAGAGAGAACAGAATTTTGGATATTTATCACAAAAAAAAAAATTAAGAGAGAGAATCTAAAGACAGAAACAGGAGAGAGAACGTGCAAGAAAATTTTGAATAATATCACAAAAAAAGAATAATTAAGAGAGAGAGAATCTAGAGACAGAAACAGGAGGGAGAGAAAGAGAATCTAGAGACAAAAACAGGAGAGAGAACGTGCAAGAGAATTTTGGATATTATCCCAAAAAAAGAATAATTAAAAGAGAGAGAATATAGAGACAGAAACAGGAGAGATAATGTGCAAGAGAATTTTGGATATTATCACAAAAAAAGAATAAAAAAAGAATAATTAAGAGAGAGAGAATCTAGAGACAGAAACAGGAGGGAGAGAAAGAGAATCTAGAGACAGAAACAGGAGAGAGAACGTGCCAGAGAATTTTGGATGTCATCACAAAAAAAGAATAATTAAGAGAGAGAATCTAGAGAGAACGTGCAGCCTCCTTTCGCAGAGACTTCTCTCTCCCTCTCTCCCAACAATCATTTTTATTAAAATTTTTAAAAAGAATTTGTTAGTAATTTGATAAAATAAATAATATTAACTAATAGATTCTTTTTAAAATTTAACGTAAATGACTATTATAATAATATTTTAAAAATTTAAGGGTATTTTAATTATAAAAAAAAATTCAGGAACTAAAATTGCTTAAAGATAAAAATTTAAGGACAAACCTAACAATTTACATTTTTTTTTTAATCTTAAAAGTTCAGATCTGGGCTAATTATCCCTACCTCTAAATTAGCTCCATTTGTAATTTTGTATACATTTTCTACGCCTACATATACATATATATGCGTACATTTATTGCTTACACACACACATATATATATATATATATATATGTGTATGTGTGTATCCCTAGATAAAAAGGAGTGATCTAGAACGGCAAAGGATTGACCAAAAACAGATCGATCAAACTATAAATCAAAATCGAATTATTGTTGGTATGTGTAAATGTTTTGCAAGTAAATAATGATGGGAACGTGCCAAAAAACCCTTCAAATGATAGCACTATAAATTATTGAATGCATATCTCTGAAAATGATGGGCTAGCGATCTAGAATTATTGTTGTCGATATGTGGTCTAAAATTCAAGTTGACAATTTTGCTATTTTATAATATTAAAATTATTAATTTTGATATTAGAGTGAATAAAATTATAAGAATGCATTCAAAACATAGCTATTCATTTAATTTTCTCAATAAATTATGATTGATGAAGTATATATAGACTTCTAAATATTCTAAGTAAGCATATATATAACATAAATCTGAATTTAAAATTCAATCATAAAACTGAAATGTAACGTAATAACTAATTACATAATTTCATATTTGAATACTGTTATATTATTTATTCATCAATTTATTTTTATCAGCTCAATTTTTAATTTAACGTACCTAGAACTATATTTCATGTATTTCAGTAACATTCTTATTAGCATTTAAGAGTAATGTCCAAATATAATATGATAGGTTCGGTGACCCATTTTTCGGATTTTTACTGTTAAAAAAAAAAAAAGAATACAATTGTGCAGTATTTCGCATTGATACTCCCTAAATCTATTATCATTTGATAATTTATCCATCAAATTTTTAATTTTGATAGTTGATCCCTTGGTTGAAAGATTTATATTGGGATTTGTATTAAATCGAAAATTTTTTATCGGAGTTTTCCGTTTTATCATAGAATGTAGGCATTTCGTGACTAACTTAACGAAACTTAATCCATAAAGAGTAACATTGTAACAATTTTAGGGAATAAATTGATAAAAGATGACAAGTTTGGGAGTATATCGGACCCTATAATTGTGTGGGTGATGACAATAGTGAGCCTTGGAAAACAACACATATTTACACACATGGCATGTGCTAGGGCCACGTTTTGAAACCAAATCAAGACAAGTTAAAGATTCATACGGCACTACTCTTTCCAAAGAGATAAATTTGACTTTTTTAAAAATAATGTAAGAGTGCTTGATGTTCACCTCAAATATATATATATATATATATATATATACACGGACTTATATAGCAAGAAGACAGAGTGGAAAATGCCAATTGTACTAGGGCTATATACGTGGAGAAATGCCCAATTGGTAATTTGGATGTGGAGACCAATATATATATATATATATATATATATATTAATAATTAAGGGTCATTATCAATGTGGCATTTTCAGAATTTGACCTAGTTTCAAATAATTGCCCTCAGAATTGAGATGTTTCTCTATTTTAAAAAAAAAAATTCATATATTATGACCAATATTTATTCTTATTTTGATCTTGATTTTATTACTTTATTTTGTTAGATTAGTGTATATAGATACTTCAACTGCATGTACTTGGATTGTTAAAGCAAAGATTTCAGAACAGAATTTAGGAGTTTGCTTGATTTTCTCTTCATTAATTCTTTCATAATTGTCAATACCTCGTTTCTTGTTTAACTTCTAATTAGTTTTTTCATTTTTGAATTTGAAAGGGACAGAATTTAAATTATATATTTTATAAAGAATCGTTAGATTTTATCTGCAATCATGATATTTTAATTAGTTTCAACACACAATTTTAGACTTACTGTTGCGATACATAAGAAGCAAATTGGGTTAATTAAAAAGAATTTGAATAAGAAACAAATTGTTCTAATATGAGGTTTTCACTAACATTATTAATTGTAAAAATAATCAAACTGGCTTCTTCATATTCCTTATCTTAATTTGTGAATATGAGAAAGGAGATAATAAAAATTATAACTTTTAGATCTTATTAACTGTCGAAAACGTCATTGAGCCTAAAAATTAACTAATGTTTTTTTTTTTTTTGGATAAATTGATATAGAGGAAAAAACAAATGACAATGTGACCTCTCGTACAAGAGCCTAATTCATCATACATCATCAAGCTATGGTTAAACAAACATTTTTTTTCTTTTTCCTTTTTTTAAGCTTCGGTTGTAGGATTTCTTGTTCTATATTATGAAGAAAAATTACTCATTAATCAATCCATTAATATTTAAACAGCCTAATATATAAGTATTCATGTTAAAAAATTACAACACACAACATTAAATGTTCGAATTACTAAAATAGACCGTACATTAAAAATTATTGTCACTAAAAAAATAAATTTTATACATAATACAAAACAAAAATTCTTTTCTTGCAAATTCTATTTTTCAAGGGTAATTTCTTGACTTATATAGTTGTTCTTCTCCTTTTTCCTTTTTCCCCCCATCCCTTTTTTTCTTCTTAGGCGTAAGAAGAATATTTCATTTTGCCACTTTCCTTTTTCCTTTTTTTTTTTTTTTTTTTGGGTATGAACTTTGTTATAAACTTATTATTATTATTATTATTTTGGTGAATTTGCTATAAACTTTTTTGGTCATGGAATAGCTTGCTTAAGTAGCTGACTAAGACTAAGGCCCCATTTGGGGACATATTTGGATACTTTATTTTGGAGGTTAGAGATGATTTGAATTTAAGAAATGTGCGTTTAGTGAAAATAAACTATTTAGAGTGAAAAAGTGTAAAATCTTAAAATGTATTTAGAAAGCAATTAGCAATATGGGTCTTATTTCGTTACTCTCGAAATTTTATGCAATTTGAAGAAAAAAAAAATATCTTATTTCGACTTAAAATGATAAAGTTATGGACTTTTAAAATTTGAGTTTTTTTTAAAATATTTAGAAAAATAAATAATAAAATTGGAGGAAAAAGATAGAAATATGTTTGAAAAAATCTTTTGGAAAAACGTCCCTAAACGGAGCCTAAGATAGATTAGGGTCTTATAAGAAACAATTTGAAGCGTCAAATTTGCCTTTTGCCTCGGAATCTTTTGTGTCACTTTATTTAACTTCACACAGATCCATCACCCATACGAGAGACTGAAAACTATTATATGGCAATCAGGTTCATGTGCTCTTTCATCTGAAAAACCAGCAAAAATAAAAATAAAATGGTAACAAATTACAACACTTGTCATCCTCATTCTCGACAAAAATGAACAACCCCTAATGTTTTTATTTTGAGCTTGGAAATAATTGCTCCTCTTTTTTACAAATTAGGGTGGATATGAATTCAGAAATTATAGCCAATATGCTATTTTAAAAAAAAATATTTAAGATAAATAATATATTGCTAAATATTTTGATAAATAGAGTATTTGCAATAATAATTTATTTACGCAAATATTAATAGGTAATTTTATTATAAATATGCTTAGCAAATAAATTATGTAATATAAATAGGTTATTTATCATGAATATTTTTAAGATATGCTATTAACCATTAATATTTGCCAAAAAGTGCTATTTAACTCTTTTTCTCATTTGAATTTTAGTGGTCATATTTACGCTCAATTAAAACTGTAAGAAAAATGTTAGGAACATCTTCAAAAAGTTGGAAGTTGATGTCCCTTTTACTCCTCAAATTGAAAACATGTGTTGGGTTAGACGGAATAGCTTGTGACCCGCCATTTTTGCATGGGGAGGAGGAGGGAAATAAAACTAAAAACCTCTACTAAAAAAAATAATAAATAGAAAAAACTTTTTAGGTGATGATAAATAGCATATATATGATAAAAGTTAATTTACAAAATATATTCGCGATGAAATTATCTTAAAAATATTATTATAAACAAAATTTTTACGATGAATATTATATTTACGATAACTATTGTACTTACAAAGTATAATTCGAACAAAAATTGTCTTAAAAAAAATTTTTATAGCTAAACAATTTAACATTATTATTTATCTCAAACATTTTCAAATATGTTATTTACTTTAAACATTTTTAAAAAATAGCATATTTGCTGTAATTTTTCTTTGACATGTGGGCTGGTCAAACACCTCCAGACCGGATTGGCCCAATCCTAATGTTTGGGCCTAGAGGATTTAGGCCCATGGGCAAACGGCCCAGCTCTCATGAGCATTTTTTTTTTGTACGTTATTTGAAAATTTTAAAGAAAATGGGAAAGCATGTAAATGATATAAATTTAGAGATCATTGCATCAATATAATATAAAAAACTAACACTAGATCAATACAATATAAAATTAAACTAAATTTAACTAAAATTTGTGTCATACTAGTTAAGAATGGAGAATTTGTATCATACTGGTCAATAGATTAAAAAAAAAAGTTATTATTTAGGTAATTTTCTCTATTATTATATTATACTAAGAAAACCATTAAATTTCCCAGTAAATATACGGATTGGCCCGGCTGGGCTACCATTTCCTTCATCGAATGGTCAATTTGCCTTGTTCTATATTTCCTTTTCAATCCCATTAGTCGGGTTGGATGGCTCATATTTACATCACTACACTCTCAATAGATTAATGTTTCACTTAACTAATAATTTTTGCTAACGAGTACAGCTAGGCTCCTAACAAGGCCCGAAAGAGCGGGATTGGTGGTGGACGCACTACGACCGTTTATCTTTCTATTATAAAGCTAGGTCATATCCTAGGGGGTCGGTACCACTTTATTGGACACCAAATATATTCTCAACTTTTTGAGTACCAACTTACGTGTCATATTTTTATTAGTAAAATGTAATCAATTTATATGATAATACTTTAAACACTTACCAATAAAAAAAAATGACAACTTATATACCATATAGGTTAGTATTAAAAAGTTTGAATTAAAGTTGGCGTTCCTAATATTTTTCTTTTAAAATCAATGCTTTTATAAATACTATTTTAATAATACGTAATTTAATCCTCTTATCCACAACTTCAGTTTTAACTTTGATTTTGATTTATAAAATAAAAAAGAATCTAATGAGTAAAAATATTTCTCATTAAAAGAAAGTTTCTCAAAAAAAAAAAAAAAAAAAGCCTAGGCTATATATATATTTTACAACATACTGACCATCATATTCTGTTATTAATATTTTTGGATTAAAAAATATCTCATTAACAAGAAATAAGATAGCTAATTACTAAAAAATAAAAAATAAAAAAGTACTAAAAAAGTCACCGATAATGATCATAAAAATACTAACAAAAAGAGGACAAAAAAAAAACGTAAAAATGGAGAAAAAAAAATTTTAGAAATAAATTTGAGCAAAAAAAATTATTAAAAAAAAAACTTTCGTTTTCATTTACTCTTCAGAGACGTTCGTTCTTTTGATTTTTGAGAAGTAACTTGATGGGGTACAGTGTAGACTCATAAAGTTGAAATTAGGGTGGTCAACCAAAAGATTGGTTTTTTTTTTTAATTAATTCCTTTGATTAAAAAAAAAAAAAAAAACCTGTTCTTTTTGTAGATAATGTGGGGTTTTCATTTTTTATTTCCTTCAAAATAAATTATTTTGATTTATGGTGAATGTGGTGGTATGTTGAAGGTGCATTTTTATTAGTTTTTAATGTAATTGTATTATAACATATAATTATAATAAATATATATTATAATTTAGTGGAGATATTCATGAATTTAGTGGATGCATGTAGAATTGCTCTAGAATAATATTAAACGACATCAATAATATTTAACATCATCTACGTGTTACTGGCATTTTCATTACTCTATGAATTTGGGGACAATTTGCCTGCTAAGAATTGTCCGAATCAAAGCCCAACCTGCTTAACAAATTGAGTGGCCTTTTAATACTTCTATGTCAACCCCATTTTGATCCTACAACCCATTAGAATAAAATATTTAAGTTTGAATCATAATTCATGGACTGAGGAAATTGTAAGAATTGCCTCCTTAGTGTATATATGTTTAGGATTCTTGCTACAATTAATTAATGGTTTTGGATTTTGTTTTCTTATTGACTACTTTTTATTTGATATTGGAAGAGGACAAAAATCCTGAAGCCATTATAGATAAATTAATATTTCAGAGATGTATTATTTTTAGGACATTCATCGAAAAACCCTTTATGAATTTACAGTGTTACGAAGTCCATGTTGTTAGTAGAACTTCATTGTGAATTTCTCGTGATGTCTAGTAGACATAATGTTGTAATGTTTAGGGAAAGGTGTGAGCTTTTAACTTCTGATGGCTAGGATTTATCTAGATGAAGGGATGTTGAAAGAAAAATTCTTAAAGCTTGATTGGAATTCAAGTTCTCTTCGAGTAATGGTTTCTTTCATTTCGGATTCAAAAAATTAGAGGTCACCAAGAGAATGCCCCCCTAAACGGATTGTGGAATCATGACATGTCGTGTTAGGGATTACCAAGGGGCAAATGGTGTTAGGGTTTGGATTTCCAACCCGTTCGTGACGGAGGCCATGTTCGGATTAATAGAAATCTTGCAAATTCTAGACCTTAATCCCACACGAACACGATCCAAACACGCCCGGCCAACATGATTTTATGACCCCTAAATTTGTGCTACCCACCGATAGGAGACTACTTTAGAATGTGTAGCTTAGGCCTGCAAGCCAATACAACTAATTTCCTAAAGGGGCTCATTAATGCCATCCAGTCCTTATCTCATCATTTATAAAAGAAATCCCGAAATTCCAAAGATTACTCATGAATGGAACGGAAAAGAACTGACTCAATGATACATTTCCTTCCTGTCTAGGGTAATATTGCGCTAGCTCAGAATTTTAACTACCGATAATCGATGCACCATAAAAGCAACTTCCTTTATTTGCTGCATGAGAAAGACATGAAAGACAACAAAGAGTTGGATCTTGCCAGCTTTGACATGTCAACCAATATTCACATGAAAACGGATATTATATCTACCGATAATTCACTTCACGACTACAAAGACGATGATTCGGATAAAAATATACCACTTTTTCTGGGTAACATATTTACAGTCACAATTAACTTCCTGTTGAACTCACTCCTTTCCCCAACTACTCTTAAAACAAACAAATGAAACATACGACAACTCGGAACACGATACCGACACACTGTGCAACAGATCCTACTCAAATCCCCCACCCTCCAAGAACGAAAAAGGAAAATAATCTCTCAAAATGGATTAGAAAATCATCATGGGAGGAACTACAAGTGTGAAAAGAAGAATAATTACGGAAACAATTACCCAAAAAAAAAAAAAAGAAAAAATTGAAGATTCTTTTTCTTTAGTATGCAACTTCCCCCGGAGTGATTTTCTACCGATCTTTTGAGTTCTATCTAATCTTGTTGTTAAGCGGCAATGATCCATCCTTCATCAGTCTCAAACTGAGACTGTTGAACCGCTCTCGCGAGTACTGCCTTGATGCCTTCCTCCAATCTGTGCCAGACTTCATCATTGCAGCGAACTCTTTGTAACTTATTCGTCCATCCTGCAAGTTAATGGAAGGGAACGAGTATGAACTCAAAGAGATCAAGAACAGTTGGCTACTTTGCGTAAAACCGGGTACAAAAACAAAAATATCTTAAGAATAGCAAGTCACAGATATCAAGACATTACAAACCTTGTTGGTGTCCACACCTTGCATGATGGCGTTGATGACTTCTTCATTGTTGTCTTGAACGTCATCGGCCAAGGCATGTCTTAGCTCTTCAACTTCGATATATCCGGTTTGGTTTCTGTCGAAGAATTCAAAGGCTTTGTGAAGGTGCTCTTCGTCATTGCCCATCTTCCTTAGGTGAACAGAAATGGCTACAAATTCTCCATAGTCTAGATATCCATCCTTATCCACGTCACCCTGCAAGTCAAATTCTAGTTAGTCCCACGTGCAGAACGTGTTGAGTTTATTATCAGAAAATTAAGCGTTCTGGCAGAGATGGTAAGCGCAGTAATAGCATCCAGATTCCAAATGTTACGAAAACTTTCATTAACGCACAACAATGTTCATGTTCGCAAAATTCACACATAACCATCCAGGAAAACCAGTTTTGACCCAAAAGAGAGGATATCACTTTATATGCCTCATATTGTGCTTGTATTCGGATCTTTAAAGTACCATAAAAGGCAATGAACTATATCTGAATAAGTGTGACTGAGTGAGTGTATGAATGTCCCGTGTTGTGCTTCTATCAATATTAACAAGTTCATGGCTATAAAATGCGATTAATACTTACAGCTTCCATCAAAATTTGAACATCTGCATCGGGAATCTGATGGCCAAGCTTATGCAATCCAGCCTTTAGCTCGTCCATATTAATCTTTCCTCTCTTGCTAGTATCCATAAGAACAAATCCTTCCTTAATGCCAGCAACTTCTTCCACAGATAAGTGCTCAGCTATTACCTGTTAATTTGAAATTTCAAAGAAAAAGGGAAAAGAAAATCATTCACAGGCATATCAAATACAAAAAAAATCCAAAGCAGACACCAAAAGGCCTGATAAGATTTTCTCAACGAAAAAATCAAAGCAAAAGAGATTGGTCTGAACATTACCCTCAGTGCTCTTTTCTTGAGCTTGTTCATGACCGAGAATTGCTTGAGCCTTGCTCTAACAGTTTCACCTAAAGCAACATTTGGAGCTCTCTTTGCATTTTGCAACCAAGGATGATCTACATTTCAGAAAGAGGATGAATTTTTTATCCAACTTTCTGTTTTTGACATCAAGAATTCTGAAAAATTCCACTCATGAAAAAGGTTTTCCAACCATTAAACAGAATGTTACCTAGCACTTCCTGAGCCGTGAGTCTGCGCCTAGGATCAGGGTCAAGCATCTTTCTCACGAGGTCTTTTGCAGTCTCAGAAACTTTAGGCCAAGGATCCCTCTTAAAATCCAAAACGGAGGGTATAATTGCTTGTGCAACTTCCTCTTCAGTTTCTGCACCATAAGAAAACATGTTTTGAATTAGAACCCAGCCAAGAGCAGAGTTAACATTTCCTATACGGTTTACATTTCTAACTAACCCTCTTCAAATTTGCTAAACTTGAAAGGTAAGAAGTTCACTATTCCCTTCAAATGTATAGCAACAAATGTGCATTATGAATCTGAGAATATTTATCTCCTGTAGCGGTTTCAACTCTTACTAGAGTAAATGTTCAGACAAAAAGATATAGAAAACCAACCTCCTGTAAAAGGTGGAACACCGCAAAGCAACATGTACAGAATTACTCCAGCACTCCAAACATCTACTTCTGGGCCATAATTCTGCTTTAGCACCTCAGGAGCTATGTAACACGGACTTCCAACAATTTCAGTGAATCTTTCGCCTGCATAAATGCCAGACTCAGCTAAAACACCAGGAAGAAAGCAACGTAATGATAGTGATACTGAAATAACGCAAGCTACTACAGCGTCGACAAAAAATTACCAGGTTTGAAAAAGACAGACAACCCAAAATCAATCGCCTTCAGCGGTGCCGTTTCCTTCATGTTTCCGAACAGAAAGTTCTCAGGTTTTAGATCCCGGTGCATCACACCATGCTTGTGGCAAACCTGCAAAACAAAAAAGGTCAATAAGAACAGGTGCAAAACTAAATTTTGCTAAAAACGCAGGCAAAAAATATGATCAATAACTATTTAATTTCCAGAATTTGACAATAAATTTGGTGCAGATTCTAACCAAACAGAAAACGTGGATTGTAAAGTACAAAATTCTAATAAAAGTGGAATCCACACAGGAAAGAAAAGGGTACAAGTATCAATTTGCAAAATCCAAACATCACAAACAAAAACTGCAATTTGACCACCAGAATCTAGCTCACAAAATTCTTCTGTGCTTGCAAAAAAGCATTTTAATTTCAAGTAACGAATCTAAACAAATAAAAAAATAAAAACAGAAAGTTTCCACTAAACACCACAATCACGATACCCAAATCACGAAATCAAACTCCAAAGTTCCAAAATTCACACACAGATCAAATACCAATATATATATATATATATCAACAAATATATATATATATATATATATATATTAAAATCTGAATCAAAATTGCCAAACATTTACCCGAACAACTTCGACAATAGTCTTGGTAACAGCCGCGGCAGCTCTCTCCGTGTAATGACCCCTGGCGACAATCCGGTCTAACAACTCCCCACCTTCACAGAGCTCCATAACCAGATGAACGGCATTGTCGTCCTCATAGGTATGCTTCAAGGTGACTATGTTCGGGTGCCTTGGCAAGTGCCTCATGATCTTGACCTCCGTCCTGACGTCATCAATATCTATGGCGGTCCTCAGCTTCTTCTTCGAGATCGACTTGCAGGCAAAATTCTCCCCGGTGGCCTTGTCCGTACAGAGATACGTGATCCCGAACTCCCCTCTCCTGAGCTCGCGGCCGAGCTCGTACTGGAGCTCGATTTTGCGGCCGGTCGGGTCCTTCAGCACGGAGAACATGGTCCCGCCGTTCCCATGGTGGCTCGCGCTGTAATGTAGGGCGAAAGGGTTCTGCTTGTTCTTCTTCTTCCTACCCTTATGATGATTTTTTTCGCTCGGAGCTCCGCTCACCCAACGATTCCCCATGGAACCCAAGCCCTAACGCCCGAAATTGAGGTCGGAGAACACGAACAGAGACCGGAATCGGTCAGAATCCGAGCTCAAAATCAGATCTTTTGGCGACCCAAATGATGGATTTCGTGAGAAAATGAAGAATTCCAGAGAAAGTGGGAGAGAAGAAGAAGAAGGGTGTAAAATAATTAGGAGGAGAGAAGTGAATATATATATATATATGTATACATATATATATGCGTATATATGTATTAAATGAAAGGAAAGAAGAGAAGAAGAAGAAGAAGAGGATGCAAATGGGAATTGCCCTGGCGTGCGAAATCCGCCACCAAAGAGAATTTTGGATATTATCACAAAAAAGAATAATTAAGAGAAAGAGAATCTGGAGACAGAAACAGAAGAGAGAACAGAATTTTGGATATTTATCACCAAAAAAAAAATAATAATTAAGAGAGAGAATCTAAAGACAGAAACAGGAGAGAGAACGTGCAAGAAAATTTTGGATATTATCACAAAAAAAGAATAATTAAGAGAGAGAGAATCTAGAGACAGAAACAGGAGGGAGAGAAAGAGAATCTAGAGACAAAAACAGGAGAGAGAACGTGCAAGAGAATTTTGGACATTATCCCAAAAAAAGAATAATTAAAAGAGAGAGAATCTAAAGACAGAAACAGGAGAGAGAATGTGCAAGAGAATTTTGGATATTATCCCACAAAAAGAATAATTAAAAGAGAGAGAATCGAGAGACAGAAACAGGAGAGAGAATGTGCAAGAGAATTTTGGATATTATCACAAAAAAAAAATAATAATAATAATTAAGAGAGAGAGAATCTAGAGACAGAAACAGGAGGGAGAGAAAGAGAATCTAGAGACAGAAACAGGAGAGAGAACGTGCAAGAGAATTTTGGATATTATCCCACAAAAAGAATAATTAAAAGAGAGAGAATCTAGGGACAGAAACAGGAGAGAGAATGTGCAAGAGAATTTTGGATATTATCACAAAAAAAGAATAAAAAAAGAATAATTAAGAGAGAGAGAATCTAGAGACAAGAAACATGAGGGAGAGAAAGAGAATCTAGAGACAGAAACAGGAGAGAGAACGTGCCAGAGAATTTTGGATGTCATCACAAAAAAAGAATAATTAAGAGAGAGAATCTAGAGAAAACGTGCAACCTCCTTTCGCAGAGACTTCTCTCTCCCTCTCTCCCAACAATCATTTTTATTAAAATTTTTAAAAAGAATTTGTTAGTAATTTGATAAAAAAAAAATAATGTTAACTAATAGATTCTTTTTAAAATTTAACGTAAAGGACTATTGTAATAATATTTTTAAAAGTTTAAGGATATTTTAACTATCAAAAAAAATTCATGAACTAAAGTTGCTTAAAGATAAAAATTTAAGGACAAACCTAACAATTTACATTTTTTTTTAATCTTAAAAGTTCAGATCCGGGCTAATTATCCCTACCTCTAAATTAGCTCCATTTGTAATTTTGTATACATTTTCTACCCCTACATATACATATATATGCGTACATTTATTGCTTACACACACACATATATATATATATATGTGTGTGTGTGTGTATCCCTAGATGAAAAGGAGTGATCTAGAACGGTAAAGGATTGACCAAAAACAGATCGATCAAACTATAAATCAAAATCAAATTATTGTTGGTATGTGTAAATGTTTTGCAAGTAAATAATGATGGGAACGTGCCAAAACCTTCAAATGATAGCACTATAAATTATTGAATGCATATCTCTGAAAATGATGGGCTAGCGATCTAGAATTATTGTTGTCGATATGTGGTCTAAAATTCAAGTTGACAATTTTTCTATTTTATAATATTAAAATTATTAATTTTGATATTAGAGTGAATAAAATTATAAGAATGTATTCAAAACATAGCTATTCACTTAATTTTCTCAATAAATTATGATTGATGAAGTATATATAGACTTCTAAATATTCTAAGTAAGCATATATATAACATAAATCTGAATTTAAAATTCAATCATAAAACTGAAATGTAACGTAATAACTAATTACATAATTTCATATTTGAATACTGTTATATTATTTATTCATCAATTTATTTTTATCAGCTCAATTTTTAATTTAACGTACCTAGAACTATATTTCATGTATTTCAGTAACATTCTTATTAGCATTTAAGAGTAATGTCTAAATATAATATGATAGGTTCGGTGACCCATTTTTCGAATTTTTACTGTTAAAAAAAAAAAAAAAGAATACAATTGTGCAGTATTTCGCATTGATACTCCCTAAATCTATTATCATTTGATAATTTATCCATCAAATTTTTAATTTTGATAGTTGATCCCTTGGTTGAAAGATTTATATTGGGATTTGTATTAAATCGAAAAATTTTTATCGGAGTTTTCCGTTTTATCATAGAATGTAGGCATTTCGTGACTAACTTAACGAAACTTAATCCATAAAGAGTAACATTGTAACAATTTTAGGGAATAAATTGATAAAAGATGACAAGTTTGGGAGTATATCGGACCCTATAATTGTGTGGGTGATGACAATAGTGAGCCTTGGAAAACAACACATATTTACACACATGGCATGTGCTAGGGCCACGTTTTGAAACCAAATCAAGACAAGTTAAAGATTCATACGGCACTACTCTTTCCAAAGAGATAAATTTGACTTTTTTAAAAATAATGTAAGAGTGCTTGATGTTCACCTCAAATATATATATATATATACACGGACTTATATAGCAAGAAGACAGAGTGGAAAATGCCAATTGTACTAGGGCTATATACGTGGAGAAATGCCCAATTGGTAATTTGGATGTGGAGACCAATATATATATATATATATATATATATATATATATATATATTAATAATTAAGGGTCATTATCAATGTGGCATTTTCAGAATTTGACCTAGTTTCAAATAATTGCCCTCAGAATTGATATGTTTCTCTATTTTTAAAAAAAAAATTCATATATTATGACCAATATTTATTCTTATTTTGATCTTGATTTTATTACTTTATTTTGTTAGATTAGTGTATATAGATACTTCAACTGCATGTACTTGGATTGTTAAAGCAAAGATTTCAGAACATAATTTAGGAATTTGCTTGATTTTCTCTTCATTAATTCTTTCATAATTGTCAATACCTCGTTTCTTGTTTAACTTCTAATTAGTTTTTTCATTTTTGAATTTGGAAGGGACAGAATTTAAATTATATATTTTATAAAGAATCGTTAGATTATATCTGCAATCATGATATTTTAATTAGTTTCAACACACAATTTTAGACTTACTGTTGCGATACATAAGAAGCAAATTGGGTTAAAAAGAATTTGAATAAGAAACAAATAGTTCTAATATGAGGTTTTCACTAACATTATTAATTGTAAAAATAATCAAACTGGCTTCTTCATATTCCTTATCTTAATTTGTGAATATGATAAAGGAGATAATAAAAATTGTAACTTTTAGATCTTATTAACTGTCGAAAACGTCATTGAGCCTAAAAATTAACTAATGTTTTTTTTTTTTTTTTGGATAAATAGATATAGAGGAAAAAACAAATGACAATGTGACCTCTCGTACAAGAGCCTAATTCATCATACATCATCAAGCTATGGTTAAACAAACATTTTTTTTTCTTTTTCCTTTTTTTAAGCTTCGGTTGTAGGATTTCTTGTTCTATATTATGAAGAAAAATTACTCATTAATCATTCCATTAATATTTAAACAGCCTAATATATAAGTATTCATGTTAAAAAATTACAACACACAACATTAAATGTTCGAATTACTAAAATAAACCATACATTAAAAATTATTGTCACTAAAAAAATAAATTTTATACATAATACAAAACAAAAATTCTTTTCTTGCAAATTCTATTTTTCAAGGGTAATTTCTTGACTTATATAGTTGTTCTTCTCCTTTTTCCTTTTTCCCCCCATCCCTTTTTTTCCTCTTAGGCGTAAGAAGAATATTTCATTTTGCCACTTTCCTTTTTACTTTTTTTTTTTTTTTGGGTATGAACTTTGTTATAAACTTATTATTATTATTATTATTATTTTGGTGAATTTGCTATAAACTTTTTTGGTCATGGAATAGCTTGCTTAAGTAGCTGACTAAGACTAAGGCCCCATTTGGGGACATATTTGGATACGGTATTTTGGAGGTTAGAGATGATTTGAATTTAAGAAATGTGCGTTTAGTGAAAATAAACTATTTAGAGTGAAAAAGTGTAAAAGCTTAAAATGTATTTAGAAAACAATTAGCAATATGGGTCTTATTTCGTTACTCTCGAAATTTTATGCAATTTGAAGAAAAAAAAATCATCTTATTTCGACTTAAAATGATAAAGTTATGGACTTTTAAAATTTGAGTTTTTTTTTAATATTTAGAAAAATAAATAATAAAATTGGAGGAAAAAGATAGAAATATGTTTGAAAAAATCTTTTGGAAAAACGTCCCTAAACGGAGCCTAAGATAGATTAGGGTCTTATAAGAAACAATTTGAAGCGTCAAATTTGCCTTTTGCCTAGGAATCTTTTGTGTCACTTTATTTAACTTCACACAGATCCATCATCCATACGAGAGACTGAAAACTATTATATGGCAATCAGGTTTATGTACTCTTTCATCTGAAAAACCAGCAAAAATAAAAATAAAATGGTAACAAATTACAACACTTGTCATCCTCATTCTCGACAAAAATGAACAACCCCTAATGTTTTTATTTTGAGCTTGGAAATAATTGCTCCTCTTTTTTACAAATTAGGGTGGATATGAATTCAGAAATTATAGCCAATATGCTATTTTTTTAAAAAAATATTTAAGATAAATAATATATTGCTAAATATTTTGATAAATAGAGTATTTGCAATAATAATTTATTTACGCAAATATTAAAAGGTAATTTTATTATAAATATGCTTAGCAAATAAATTATGTAATATAAATAGGTTATTTATCATGAATATTTTTAAGATATGCTATTAACCATTAATATTTGCCAAAAAGTGCTATTTAACTATTTTTCTCATTTGAATTTTAGTGGTCATATTTACGCTCAATTAAAACTGTAAGAAAAATGTTAGGAACATCTTCAAAAAGTTGGAAGTTGATGTCCCTTTTACTCCTCAAATTGAAAACATGTGTTGGGTTAGACGGAATAGCTTGTGACCCGCCATTTTTGCATGGGGAGGAGGAGGGAAATAAAACTAAAAACCTCTACTGAAAAAAATAATAAATAGAAAAAACTTTTTGGGTGATGATAAATAGCATATATATGATAAAAGTTAATTTACGAAATATATTCGCGATGAAATTATCTTAAAAATATTATTACAAACAAAATATTTACGATGAATATTATATTTATGATAACTATTGTACTTACAAAGTATAATTCGAACAAAAATTGTCTTAAAAAAATTTTTATAGCTAAACAATTTAACATTATTATTTATCTCAAACATTTTCAAATATGTTATTTACTTTAAACATTTTTAAAAAATAGCATATTTGCTGTAATTTTTCTTTGACATGTGGGCTGGTCATACACCTCCAGACAGGATAGGCCCAATCCTAATGTTTGGGCCTAGAAGGGCTGAAATTTAGGCCCATGGGCAAACGGCCCAGCTCTCATAAGCATTTTTTTTTTGTACCTTATTTGAAAATTTTAAAGAAAATGGGAAAGCATGTAAATGACAGAAATTTAGAGATCATTGCATCAATATGATATAAAAAACTAACACTACATCAATACAACATAAAATTAAACTAAATTTAACTAAAATTTGTGTCATACTGATTAAGAATGGAGAATTTGTATCATAATGGTCAATAGATAAAAA
This sequence comes from Ficus erecta, assembly GCA_008635985.1. Taxonomy (NCBI): domain Eukaryota; kingdom Viridiplantae; phylum Streptophyta; class Magnoliopsida; order Rosales; family Moraceae; genus Ficus; species Ficus erecta. The sequence goes on along the minus strand of BKCH01001887.1, from coordinate 234,890 downwards.
ATTATTATTATTTAGGTAATTTTCTCTATTATTATATTATATGAAGAAAACCATTAAATTTCCCAGAAAAATATACGGATTGGCCCGGCTGGGCTACCTTTTCCTTCATCGAATGGTCAATTTGCCTTGTTCTATATTTCCTTTTCAATCCCATTAGTCGGGTTGGATGGCTCATATTTACATCACTACACTCTCAATAGATTAATGTTTCACTTAATTAATAATTTTTACTAACGAGTACGGCTAGGCTCCTGACAAGGCCCGAAAGAGCGGGATTGGTGGTGGACGCACTACGACCATTTATCTTTCTATTATAAAGTTAGGTCATATCCTAGGTGGTCGGTACCACTTTATTGGACACCAAATATATTTTCAACTTTTTGAGTACCAACTTACGTGTCATATTTTTATTGGTAAATTGGTAAATGCAATCAATTTATATGACAATACTTTAAACACTTACCAATAAAAAAAATATATCAACTAATATACCTTATAGGTTAGTATTAAAATGTTTAGATTAGAGTTGGCGTTCCTAATATTTTTCTTTTAAAATCTATGCTTTTATAAATACTATTTTAATAATACGTAATTTAATCCTCTTATCCACAACTTCAGTTTTAACTTTGATTTTGATTTATAAAATAAAAAAGAATCTAATGAGTAAAAATGTTTCTCATTAAAAGAAAGTTTCTCAAAAAAAAAAAAAAAAAAAAAAAACCTAGGCTATATATATATTTTACAACATACTGACCATCATATTCTTTTATTAATATTTTTGGATTAAAAAATATCTCATTAACAAGAAATAAGATAGCTAATTACTAAAAAATAAAAAATAAAAAGTACTAAAAAAGTCACCGACAATGATCATAAAAATACTAACAAAAAGAGGACAAAAAAAAAAACGTAAAAATGGAGAAACAAAAATTTTAGAAATAAATTTGAGCAAAAAAATTATTAAAAAAAAAAAAAAACTTTCGTTTTCATTTACTCTTCAGAGACGTTCGTTCTTTTGATTTTTGAGAAGTAACTTGATGGGGTACAGTGTAGACTCATAAAGTTGAAATTAGGGTGGTTAACCAAAAGATTGGTTTTTTTTTTTTTTTAAATTAATTCCTTAGATAAAAATAAATAAAAAAACCAGTTCTTTTTGTAGATAATGTGGGGTTTTCATTTTTTATTTCTTTCAAAATAAATTATTTTGATTTATGGTGAATGTGGTGGTATGTTGAAGGTGCATTTTTATTAGTTTTTAATGTAATTGTATTATAACATATAATTATAATAAATATATATTATAATTTAGTGGAGATATTCATGAATTTAGTGGATGCATTAGAATTACTCTAGAATAATTTTAAACGACATCAATAATATTTAACATCATCTACCTGGCACTAGCATTTTCATTACTCTATGAAGTTAGGGACAATTTGCCTGCTATGAATTGTCTGAATCAAGGCCCAACCTGCTTAACAAATTGAGTGGCCTTTTTAAACTTCTATATCAACCCCATTTTGATCCTACAACCCATTAGGATAAAATATTTAAGTTTGAATCATAATTCATGGACCTCTTTTTTACAAATTGAGTTATTGTGGTGATAACAAAAAACATGTGTCATTGTTCATTAAAAAATTCACTCTATATATTCTTGGTCACTTGTAGAAAATTAGTCGAGTATTCTTATTCTATACATTTTAGATTATAATTACATGTTGGACCAAAACGTGTATGCTCTTTACATTCAAAATTTCAAATGAATAATGAGTTGCTGCGTTATTCAAATGCCCACTCATTATGTTTCTCTCTAAGACCATCTCTAATGCATTGATCTTTGTCAATATTATATTTATTACAAAGAAATATAAAAAATAACATTATTCAACTTTATATTACAATACATAATGTTATTTTTGATGTTATTTCGACTTTTTGTCCTTATTATTGTACTTTGAACTTGTAAAAGTGAGCATTTAATATTTAAATAATTTAAAAATTAAAAGTACTTTTCAATATTAATAAGAAATTCTCACGATCCCACATGGATCTTGAGTGAGTTCCAGTGGTGTGGGTCCTATATAAATTCTTTTTTTCCTATTTATTTTGAAAGTAATTATATTGGTAAAGTGGGATGCCTCTTTAGTGTATATATGTTTAGGATTGTTGCTACATTTAATTAATGGTTTTGGATTTTGTTTTCTTATTGACTACTTTTTATTTGATATTGGAATAAGAAAAAAAAAATTCCTGAAACCATTATAGATAAAATAATATTTCAAAAATGTATTATTTTTAGGGCATTCCTCGAAAAACCCCTTATGAATTTACAGTGTTACTTACTCCATGTTGTTAGTAGAACTTCATTGTGAATTTGTCGTGATGTCTAGTAGACATAATGTTGTAATGTTTAGGGAAAGGTATGGGCTTTTAACTTCTGATGGCTAGGATTTATCTAAGATGAAGGGATTATAACTAAATATTGCTAACTTTTAATAAAATTGGTGATAAAAGAAAAATTCTTAAAAATTGATTGGAATTCAAGTTCTCTTTGAGTAATGGGTTCTTTCATTTCGGATTCAAAAATTTAGAGGTCACCAAGAGGATGCTCCCCTAAAAGGATTGTGGAATCACGGCATGTCGTGTTAGGGGTTACCAAGGGGCAAATGGTGTTTAGGGTTCGAATTTCCAACCTGTTCGTGATGCAGGTCATGTTCGGATTAATACAAATTTTGCAAATTCTAGACCTTAATCCCACGCGAACACAATCCAAACACGCCCGACCAACATGATTTATCACCCCTAAATTTGTGCTACACACCAATAGAAGACTAGTTTAGAATGTGTAGCTAGGCCTGCAGGCCAATGCAACTAATTTCCTAAAGGGGCTCATTAATGCCATCCTGTCCTTATCTCATCGTTTATAAAAGAAATCCCGAAGATTATTCATGAATGGAACGGAAAAGAACTGACTCAATGATACATTTCCTTCCTGTTTAGGGTAATTTTGCGCTAGCTCAGAATTTTAACTACCGACAATCGAGGCACCGTAAGAGCAACTTCCTTTATTTGCTGCATGAGAAAGACATGAAAGACAACAAAGAGTTGGATTTTGCCAGCTTTGACATCTCAACCAAGATTCACATGAAAACGATATTATATCTACCGATAATTCACTTCACGAATACAAAGACGATGATTCGGATAAAAATATACCAATTTTTCTTGGTAACATATTTACAGTCACAATTAACTTCCTGTTGAACTCACTCCTTTTCCCAACTACTCTTAAAACAAACAAATGAAACATACAACAACTCGGAACACGATAGCGACACACTGTGCAACAAATCCTACTCAAATCCCCCACCCTACAAGAACGAAAAAAGGAAAATAATCTCTCAAAATGGATTAGAAAATCATCATGGGAGGAACTAGAAGTGTGAAAAGAAGAATAATTACGGAAACAATTACCCAAAAAAGAAGAAAAAAATTGAAGATTCTTTTTTTTTTTTAGTATGCAACTTCCCCCGGAGTGATTTTCTACCGGTCTTTTGAGTTCTATCTAATCTCGTTGTCAAACGGCAATGATCCATCCTTCATCAGTCTCAAACTGAGACTGTTGAACCGCTCTCGCGAGTACTGCCTTGATGCCTTCCTCCAATCTGTGCCAGCCTTCATCATTGCGTCGAACTCTTCATAACTTATTCGTCCATCCTGCAAGTTTATGGAAGGGAACGAGTATGAACTCAGAGAGATCAAGAACAGTTGGCTACTTTGCGTAAAACCGGGTACAAAAACAAAAATATCTTAGAATAGCAAATCACAGATATCAAGACATTACAAACCTTGTCGGTGTCCACATCTTGCATGATGGCGTTGATGACTTCTTCATTGTTGTCTTCAACTTCATCGGCCAAGGCATGTCTTAGCTCTTCAACTTCGATATATCCGGTTTGGTTTCTGTCGAAGAATTCAAAGGCTTTGTGAAGGTGCTCTTCGTCATTGCCCATCTTCCTTAGGTGAACAGAAATGGCTACAAATTCTCCATAGTCTAGATATCCATCCTTATCCACGTCACCCTGCAAGTCAAATTCTAGTTAGTCCCACGTGCAGAACGTGTTGAGTTTATTATCAGAAAATTAAGCGTTCTGGCAGAGATGGTAAGCGCAGTAATAGCATCCAGATTCCAAATGTTACGAAAACTTTCATTAACGCACAACAATGTTCATGTTCGCAAAATTCACACATAACCATCCAGGAAAACCAGTTTTGACCCAAAAGAGAGGATATCACTTTATATGCCTCATATTGTGCTTGTATTCGGATCTTTAAACTACCATAAAAGGCAATGAACTATATCTGAATAAGTGTGACTGAGTGAGTGTATGAATGTCCCGTGTTGTGCTTCTATCAATATTAACAAGTTCATGGCTATAAAATGCGATTAATACTTACAGCTTCCATCAAAATTTGAACATCTGCATCGGGAATCTGATGGCCAAGCTTATGCAATCCAGCCTTTAGCTCGTCCATATTAATCTTTCCTCTCTTGCTAGTATCCATAAGAACAAATCCTTCCTTAATGCCAGCAACTTCTTCCACAGATAAGTGCTCAGCTATTACCTGTTAATTTGAAATTTCAAAGAAAAAGGGAAAAGAAAATCATTCACAGGCATATCAAATACAAAAAACATCCAAAACAGACACCAAAAGGCCTGATAAGATTTTCTCAACGAAAAAATCAAAGCAAAAGAGATTGGTCTGAACATTACCCTCAGTGCTCTTTTCTTGAGCTTGTTCATGAACGAGAATTGCTTGAGCCTTGCTCTAACAGTTTCACCTAAAGAAACATTAGGAGCTCTCTTTGCATTTTGCAACCAAGGATGATCTACATTTCAGAAAGAGGATGAAGTCTTTATCGAACTTTCTATTTTTGACGTCAAGAAGTTTCTGAAAAATTCCACTCATGAAAAAGGTTTTCCAACCATTAAACAGAATGTTACCTAGTACTTCCTGAGCCGTGAGTCTGCGCCTAGGATCAGGGTCAAGCATCTTTCTCACGAGGTCTTTTGCAGTCTCAGAAACTTTAGGCCAAGGATCCCTCTTAAAATCCAAAACAGAGCGTATGATTGCTTGCGCGACTCCCTGTTCAGTTTCTGCACCATAAGAAAACATGTTTTGAATTAGAACCCAGCCAAGAGCAGAGTTAACATTTCCTATACGATTTATATTTCTAACTAACCCTCTTCAAATTTTCTAAACTTGAAATGTAAGAAGTTCACTATTCCCTTCAAATGTATAGCAACAAATGTGCATTACGAATCTGAGAATATTTATTTCCTGTAGCGGTTTCAACTCTTACAAGAGTAAATGCTCAGACAAAAAGATATAGAAAACCAACCTGCCCAAAAAGGTGGAACACCGCAAAGCAAGATGTATAGAATTACTCCAGCACTCCAAACATCTACTTCTTGGCCGTAATTCCGCTTTAGCACCTCAGGAGCCATGTAATACGGACTTCCAACAATTTCAGTGAATCTTTCGCCTGCATCAATGCCAGACTCAGCTAAAACACCAGGAAGAAAGCAACATAATGATAGTGATACTGAAATAACGCAAGCCACTACAGCGTCGACAAAAAATTACCAGGTTTGAAAAAGACAGACAACCCAAAATCAATCGCCTTCAGCGGTGCCGTTTCCTTCATGTTTCCAAACAGAAAGTTTTCGGGTTTTAGATCCCGGTGCATCACACCATGCTTGTGGCAAACCTGCAAAACAAAAAAGGTCAATGAGAACAGGTGCAAAAACTAAATTTTGCTAAAAACGGAGGCAAAAAATATGATCAATAACTATTTAATTTCCAGAATTTGGCGATAAATTTGGTGCAGATTCTAACCAAACACAAAACGTGGATTTTAAAGCACAAAATTCTAATAAAAGTGGAATCCACACAGAAAAGAAAAGGGTACAAGTATCAATTCGCAGAATCCAAACATCCAAACAAAAACTGCAATTTGACCACCAAAATCTAGCTCACAAAATTCTTCTGTGCTTGCAAAATAGCATTTTAATTTCAAGTAACGAATCTAGACAAATAAAAAAAATAAAAAATAAAAACAGAAAGTTTCCACTAAACACCACAATCACAGTACCCAATCACGAAATCAAACTCCAAAGTTCCAAATTCACACACAGATCAAATACCAATATATATATATATATATATCAACATATATATATATATATATACATATCAAAATCAGATTCAAAATTGCCAAACATTTACCTGAACAACTTCGACAATAGTCTTGGTAACAGCCGCGGCAGCTCTCTCCGTGTAATGACCCCTGGCGACAATCCGGTCAAACAACTCCCCACCTTCACAGAGCTCCATAACCAGATGAACGGCATTGTCGTCCTCATAGGTATCCTTCAAGGTGACTATGTTCGGGTGCCTCGGCATGTGCCTCATGATCTCGACCTCCCTCCTGACGTCATCAATATCTATGGCGGTCCTCAGCTTCTTCTTCGAGATCGACTTGCAAGCAAAAGTCTCCCCGGTGGCCCTGTCCGTACAGAGATACGTGATCCCGAACTCCCCTCTCCCGAGCTCGCGGCCGAGCTCGTACTGGAGCTCGATTTCGCGGCCGGTCGGGTCCTTCAGCACGGAGAACATGGTCCCGCCGTTCCCATGGTGGCTTGCGCTGTAATCTAGGGCGAAAGGGTTCTGCTTGTTCTTCTTCTTCCTACCCTTATGATGACTTTTCTCGCTCGGAGCTCCGCTCACGCAACAATTCCCCATGGAACCCAAGCCCTAACGCCGGAAATTGAGGTCGGAGAACACGAACAAAGACCGGAATCGGTCAGAATCCGAGGTCAAAATCGGATCTTTTGGCGACCCAAATGATGGTTTTCGTGAGAAAATGAAGAATTCTAGAGAAAGTGGTAGAGAAGAAGAAGAAGGGTGTGAAATGATTAGGAGAGAAGTGAATATATATATATATACGCGTATATATGTATTAAATGAAAGGAAAGAAGAGAAGAAGAAGAAGAGGATGAAAATGGGAATTGCCTTGGCGTGTGAAATCCACCACCAAAGAGATTTTTGGATATTTATCACAAAAAAGATTAATTAAGAGAGAGAGACTCTAGAGAGAGAAACAGGAGAGAGAACGTTCAACCTCCTTTCGCAGAGACTTCCCTCTCTCTTTCTCTCTGTCTCTCTCCCAACCTCCTGCTCTTTAATTTTGTTGTGTTGTTTTTTTGGTTAATGAGTTTCTCTCTCTAGAAATTTTTTAATGTGCAGGAGAGACGTCCAGACAAGAATCACGGGCAGATGGCTCTTTTGTTGTTTCCCAAAATACCCAAAACAAAATTCAGAAGTTTCCTCTTTCCCAAATTACCCCTTATTTTTTTTCCAAAAAAAAATAATAATTCCTTATTTGTTCTTTTTAAGGAAATTCTGTCAAATTTGGTTTTTACGTAGTGCATTTATAATCTTTTTAGTTTCGCAATTAATAATGCCCTTACACCTTTGATCTTTTTCCAAAAGCCATCTACGACATACTACTTTATTTTACAATTATTTTAACACTAAAATAAAACAATTTTAACTCTATTTTACGGTTACTTCTTAACCTATCAACTTCAAAAGTTATTCTTAAAAAAATTAAAAAGAATATTCTCCACACATTTCTTTTTTAATTCCAAACATTTAATATATTTTATCAATTATTTTCTTATATATGTTCTTAAAGTATTAGTCCTTAAACATTTTTTTAATAATTTAACACTTGGTTAGATTAATAATAACTTAATAAATTATACTTAATTAACTAAAATATGTTGCTTACTAAACATTGTATTAATTCAAAATTATATTTCATTAACTCAAATAAGAGAAACACATTATATTTTAATTAAAAAAAACATATATTTGGGGTAAAAATAGGATTCATAAAATTATTTCTGGTACATTTTCTTAATTTTAAAACAAACAAAAAAATGCAGCAAAAAAATAAAAATAAAAATAAAAGAAAAATTTTAGCGTAGGCCAACGCCAACGCTACATGACAGCATTATTCCCCACTCTAAAATAGAGTGGGGGAATGAGGCTTGATTGAAGCCCAACCTTTGAACCAAATTGGCATTTTGCCATCCAATTGGAGACGGCTTAACTAAAGTAAAAATAATCCCTTATAAAAACTTTAAATAAAAGTTATCAATATGGATATAATTATTAACCGAGTTATGTTCCATATTGAAGTCCAGAAAATTCTTCATAGTAAGGACGTTACAAAAAGAATTAAGAGATGAACTATAATTTAATTGGTGATATAGCAATATTTTTATAATAAGTTGTTAGTTTGGCCCTTAAATTATTAGTTTGTGCAAGTATGATTTTTTTTTAACTAAAATGATCCTAAATTATTAAAAGCGTTATTATAATAGTACTTTCTATTTAATTTTTTTACAGAATCCGTTAGTTAGCATAATTTTTTTCATCAAACTACTGACAAATTTTATTTAAAAATTAATGTAAATAACTATTATATATAGCAACATTTTAATAGTTTTAAGGGTATTTCGACTACGAAAAAAAGATCAGATCAAAATTGTGTAAACTTAAGAATTTAAGTACCAATATAATAATTTATCATTTTTTATTACTAATTGTGATATAAATATAGTTTTTCTTATAAAAAATATCAGAATGACAAATTTTTATTAATAACGAATATATATTATTGTAAAATGAGTCCCTGACTAATATTTAAAAACATTTTAGGGATAAAATAATTATAAAGAATTATATGAGAACATGTGTTTACTTTAGTCACAATGAGACTCCGCCACACTGAGCATGCGCTATTGGTTGGTCCACTTGAGTTGAAAATTTGAAGTTATTTTATTGTAGTTGAATTGAGTTTTGGAATTGTGCATTTAGCTGATTGAAGTTAAAAGTATAAAAAAAAAAAAAATTGTAATTGTATTAAAAAAACATTGATATGGATCTTGTTTTATTGGTCTTGAAATTTTATATAATTAGAAAAAATGATTTCATTTTGACTTATGTATGCAAAGTTATATACTTTTAAATTTTGAGTTTTTAAATTATAATTATAGTTATAAATAGTGAAACTGAGTTAACTTTCTCAAAAACAAAATAAAATAAAAAACAAGTTGGAATTTTCAACTCCAATAATTGAACTAAACTAAGCTGAATTCTTAAAAATAATAAATTATTTACTTCTTTTTTCTTTTTCTTTTTCTTTAACAGAATTTTGAATAGTATTTCTATTTGTTGGCAAGAAACTTTTTATTTTACCCCTATCTAGGATTAGTTTGTTAATGCTTTTGAAAACCCAAAAACGTCATTTACACAAATTATGTTGTAAATAATGTGTCGGATAAAAATGTTCAAAAGTCATTTACACAAAAACCAATATATTTTAATAATTATTCAAGAAGTTAGAATTTTATAACTTTTGTTTTTAACTTCTATTTCTCTTTTTACTAGAAATATAAGTAGAAATTATATCAAAATCACAGCAACCCCAAACTAGCCCATTGTCAAAATTATAATATTTTACTATAATGTTTAAATTATTTTTACTATAATGTTTTATCTCACAACAATTTAAAGAAATATGTATTTAAACTAAAAGATTTATTTAACATATTTGAATCATTTACCAAAACACATTATTATTTAGAAATAAATGATTGGTTCACATGTCACTAATCTAATTTTAAGACAGCAAGTCATTTGTTGTAAAGAAATTAACAACTTAAAATAACCAAGTAAATACCAAGATACCTTGGGGTATTATCGTAATCATACCTCCCGAGCATCATAGTCAAACACAGTATGCCGACAGGTCGTATATTCATTTGCCAAAAGTGACCTCCTCGTGCCAGAAATTACCTACGTGGCGTCACCTGATTGGCCAAAGTTGGCAACACTAGGCCTTCTAGAAGCCCAACTAAAAACTTTTCTTTTGTACTAAGACAACCGAAAACTAGTTGAGCTTGCAGTAAATTGCAAGTTGAAATATTTAATTCCATGAATGACCTTGCATCACACGAACTTTTAATTCATTTTCAAAGGGTAACTTCGTCCTTTTGGTCACATTTCTCGTTAGTTGATTTGGCCGGCATTCGTTGAATTTAATAAAATATAAGGGAGGGCCCACAGTGTTAAATGACATTTTTACCCTTGAGCTTTACTTGAACAATGCAAATGGTTTTTCTATTTTGCTTCGAGAGGTTTGACTGGGAGATAATTTGGAACTTCAGTGAGTTTTTCTTTGTTCTTTTTCTTTTCTTTCCTTTTTTTAATTGGGAAATATAAATGTAAAAGTCATTTTCTGTTTCCTTTCGAGAAGTGTGAGGAAGGGTAATCTGGTCATTTCATGAGGTGGAGAATCAAATTTACGAAAAAGTACTGGCCAGCTTTGAGCTGGTCAGTCAAACTTGACGATTTTGACTTGGAACGCAATGTTTGAAATACTGAGACCCTAGTCTCAACCTGTTACGTAAAGTCAAAAGAACAAAAACAAATAAATAAATACAAATTTTGCTTAATGGGATAATCTTAGGGATATTTTAGCCGCAATCTAAATTTTAAAATTACAGTTTAATTTATTTTTTCAGTTTTATTATTCATACAGTTTTATAATTTAAACTTTAAAGTTCATAATTTTATATAAATAAATTTGAATAAGATGATTTTTTTTATAAATTATATAGAATTTTGAGACGAACGAAACAAGCTCTATATTGATATATTTTTTCGAATACATTTTAAGTTTTTACAGTTTTTAACTCTAGCAATCCAAACACCTCGATAAACACATAATCAATTCAAACCCAAATTCTACAATCCAAACCTTAACACTAAATGCTTAAGGCTTTGTTTGGGGTTTAAGTTTAACTCCAACTAAACTGTACTTTTTATATCGGTTTTTATCTTTTTTTGAAAAGTTAACAAAAATTGTAATTAGTTTTGAAAAGTCAACCAACTCCAACTTAAAAATTTCATCTCCAACCGACGAACCAAATACAAGCTTAGAAAAACGTACCATTCTAAACGTTAAATCTGATTCAAATCATATTCAGGTTCCGTTTGAAACATGAATTTGAGATAAAATTTTAAATTGAAATTAACTGACTTTTTAAAAATTAATTATAATTTTTGTTGACTTTTTAGGGGGGAAAAAAAAAACAAAAAACAAAAACTGCGACGAAAAACTTAAGTGTGAACATGTAATCCAAATGCATGCTAAAATAAAATAATAAAAGGATGTTTGTTAGTCTATATGTTCTCAGACAAGAGCCGAGAAGTGGTGTGCTTCAGAATCAGGTTCTCTGAAGTTAAATGTGGATGCTTCAATTGTCGCAATTTGGATTTGTGTGATTGAGAGCTGTAATTCGGAATGAATATGGTTTTGTTCTGAGAGACGTGACAGAGAAAATTTGGGATCTTTTCTTCTCTACTGGTTGAGTGCTTAGCAATCAGAGAAGTTCTTCAGTTCGTGGCGGATGGTGGGCATAAAGTCCATGTGGTAGAAAGTGATGCATCTCGAACAATTCACAGCATTAACAACGTAGAGGTTAAATAAAAAGTCTTACCACAATCCTCATATCTAATTGTAGAATTCTTCCAAAAAAAATAAAAAATAAAAAATCTACTTTGTAGTAATTAACATGGTAAAAGTATTACATTGTTTTGGTAGGAAAGGGAATGGAGGAAATGGATTAATAATATATAAGATGGAAAAGAAATGATAGGATAAATAAATACATATATCTATATTATTGATTAAGGTGTGACGTGGATAAATAAATACATATATTAGTTATGTATATTAAATGTCGACCTCTACAAATAATTAAAAAAAAAATATTAAACCATAATTTAAAAATAGTAACAAGCATTGAGATTTGAACTCCAGATTTCTTATCTATCAAATCAGTCTTATCTATCAAATTAGTATCATGTGTGAGATTACTATTTTATTTTAATGCTTATATTTCTGTTTATAAAAACAAATTATGTGATTATTCTTTCTCCAATAATACCTCTAATTATCTCCATATATCTCTCATTTTCCATTCTACAAAGAAAGCCTTGCGTAAACACCCACATGGTTGGATGGGTTGACAATGGTAGGTGACTTTGTTAGCTTCTCCCCTTCGTCCATCCGGGTTCGACTCTTGTTGCCTCTTCTTAGGCCTCGCTCCAGCTTCGGCTGTTGAAGCATTGTTTGGTGATGTCAGGTGTAGACCCCGAATGGCTAATTGAGAGAAACTAATACAAAGAACCTGTTTTCCTGCCATACCTAGGAAAATGGGTTCCTATCTATGGGGCTGAAAACCTAGAAATTATGGGGCCAATCCTAGATCCTCTTTTTTTATTTACACAAAAAAAAAAAAAAAAAGCCTTGTGTAACCAAAAAAAAAAATATATATATATATATATATTAATGTTTTTAATAGATATTGAATCCAAATAGGAGCATAATCAACCTTCTATGTTAGTGGGAATATATATATATATATATAGTTGAAAATATATAAATAAAGTAAAAAATTAAAAAGTCCAATGTGAGTATACATGTACACTCACAGAGATAGATGAGTTGGTAATGGTGAGTGCATTTGTTAACTTTTCCCTTTTGTTCACCCAGGTTCGGCTCTTGTTGCCTCCTCTTAAGCGTTACTCTAATTTCGATTGTTGAAACATGATTTGATGATGACAAGGTAGACTCCGGATAATCAACTGAAAGAAACTAATATAAAGAAATTGTCTCCCTGCCATACCTAGAGAAAGGGATTCCTACCTATTGAGTTGAATATCTGAAAATGATATGATCACCTCCAGATCATTTTTCCTTCACCAAAAAATGTGAGTATACATGTAAAAATCAAATCTCAATGGAGGCAAAAATAGAAAAGTCATAACTTTCTTAATTCTTATTTTTAAAAAGCTAAAAAATCAATGACCCTCACTCGTCCTCAAATGCCTCTGCCATTGAATCATTATTTTGTTAAATCTATAACTCTCTGTAGTATATTAATGAAATTTATTTTGTAAATATTATATTCAAATGCATGAAACTTTCATCAGTCAAGTGAAATTTACACATCGTTTGATTATTCAATGACATTACCTATATTTAAAAACACATTGTTCAATTTATGGTGTCGTGTAGAAAGACCTCTAGTGTTCCATGGTGCGCTGTCGCCACTGTATAAGGTTAAATTAGTAAGGCTGTTCCTTTACCCAAAAAAAAAAAAAAAAAAAAAAAAAAAAAAAAAGAAGAAGAGAAGAGAAGAGAAGAGAGGCTATTTTACTGTTCTTGAAAGTTTAACGACAGTGTCACATCTAAGTGGAAACATACACTTTTCCAAGAAAAATGAGAAACAAATAGACTCGTTTCTGACCCCAGGCCTCCTTTGGCCTAATTTGAGACCTTCAAGTTCGTAGTTTTATAACTAATTGCATGTAGTACACGTTTTGTATACGTGTAATAGACAGACAAAATAAAAATAAAAATAAAATAAAAAATAAAAAAATCTACGTGATAATGACATGATCACCAGACGATAATGATGTGACAAGTAGGGAAAAGAGATAGAAAGAGCAATAACATTTTTAAAGAATAGTATAGATTTAGTCGTGTTAACTTAGCTTGCATTTGGGGCACCAGCTATATTCAAATGCAATAATTTTTTTACAGTTTTAATTATTCACAGTTTACTATTATAATTTTACAACATTTTAAAAGTTCATAACTTTTCAAATATAAATTTAAGTGGGATAAATTGTTTTTAAATTATATAGAATTTCGAGATGAATGAAACATCTATATTAATATTTTTTCCAAACACATTTTAAGTTTTTACACTTTATAACTCTAGCCATTCAAACCCGTGCACCAAATACATAACAATTCAACTCAACTTCAACCCAACAAACTCAATTCAAATACGTGCACTAAACGCATGCTTAGTTTCAAGTTTTTATTTGTTTGTTTTCTTTTCTTTTCTTTGTTTTTTTTTTTTTGGTTTGGTTAATTTGTAACGAATATTACTAATATTGATTATAAAATTAAGTTTTTATTTGCAATTTCTCTTTTTAATTTTCGCTAAATTAACGAATTTTTAATGCTATGTTCTTGACATTATGTATGAATAAACAAGTTACACGATTTATTTATTTTTATTTGCATTTTATTGTTGCGTTTTACTTAATTTCACCACAACTACGTACATCATTAATATGTTATGCCACTAATAAAACCTTCTATTTTTTCAAGTAGGACTCACTACTCAGATTACTTGGAAATCTACTAGCTTGTTTGGAAAATATATTAAATTGAAATGTTTATTAAAACTGAATATTTACATTGAAATGTAGAATTTGAATTGTTTGTTCAAATGAAAAGTGCGTTTGAATAGTTTTTATTAAAAATAATATTTGAATAGTATAAAAAATTTAAATTTGAATTTAAGTTAAATTATTATGAAATAATAAAATAGTTTCACTAGTAACCCACCAGCCCAAGCAAACGCGTGTTCCATGCGGTGTACTTGGTGCTTATAGATTGCCTTGTCTTTGATGACGTAGATGTTGAAAAAAGTTCTTGGTAGCCATTTCTCGTCCTGGCAAAAATTTCATGTCCGAGCATTTCCAATTAGTCTTGAAATATTTATTAGTTTCTTTCAACTGAGTTATTAAGGATATATGTGCTATATATATCTATATATATATATATGTATATGCTGCTTTTGTTAATTGGCCTATATATATTAATTAGGCCTAGGTTGTAGTTTGGGAAAATTAGGTTTGGATTGGAATGCAATTAGTGTAGGGATATAGATTAATTGGAACTCAAAGAGTCTAGTCTCACCAGTTCTTGGTCCCGACTTTTGAAAGTTAAAGAATTGAATTTAATATATAAAAATATACATATACATGTATATATGTTTATATATATTGGTCGTAGTTGTATGGTTGAACATGCTTTGTTCAATAGATTAACATGTTTTTTTTGGTAGAAAGAAAAATAAAAGGTGTCTTATGACCTCTCGATCCAACATCCATCTTAGGTTCAATTAGGATCATCGATGAGATGATAAAAATCATGACTTCATATCTTCAATATCTATTAACCGAGACAATATAAAATCTTTTCATCAATTAAGTTAGATTTTTATGTATGTACAATTTGAACATATAAACTGATAAAAATAAAAATATTAAAATAAGATATTTTTATCATCATATCATCATCGGTCACATGTTAATATTTTGTTTTGTGTGAATACATATTAATATTTCTGGTTAATGGTTGATGTAGCCTTACGTATTAATATCACATATATACATATTAATATATATGTAGGATATGATGACGATGAAGTCTTCATGTATTTAAGAAGAATGGACTTGTCATAGCTGCATGTGAACATGGAACATCTTTAATTAAAAGTGACATTCACGAGAATGAGGTTTGCCCTCGTTAAGAAAAAAGAATGACCCTTTTTTCTTTCTTTTTCTTTTTCTTTTTTTGGACGGTGCCTTCTTCTATATATAGCTACGTAACATGACTTCAGTTGTGCATGCTTCAACTGTATCGATCAGTGAATTCTTAAGAAATAGTTGTAAATATATATATATATATATATAAATATTTTGAAGTATCAACGATGTTAAATATTATAATTAATAAAAAGTAAATTTTATTTGTGAGTTTTATGTTGTAAAACTCACATTTTAAATATTAGTATATAGTGTTTAACATCATTATACTCTATATATATATATCTTAATATATATACATATATATGAAAAAGGTAATAAAATTCTAACATAATATGAGGTTTGAAAATGCACACAATTCTAAAAGCATAACTGAGTTAGCCCGTTGAAGTACCAAAATTGAGGTTAATGCTTTGTCTTTTCTCCCCTGGTTCTTGAATCTTTCATTTCCACTTTTCAATTATCTCCCTTTAAATTTTTTTTTTTTTTTACCTTAAACAAATACTGCATAGGTTATATGGTTAGATATCTACATGAGAATTATATATTTATAAACTTTACGTTCGATAAAAATCAAAATCATGTTAAAACATAAAAGTACACAAAACGGATAATTTTTAATATCAAAACAAATCCTATAGTAAAATTCTTCAAAGATCGCATTTCAAAAAGAAAATGTTCTCAAAATAATTGAATAATAACGAACGTACGTTTTAGTTAAATTTGGGATAGAAAAATTCATACTCTACTTCTCATAATAAAATTAATATGAAATTATTGTTAAATTATGTCTGCAATTACGTGACTATAGCTTTACTAAGTCTTTGATCTCTCCTTTGAGGAAATTCTAGCTCATTTTTAGAACATTGCCGCAAATATGGTTTTTTTGTTTTTTTCTTTCGCCGCTACATTATTTCTAGAAAGAATGAGAAAGTACTATAAGGCATAAGTTCAAGTGCAAAATTTGGCATAAAGTGAAAAGAAAAAAAAAAAAAAAAAAAGTACAAGTGGTTGAATTCTTGTTGGTTGTAAAGCAACAAGCATGGGTTCAACAAGAAAAGTTGCAAGACACAGTAAGATAGAAGTAATGACAATGGTGAAAAGGGAAAAGACAAGTCAAGTCACGGCCCATTTTTGTATATGGTCTCTCCTGAACTTTCATTAACATAGATCTTTTTTTTTTTTTTTTTTAATTCAAGAATAGAGAAATTCCAACGTTACATTTTGATATCGAGTCAAGTATGAAATTATTATTAGATTATGCTTGCAATTATAATAGACAAAAATCTCTCTGTAATGGAAACTAAAAACAAGAATAAAAAGGGAACAAACGAAAAAACGAAAACGAAAAAGGCACATGCAAATTAAGTACCAGCTTTGGTCTAATGGTTGGGAGGGAGGGTCGAGAAGGGGTACGGATTTGAATCCATATAATTGGAAGGTTTGTTTGCCTCTCTGGTTTGGGCTAACAAATTCCATTTTAGCTTTGTCCTTTTTTGAAAAAATGAACATAATTTATAATTAATTTTTAAAAATCAATTAACTTTAATCTAAAAATTTTATTTCAAACCGGTACACCAAATACATTAATAGTATATGGTCATTTATGGAATTGCATGTGTTATTATTACACTTTTTTATTATTATTATTATTATTTTTTGAAAATATGGTGAATTTTGTGATGTATAATGCATTAAACACTATGACGTGTTTAAACACTTATATCCATGACCAATAGTATTTGACTTTAGTGTAATTAAAATTCTACCACTAGGTATAGTTAACATTATTTTATTTGGTTTTTCATAACAGAGAAAAGGACTGATTCTAGAGATCTTGTGATGTAATTATATATATATATATATATATATATTGGGGAATTGTGATGTAATTGTATTTTTATTCATAGTCTTCAATGATGAGACCAAGTGGTAGAAAATTGCTTACCCTACATTTCTTAATTCCAAGCCACGAGTTCCTTTCTTACTCAAATCAATAGCAATTAATAAATGGAAATGTCCTCATATTATGTCCATTGACTTGGTTCATTAACTGATCCTAGTTTTCCAGGGCATTATTCTAGAAGTCCTTTAGGAATTATCTTATAAGATTTTATTTTATTTTTACTTTTTTCATTTTTTATACAATACAAGATTATTACACCAGTACCTTCTTAAATTCAAGTTCCACCTCATTCTATCCATGCCATATATGGTGGACATGTAATACAATATTTACATCATTTTCTATGCTTTTTTTTTTTTTTTTTTTTTCAATAAATGGTGATAAGAAAGAACAGCTAGCATGTGAATTATTTTATATCCCTCACATTCCATTTGGTAAGAGGGAAAGAAAGTAGGAGGGTAAGAAAAACTACAATGAAAAGAAAATTGTAAGAAAAGAAAAAAATTTGATTTTTTCTCTTTAGTTGTTTGGCATAAGAAGGTGGAAAGAGAAATTACTATTAGAACAATCATTGTTTTACCCTATTACTATCAATCATATTTTTATTAAAATTTTGATAGATAAAAATAATAATCGTGTAATTTTACTTTTTCATGTTGGTGTCAAACTTTTCCCTCACAAAATCGATATGCATTGAGGAAGATGAGTTCTAGTGGGATACCTTCTAATTCTTCCACCCATTACTCTTTTCCATCCAAATATATATCCTACCAAACATCCAAATTATTAATTTCATCCGAAAATCCCTATTTTGTTTTCTTTCCCCCCATTATTCACTCATACCAAACACAATCAAATATATATATATATATATATATTCCAAGAATTCTTTTATTTAGCATTATCATCCTTCAAACTTGTATCTTTCGATAATTTGCTCATCAAACTTTTAACTTTGACAATATTGCCCTCTCAATGTTCAAATATTGCAGCACTGTTTGACTTACTTTCCATTAAATTGGTAACCGAAAGCCTACGTATGCCTTATATGAAAAAGTAAAATCCCATTTTTTGGTTAAAAAAAATTCAAACATAATACAAATCTTCTAAATTTAAATCTTGAATAGAATGTAAAGTTAATAAAAATATAGTATATCGTAATTATTTATATATTTTAGAGGTAAATCATCAAAATTAAAAATATAAAGGATAAGTTGGAAAAATGAGATGAGTTTAGGGACAATAGGCTATATATCCAAGAAAAAAATACCATGTCAATTTAAGGGAGTGTTCCTGGCTGCGTGAACATAAAAAAAGGAAAATGATGAGACCACCACCATATTTTTTTTTAGTAAATAAAAAAAAAAAAAAAAACCCCTACTGCTGGTAAAGATTCATTATTGTGTTGTTTGGTTAAGGCCGGTTTAGGATCAGAAAGTTTGAACTTTCTTTTCCATGGGGTTTTTTTTTGTTTTTGTTTTTTTTTTTGGGGATAAGTTTTCATGGGTTGATTACATGTTTGTCCATTATGCATCCACTAAAAAAGAAATATCGACAAATGGTGATATCTGCACATAAGTCCAAAAAAACCCCCGTAATGGCGTTATTACCATAATCATTCCTTAATAAGCGGTAAATTTGAGTGGCCATTGACATTGTAATGACCATTACGTTTTGGAATATTACTTCAGGGTAAATTTTAAAGTAAATTACATTAGTTATCTTAAAATGGAGAAGCCGACAATATTAATAATTGAAAGATACATCCTAAATAAGCGGTTTAATTTTTTCCCCCCCTCCTAAAACGACAACTAGGAATGATAATGGATTGGAGCAGGGTTGAGGATTGCTTTTCCATCCCCGATCTTCAAAATCATCTGCATCCACGCCTCCATTCCCACCTAAGAAGGGGCCGGGCTGGGATGGAGATTTTCAATTGAGAGAGACTTTTCTCGTATCTGTCCATTATCATTTAATTTAAATGTACATTAAAAAATTACACAATTTAGGACTAAAAAAAGTAGAAATTCCCTATAAATTTAGATCAAAATCAAAGATTGTATAAAACAAATCAAATTCTAAACAAATGCAAACCGTATATTAGTAATGAAGTTACAAAAATATCTTACTAGACAGTAACAAAGTCTGAAAACTAAAACAATAAATAACACGTACTAACAAGTATAAGACAATCAAGCTTAGTAATTAATAATTAATTTTTTTATTAGAATATATAATTAAATTTAAAAATGTAACGTGCATGTGCATATACATATATATATATATTATGCGATATAATAACGGATGGAGACTGGGTAAAGGGTATTTTTCAGTCACTGCTCCGTTTACAATTATGAGAAAAAACTTCGTATTCATTCTAACTTTCATTCTCGAATATTGTCCTCCTATTCCCGCTCTTTTCATATAGAAGTCCTGCAGAGCCATCCCACAGGAAATATTTGTCATCTCTAGATGGATGACTATATAGTTTGGAAAACTGTTGTAGACTCTACAGTACAAATGATAGCATGTTGGCTTTCTAGATGGATGACTATGGTATAAATGAGAGCAAGCTGGCTTTCTACATGGATGACTAAAGATAGCATTGTTCTTGGATGACCCACTTGAGGGAAGAGGTTTCTGGAATCTTCCACACTCAAAACCTTGGGATAGCATAAAATGTTAATTTAAAAAATAGTACCACTAAAAAAAATAATTTCAAAATATAGCATTAGACTTTTATATCTAGTACCGTCACATCATATTCAGCTTTTGAGAGTCCAATTTATCGAAAATGTCCTTATTTACAACCTTAATGGTTCATTTGAAAACATAATTCATCTTTTATTATATTCAGATGTAATATAATAGAATATAATATGTATTTTGATATTTTCTTCCTACATTGTATTAAAAAAAATGTGTGTTTGGGATGTGTGAGAGAGTATGTGATAGCTTTGTAAAAATAGATAGAAAAAGAAAGAGTGTATGATACAATTAGTAAAAATAGATTAAAAAAAATAATAAACATTGATTAACCGAATTTACTGTTTAAATACATATATATATTTAATAAATCAATTATATTTATATTTAAATATAAAATATGAGATATCTAAATCCACGTTATATTATATTCAGATATAATATAGGATGAGATGTGCTTCAAACGGAACATTAAGTCCTCGCCGCACTCCCTCCCATTCTCTCTCCTCAAACTTGCTCTTATCTTCTCTCTCTACTCATTGCTCTAAATTCATAAAAACAAGATACATACCATGTAGTATTGACCTTTACGGTCATGCGTACTGATTACAGAAATCGTCAATAAATCAAATCAAAAAAGCAACAAAAGGAAGAAAAATGAGAGAGAGGTAGTGGTTGGTGGTGGCAGTAGTGGGGGAAGCAATTACCAGTGAATGAAAAATTTTGACAAATAGGACTAGGTAGTTTTCTTATTGAATTGCCAAACCATGCATATGATTGGTGCCATGTTTTGCCTAAATTACAATTTTCTTGTCATATCCGCCATTGATCTTGACCGTCCACTTGGCAGAAGATTAGAGGGTTGAGTCCTACCATCAATATAATTTCTTGAATCTTTCGCAAGACGCCCTTTAAGTCAATTGTCTTTTTAAAGTCTCTTAATACCAAATCAAATAATATTTGAATTTTCAACTTCAACATACTAGAATGTCAACACGAAAGGGAGACAAACGTGGGAGAAGAAAAAGTCTACCCAAATTAGTTGTAGTTAGAAAGTTCCATCCATGACTAGTTCTAAGAACTCAAATGAATCTTTTAAGCCAAAAAAAAAAAAAAAAAAAAAAAAAATCATTTTGTTGACATCAATCTTGATAATGGTCCTCTACTTAAAAAAAAAAAAAAAAAAAAAAGAAATAAAAAGAGGATTTAATAAGTAACATTTTTACATAAATAATTGTAGTAAATAACATGTTTTAAAAATATTTATAATAATAACAATAAAAAGGATTAATTTGTTTATTGAAAATATATTATTTACCTATTAAATTTTATATGCATCTACTAAAATTTGCTAGTTACTTATCTCTAAAATCTTGTCGTTTATTTCAATTATTTTCATAAAAATATTTAATTTTCCCAAAAAAAAAAAAAAGATCTTGAAAATGGGCCCACAAGCTCGTCTAGATAACATGCCTAGAGCATGACTAGTTTTCCCTTCGTTTTTGCAGGCACAAGTCCACCAGCCTTTCTCATTTAACTAGTCAGGCAGTAGGAAATAGGTGAGGGCATTTTGGTCTTTGGGCAAATTAAGAAAGAAAAACCCAATTTGAAGTTTAATTAGTTTCAATAGAAACATAAGTCAAAAAATTTGCATTACAACTCAATATAGGCGATCTAAGTCACCTCATAAAAAATGACTTTTTTTTTTGGTTTGTAGTAGTACAATTTTTTATGCCGGATCTTTGTATATCACCAAGATTGTAAAGGTCCTACTTACCCTTTTGATGCCTTTATAATTTGGATGCATAAAAGGGAACAACTATGCAGAGAGAATGTGTGTTGAATCTATCTGCTATACGTATGCGAATTCGATGAGGTAGCTATAAGTTCCGCAGCGATGCTTGCGAAAATCGACATGGTATATCATCTACGTATTCGTCTACCTTGTTTTCTTTGCTATCTTGGGGTTTTTGCACATGCGAATGCTCAATGGTGTCACTTCGACCAGTTCATCCTCTTGGATGTACTCGATGCAGTCGTCCAGACTGTAGTCCAACGGGGTATTGAGAATGACTACAAAAGGCGGAGAATATGGAAAATTAGAGGCAGTTGATTCAAGAAAATGGGCTGCAAATGGATTACTTTTCGAAATACGAAATTTTTTATTTTAATGGTTAATCTAGGATTAAGACTGTCGAGGCTGTAAAGGCCATTCAAGCAATGTAGGTAATGAAATTTAAAGCTACCTGTTTGTTCTTTGTTTGAACGTATATTTGTCGCGGCCTTTTTCTTGCAGACGTTAAGGGACAAGTCACCAGGCCGTTGATGGATCCCAACAATCTGACCTTTGTAAATATCCACTCCGGGACCAATAAACATCTGCCCTCTCTCTTGTGAGCTAGATAGAGCGTAAGACGTGCTCGTTCCATCTTCAAAAGCAACCTGAAAAACAGTTCTCACATGATTTCGTACTTCAGTTTATATTGATAACTCGCTTGAAGCTCATGCATCACACTAATAGACAACCAAAAAAAAAAAAAATTGCGTTAATCTGAATCAGTAGATGCTGCGAAGAAGATGAGAGATACGAAAACTAAAGACGTCAAAAGTGTTATAAGTTTGAAGTAAGTTCACAAACCACATTATTCAACATCTTAAGGTCAAGATACCACCTCAAGTTTTTTTCTCTTAGGAAAAAGATGTATAAGAACTTACCAAGGAGCCCTGATCCCGAGTACTGATTTCACCAGCCCAAGGCTCATAGCTATCAAATATTGTATTGAGGATTGCAGTGCCTCGAGAAGCCGTTAGAATTGCATTACGAAGACCGAGAAGACCACGGGTTGGAATCTTGTATTTAAGCAGGGTGGTGCCTTCCGACCTAGCACACAGAATACAGATTATCAGCTTACAAGCTATGCCAAATAAGGAGCCGATTCAGCTACTGATAACCTAGTATATGGATGAAAAGAAGAGATGAGTGATAAAGTGTGCCTGATGGCTAGAATTGTATCCTTCCTTTTTGCACTCGTATTAGCTAGTAATTATAACGATATGGTTCGAAGTTGAATACTCGAATGTAACTTTATCAAGGAAAATATTATACTCACCCAACCCCTTGCATATCAAACATTTGACCTCGTCTTTTGCCAAGAAGCTCAACAACTGATCCCATGTGTTCTTCGGGGACCTCCACTGTGGCAATCTGCAAGCAATCACATAATACAATAACATTGATTCCAAAGTGGCACATCACTACGTTTTCTACTAAGAACTAATTTTCATGAAAGAAAATGAGTGAAAATCTTCAAAATAATATTAGTACGCATACTGTATGCTTAACCTGTGATTCCTTTAGATTCTATAAAAATGAGCATCATAAGCCTCAGAAAGTTTCGTTAAAAAGGATCACAAATTCAAACCATTTCGTCTTTTTATGTTATTGGCGCTTTTCCCACTTATGCATCTTTTCCAGGTCAAAGCATGCCGATGTCTTTGTCGACCATTCATAGGTATTTATTCTTGTATTTATATGTTCACAACTTGGTAGCGGGATGTATCAACCCGATGTCATTACCTCATATGGTTCCAGCAACTGGTCATTCACTTTTTTGTTGATGACTTTGGGAGGTCCTACCATGAATTCATAACCTTCCCTTCGCCTGAAAAGCATGAACTTTAGAATGTCCATGTAAATGCAATGGAAAAAGCAAGAGCACAACCTATACTTACATGTTTTCTATCAGAATGGTAATATGTAAGGTACCACGCCCACTAACAATGAAAGTATCTGCAGTTTCACCATCTTCAACTCTCATAGCCAAATTACGCTCAAGCTCACGGTCAAGCCGATCTCGTAAGTTCCTACTAGTAACATACTTTCCCTGAAAATTAGCCACGAAATTTTGGTCATCAGTCCCAGATGAACCAAGGTAAGGTTTCATAACTAAATATGCTGGCATATATCATATTACATCATAGTATACTTATCATTGAGGGACAGTGACACATTATAGACCAATTGGAAAAATGTGCCACAATTTTGGTAAGACCAGGCACCAGCAAATAATTGTTGTACAAAAAATACCTCACGACCAACAAATGGAGAAGTGTTTATGGAGAACGCCATCTTCACTGTCGGTTCTTCCACCTTAATGGCAGGTAACGGTTTGCCAGACGCTTTATCAGCTATTGTCTCACCAATCTGAAAATCAATTAAAACCATGCTAATGAGATCTTGCAACAATTTCAAATAACAAAACATATGTTAGAAGTTTAACTGATACGGCATAAAAGTAGTATCTACTCCCGAAGCAAATTATCACCTGAATATCATCAATTCCGCAAACAGCACAGATGTCACCAGCTTCCACAGTATCTGCTGGAGCCCTACTGAACTTCTCATACACGAAAAGCTCACTCACTCTTGCAAACCTACAAGAATCTTCTGAGGTGCATACCTAGAAAATTCAAATAATAAGCATTGTTTTTATTAATTTAAAAAATAAAAAAAAAATTGCTTTGGTCCCGTGCACGTGTTCTATGGGTTTGTGGGGGAAAAAACTAGGTTTTCCATATATTTTAACGCAAAATTTTAAAAATACATAAGTTTGGAAAATACTTTTTTCAAGTTACTACTAGCTTTGTCTATTGAATACACCTTGAACCCAGAAGTCAGAGCCTCGAGTATCATTTTTCATTTAAGACAAAACTAAGAGAAAATACATAAAAGAAAAACGGAAAAGGATTTCCTCTTCATTTGAAAGTTCAACAAAAGCTCTCAAAGATGACGTTTGCTACAATTTGATATTCAAGTAATCAAGGAAGAAAATGGGAAAATATTAAAGGAAAAGAAAGAAATCCTGCAATGCTGTGCAAACATTCCAGGTTTAGGGAAAACTCACTCTAATATTCATGCCTTTCCGCAACGTCCCAGCATGTACACGTCCAATAGCAATTCGTCCCTTATGTTCATCATACTCAATATTTGTAACCTAGAGCACGAGAACAAAAATAGTACAGCAGAACTTATTAGGATTCAGAACAAAATCTACATGCATATATTGACAAGGAACTTCTCAACTACATGTAGAAGGTATAAAAAACATCATAGAATAGTATAAAGAATTTTTTTTTTGGTCCCTATACATGTTTAGACTTTAGTTTATTTATAATAGTAAATATTTACATCAGACGTACTTTACCTTTAAAATGTACGTTAACTTGTACGTGATGATACCAGTAGTTTCCATTATTTTGAACCAAAACATCAAACATCACACAAACAAATTAAGCCAAGTAAATCTACTAGTCAAGACTTGCTAAGATTTCAGGTACATGCTTTACTACTAATAAATAAATACACATAAACATCAAACCACAGAAAAGGACTCAGGTATTGTTGTCTTATTCTTCATCTTCCAATAATCATTTTCTAATCCATGTCCCAAAAAAAAAAAAAAAGAAGGAAATTTAATTCTTTTCATTCTATCTTTTCTCATATCGATAATGATTCCTAGCTCGCTGATACAATTCTTTCTAAGTAAAGCCCCTACCTTGTTGTTGTGAACTTATTCCAAGTCTCTGACAATTTAGTTAAAAGTAGTTCTTCAAGTATTTAAAGCTCTATGTCCACTCAGATAGGAAAGGATCACTATGAACTAGGTATTGAGAAAGGCTGATAAAAAGCACAACCATACAGAAATGAAATAAAAATAAAAGGACAACCACTAACAAGCATTTGCAGGTCACCATCTTTTTCAATACGTGGTCCTGGTATGCATCTGATAATAGCCTCAAAAAGTGGCCCGAGATCTTCTGCCAAATCATCAGGAGATAAACCTGCCTTTCCCTTGATACCACTTGCATAAATTGCTTGAAAATCGCACTGCACAACGAGGGAATATGCATATTATCAGACTACTTGAAAAAAGTCATAAACTATGGCAAGAACTTTCTTTTTAACTTTCACCCTCTCATACAGATTTCAAATTGAATTTATGCATAATATCCTTGCGATCTCTGGTAATTAAACGAAGTTTACTACTCCTTTGACAGGCCATACTCATAAGAAAGACCATTCTGATCTGTTGGATTTATTAGGCACAAGACTGCTTAGAATTTCTTTCCTGGTTTTTCCAAAAATAGATCTTGAAACTTATTCAAACCTTTACATGAGCATTCTCGAGTCCGTAGAACATTATAGAGAAGAATAAGAACAACAAGAAGAGGAATCTACCTGTTTGTCTGTCGCATTAAGTTCGATAAAAAGTTCAAAGGTAGAATTAATGACATAATCTGGACGAGCTGACGGTCTATCAATCTTATTGACGACGACAACGACAGCATGGCCAAATTCTAGAGCTTTCTTCAAAACAAATCTTGTTTGTGGCATTGGACCCTCAACAGAATCTACCTACACGAAGCAAAAGCTTTTCTTCTTGAACAATATATAATCACATGAACCGACATATTCAGATATTTTCCAAACGAATAGCCTACAAGATCTTCACATTCGATTTTTAAGTTCATACAAATCAGAAGGTAACGATACTTTTAATTCAAAGCAATACAAGGTTCAAAGGAGTACCACTAGAAGAATCCCTTCCACCATATTGAGAATACGTTCAACTTCACCACCAAAGTCGGAGTGCCCAGGAGTATCGATTATATTAATTTTTGTATCCTTATAAGTGATAGAAGTATTTTTGCTCAGAATGGTAATACCCCTTTCCCTCTCTAAATCATTTGAGTCCATTATCCTTTCCCGTACAAATTGGTTATCTCGAAACACCTGCAAAAAAGCCAATAAGAAACATGACAATATTCATCATCATTATAACTAGCTGTGGATCACTTTCATCAAACACCTGCTAGGCTATTTTTTAAAAACTGCAAATCCTCTTCCTCTCGAGTTTTTAATGGTCTAAAGAGAGAACTTGGAGCCATATTGTTAATGTATTATGTTTCAAGGCTTTGTATATATACAGTTATATATGCATTCCAGCCCTTCGCGAGGGACCAGTCCTACATGTTAATGAGAAGACCCAACATGACATTTATTCTATATAACTATGATTTTGTAAGGATTAGCTCATTGTTATACAAATAATTGTCATGTTATATTCCTATATCTACGTGTTACGTACGACTGGTCCTTTGCGAAGAAAGGAAACAAACCCCGCACACACGAACATATGCAGGAAATATCTTAAGTCCGGTAGCCAAACAGGTCCAGTAGTAGTTGTAACCTTTTTATTTAAAATTTTGTAACTAGTTGATTTACCAACAACTTTTTATTTAGAATTTTGTAACCTAATACAGTTTCAAACTAAAAATCCAAATAATGGCCGTCACTGAAAAATAATATATTAAAATCAATTGATTGGCACACTAACGTAGAAAAAAGTTACAAATATTATATTATAAAGATGCCGGATATGAGACTATGGGTATATATAGTGTCATTTAGTAAAATGACTCAAACACTTTGCCTTCTTTTGTTTCGTCAGTTGGAGATGAAATTTTTAAATTAGAATTGGTTGAATTTTTAAAAATTAGTTATAATTTTTATTGGCTTTTCAGATAAAGATAAAAATTAAAATGAAATATTTGAGTTCTAGTTGGAACTTGGAATACCAAATAAAAGCTTTATATTTTTTTTTTTTACTAAATAGCCTTTCAAAAATTTTAATTAGAGAAATGACTTCGGAAACGTCTAGGAACGACCGGGTTTTTAAATGGTCACTCTTTTGTTAAAATGAAATAAAGTTATTTTGCTAATTTCAGTTTTTGAGATTGTCATTTTGGAAAATATTCCGTATATAGTTCACATAAAGTGTTCTCTGTTCTTCCTAAAGATTAAAAAGAAAAATAGTGAGAGAAAATTACGAAGAAGGAGTACCTTGGCTTGCTTCAACATAGAATCGACTAAAGTAGTCTTTCCATGATCAACATGAGCCACAATCGCTATATTCCTTATATCTCTTCTCCTCATCAACTGGTTCTTCTTCTCTGAAACAAAAACAGCTCTCGGAATCAAAAAACACACATTTCCAAACCAATTCAACTCAACATGGAACACAAACGAATTGCAGAAGTTGTGAAATCTTACCAGAGGCGGTTTCAGTAGCCTCCGTGACGGAACATCTGATCGGAATTCGTCGGCTAGGGCTTCGCCGACGGAATTGGAGGGCGTTTTTGGCGGCGGAAAATGGAAGTTGAGATAGTCGGAGACCGGAGAGCTGGTTAGAGAGTGGAAGAGGAGAAGAAGAGAAGGTTCTGGAGCTAGGTCTTGAGATGGAGAAGGAGGAAGACGAGGAGGTGGTGAAGGAAACCGCCATTTCCATGGCTCGCTAAGCTCTCTCGGAATCGCTCTGAGAGAGAGAGAGAGACAAGGATTTGGCAAATGCGGTCTCTAAAGAATGAATGGAGAAGAAACAGAAGGGCTAGTGTTGGGATTGGCTTTGGTTTATTCGCTTCAAGGTGCTGTTGAGGCCACGTCATCTGGTGGGGTCCACTTTGGTGGGTCCTTTATAATCTCGTTGTAACCTTTTTGCTTTTTATTTATTTTTATTTTTTTGGGTAAATTTTTTATTTATTTATTTCTTTTTTGTCTTCTTGTTCTTGTGGATGGGATGCGAGGCACACATGAAATTTTGAATACATGGAGTTTGAGAATACTACTCCACATAAATTAGGAGTTGAAAGGAAACTTTCTTTCATAATTTATGAATAAATAGTATTAACATATGTTTGTATCTAACTGTATTCAAGTTAGAGTTAAAATTTTTAAATTAAAGTTAGTAAACTTTTAAAAAATTTATTATAATTTATGTTATTTTGTATAAAAAGACAAAAATATAGTTAAAAAAATATAATTTAATTAAAATTAAGTTTAAATATCAAACAAATCATCAGTGATCCTAATTATGAGATTATGACTGACAAAATATGTGGTGAGTTATATTTGATTATGATTATTAGAAATCATTTTTAGTCTTATGTCAGTAATTATTATTAAGTTATTTTAACTAAAATTTTTCGTAAGTAAATTTGTTAGTAATTTGACTATTTTCTTTAATAACTATCACGCCAAAACCAAACTTTTATTAATACGAGACAATTTTCAGAGAAATGACCGGAGAGTTTCTCGAGTTCTCAATTGGATATAGTCCATGTGGGGCAGGGAGATTATATATTCTTATGTTTGTGCGGAAACTTGGTAGTAAAAATGAAACCATTGAAAGACAATAATCTTGCTAAAAAAAAAAAAATGGCCTCAAATTTGCAAATTTGGTTGGATTGGATGATAGTCACTCTTTGACTTCTTTAATGGAAGAAATGGCGATACAGTCTTCATGTTTTAAATTATTTGCAATATGTTTTGTTTCGATGAAAATTCAATCAGCTAATTATTTTCTTGATAATTTTTGCAAGTTTTCGTAACTAACTAGAGAATTGAATTCGTTGGTAACAAATTTGCAGTTATGCTATAATAAATGGATTTAAGTAGAATGCATCTTTGATATCGACGTACTAAAGAGGTGGTTGCCTGAATGATGCTAAGAAAGTATACAATAACTTAGACGGCAAGGACCCCTAAAATTTTGGTGCTTTTGGCTAATTGTCCCCAATTTACTCTTTAAATTTATCAAACCGTTACAATTTGATCTAAATTGATAAAGTCATTTAAACTGGTGACGAAAATACCCAAGTTTGCATCACATTTTTGAAACTTTATCCCTAAATTTTTCATGCTTTTGCAATTTGTTTATGAACTTTTAGTTTTGACAATTAACCTTCTTTTAATTATCATTTTAAATGGTGTTTTCAATTTTGAACTACGTTAGAACTACGATAAGTTTAAGCAGTCAAGTGCAAAAATAAAAAATTCATATAGGTGGGAAGTTGCTCATCCATCTTTTTTTTTTTTTCTTGAAGGCTCATCCATCTTTTTGAATTATGGTTTGCATTGAAGCCTAATGAAATACATAAGCTTATACAACTAGTAAGGGCAAGTGTCCCACTCAAATTTCAAAAATTTGATTGACTAATTTTTCCCCCTTTCTTCTTCTTTTTATTTATTTATTTTTATTTATTTTTTATTTTTTACGCAAAGCCAACTTTAGTTGTGTCTCACTGCATAAATAAATTATAGTAATTCCCTTATTGAGAAATAAAATATATAACCATCGAGTAAAAAATTATCTCTTTTTTATTCAAGTGCTTCTAAAAAATATTTTCTAGCTTCGCCATTGCTGATACAAATTAGTGCGTGCAACAGATTGAACAGATGTTGTGGGAGAAAGCTCCCTTGGAAATGTCTTAGTACTACGTGGGGAAAGCATGGGATATTCATAGTTGAAGATGCTAAGATGGATTTTTTTTTTTTTTTTGGGGTAAAAAAGAATTTCTTTATTATTATGTAATATCAATACAACATAATGAGTGTGGTTATACATGAAGATCGCATATATATATATATATATATATATATATATAGAATCAACATAATAAATAAATGGGGTGAACATCGTTCATGATTGTGTCACTGATGCGGACAATCACTTGGTAGATGACCATCGGCAATCTATTAGGTAACTCGTCGAGCGACCGAAGAAGATAATTTAAGAAATAAAATAGCGAGGGAATTTTGCCTCCCACAAAAAATAGATGTGTAAAACATTGACAGAAACATAAATATGAAATATGTCAATTATTTTCAATTGGTAATTCAGAATATTATAATAAGTCCATATCCTCTCAATCACTTAAGAATATATAAAGATTCTTTCTAACGTTTGCTGTAAGGACATTTTGGCCCTCACAAAACAAAAAATGAGCAAAACATGAAATTGAAACATTAGTATGAATTGTTGATTATTTTTCAATTGGCAAGTAAAATATATATATATATATATATATATATATATGCATTTGCTAGTATACTTGGGAAGTAACGAGAGTCTAAATTCATCATATGTTATCCTCTATGAATCTTATTGTATTGTTGAATCTTATTGTACACTTGAAAATATATTGTATTGTTGAAGTAACTTAGATCGAAGTTTTATTGATCTATGAAGACACTTAAAAAAAATAATTTGTTAATTAGTTTCCTAATTTGTTTATTTGTAAACTGATTAAAAATATATATTTAGATTACGTTTTAATGGTAGCAGAACAACAAAATCGATTACAATTGAAATGATTATTTGAGAAACTTATAGTTGTTAAACATTGTCTCCCTTCTAGCGTATCTCCGTCTTGAAGACCACATTAAAAACTCGCTCATCTATATAATAACTCTTATTAACATGGTCAGCGTGGCCTTTATCAGTGTATTGTTTTAGCTTCTATTTGGCTTTTAGGTTCAAACCTAAAAGTTTCATCTTAATTTTTATCTTTTTCTAAAAAGTCAACAAAAATTATAATTAATTTTTAAAAAGTTGACCAACTTCAACCTAAAAATTTCATTCCAAACTTGTACGCAAAACACAAGCTTAGTAGATTTAGTGCCAATTTGGCGCCAGATGTTCGGATGGTTTATAAATACCATATGGATTTCAAAATCCCAATTATACATCATACTTTCTCTCTCTTTCATTTTTAAAAAATTAAAACTTTAAAAGTCCATAATTTTCTCATTTCAAATCAAAATGAGATGATTTTTATGTCAAAATGCTCATATTGATAAGACGAACAAGACAAGATCCATTTGTAAATTTTTCTCAAAGGCATTTCAAATTTTTACACTATTTTCTATATCATAAAACTTTTTCAAAATTTTTTCCTCACACATATTTTCAACCCAACTTTCAAAACATCATATCCAAATATCCCCTCAAACGAGCCCTTAGTATGTGTTTGGTTCACCAATCAAAATTAAAAAAATAAAAATAAAATTACTCACTCAGTTTTGTCTTTTTCTGAAAAATTATAATTAATTTTTAAAAAGTTGACCAACTTCAACCTAAAAATTTCATTCCAAACTTGTACGCCAAACACAAGCTTAGTAGATTTAGTGCCAATTTGGCGCCAGATGTTCGGATGGTTTATAAATACCATATGGATTTCAAAATTCCAATTATACATCATACTTTCTCTCTCTTCCATTTTTAAAAAATTAAAACTTTAAAAGTCCATAATTTTCTCATTTCAAATCAAAATGAGATGATTTTTATGTCAAAATGCTCATATTGATAAGACGAACAAGACAAGATCCATTTGTAAATTTTTCTCAAAGGCATTTCAAATTTTTACACTATTTTCTATATCATAAAACTTTTTCAAAATTTTTTCCTGACACATATTTTCAACCAAACTTTCAAAACATCATATCCAAATATCCCCTCAAACGAGCCCTTAGTATGTGTTTGGTTCACCAATCAAAATTAAAAAAAAAAAAAAATACTCACTCAGCTTTTGTCTTTTTCTGAAAAATTATAATTAATTTTTAAAAAGTTGACCAACTTCAACCTAAAAATTTCATTCCAAACTTGTACGCCAAACACAAGCTTAGTAGATTTAGTGCCAATTTGGCGCCAGATGTTCGGATGGTTTATAAATACCATATGCATTTCAAAATTCCAATTATACATCATACTTTCTCTGTCTTCCATTTTTAAAAAATTAAAACTTTAAAAGTCCATAATTTTCTCATTTCAAATCAAAATGAGATGATTTTTATGTCAAAATGCTCATATTGATAAGACGAACAAGACAAGATCCATTTGTAAATTTTTCTCAAAGGCATTTCAAATTTTTACACTATTTTTTATATCATAAAACTTTTTCAAAATTTTTTCCTCACACATATTTTCAACCCAACTTTCAAAACATCATATCCAAATATCCCCTCAAACGAGCCCTTAGTATGTGTTTGGTTCACCAATCAAAATTTAAAAATAAAAAAAAAATACTCACTCAGTTTTGTCTTTTTCTGAAAAATTATAATTAATTTTTAAAAAGTTAACCAACTTCAACCTAAAAATTTCATTCCAAACTTGTACGCCAAACACAAGCTTAGTAGATTTAGTGCCAATTTGGCGCCAGATGTTCGGATGGTTTATAAATACCATATGGATTTCAAAATTCCAATTATACATCATACTTTCTCTCTCTTTCATTTTTAAAAAATTAAAACTTTAAAAGTCCATAATTTTCTCATTTCAAATCAAAATGAGATGATT
This sequence comes from Ficus erecta, assembly GCA_008635985.1. NCBI lineage: Eukaryota > Viridiplantae > Streptophyta > Magnoliopsida > Rosales > Moraceae > Ficus > Ficus erecta. Next base: position 201,527 of record BKCH01001887.1, on the reverse strand, counting down.
TTTATGTCAAAATGCTCATATTGATAAGACGAACAAGACAAGATCCATTTGTAAATTTTTCTCAAAGGCATTTCAAATTTTTACACTATTTTCTATATCATAAAACTTTTTCAAAATTTTTTTCTGACACATATTTTCAACCAAACTTTCAAAACATCATATCCAAATATCCCCTCAAACGAGCCCTTAGTATGTGTTTGGTTCACCAATCAAAATTAAAAAAAAAAAAAAAATACTCACTCAGCTTTTGTCTTTTTCTGAAAAATTATAATTAATTTTTAAGAAGTTGACCAACTTCAACCTAAAAATTTCATTCCAAACTTGTACGCCAAACACAAGCTTAGTAGATTTAGTGCCAATTTGGCGCCAGATGTTCGGATGGTTTATAAATACCATATGCATTTCAAAATTCCAATTATACATCATACTTTCTCTGTCTTCCATTTTTAAAAAATTAAAACTTTAAAAGTCCATAATTTTCTCATTTCAAATCAAAATGAGATGATTTTTATGTCAAAATGCTCATATTGATAAGACGAACAAGACAAGATCCATTTGTAAATTTTTCTCAAAGGCATTTCAAATTTTTACACTATTTTTATATCATAAAACTTTTTCAAAATTTTTTCCTCACACATATTTTCAACCCAACTTTCAAAACATCATATCCAAATATCCCCTCAAACGAGCCCTTAGTATGTGTTTGGTTCACCAATCAAAATTAAAAAAAAAAAAATACGCACTCAGCTTTTGTCTTTTTCTGAAAAATTATAATTAATTTTTAAAAAATTGACCAACTTCAACCTAAAAATTTCATTCCAAACTTGTACGCCAAACACAAACTTAGTAGATTTAGTGCCAATTTGACGCCAGATGTTCGGATGGTTTATAAATACCATATGGATTTCAAAATTCCAATTATACATCATACTTTCTCTCTCTTCCATTTTTAAAAAATTAAAACTTTAAAAGTCCATAATTTTCTCATTTCAAATCAAAATGAGATGATTTTTATGTCAAAATGCTCATATTGATAAGACGAACAAGACAAGATCCATTTGTAAATTTTTCTCAAAGGCATTTCAAATTTTTACACTATTTTCTATATCATAAAAATTTTTCAAAATTTTTTCCTCACGCATATTTTCAACTCAACTTTCAAAACATCATATCCAAATATCCCCTCAAACGAGCCCTTAGTATGTGTTTGGTTCACCAATCAAAATTAAAAAAAAAAAAATGCTCACTCAGCTTTTGTCTTTTTCTGAAAAGTTAACTTATTTTATAATTGACTACTACTAATTATAACTTGAAAACTCAAATTTTAAATGTTCATAACTTTGTACATGCAACTCTAAATGAGGTTTTTTTTTTTTTAATTGCAAAAAATTTCAAGAGAATGAAACATGGTGGATATTGATTTTTTTTTTTTTTTCATTCAAGTTTTTACACTATTTAACTCATTTTATTTTAACATGGCTTGTAACTCAAATATGTGGGATGTGACAACAGATTGATTTCGATGCCCAAAACTTTACAAGACTCGAGCCCAACTTACATCTTGCGATGCTGACACTTATTTATGTTTGATTCTCCATCTCCAATTCAAAATTTCTAACTCAATTTTTGTTTTTGTTTTTTTTTTTCCTGAAAAGTCTACAAAAAATTTAACTAATTTTTGAAAAGTCAACCAACTCCAACATAAAAAATTCAACTTCAACCGGCGAACCAAATGGGAGAGTGTACGTATCATGTTTTGAGACTCCTTTGGAGATCTTGAGATGATTTCTGTCAGATAGGAAAGCTAGAAATTCTTAAGTTTAGACTGTTGTTGGTAGAATAACGTGTTTAACGTGTATAACCTAGTGTTGTTCATAAAAAAACAATGATGTTGCACTACCATGGAAATATAATGTCTTCTAAACTGAAACAATGTACAAGTTATGCATAACAGAGGTAGTTTTTCATCTATGAATTTCACGTTTCGTGACTTACTGATCGACCATACCATCACAGATCTGATTCCGTCTTTGAAATTTAAGTCTTTGTTTAGATCATTAATTTGGATCAGAGATAGTATTGTTCATAGGAAAAAATGACGTTGCACTACCATGGAAATATAATGTCTTCTAAACTGAAACAGTGTACAAGTTATGCATAACAGAGATAGTTTTTCGTCTATGAATTTCACGTTTCGTGACTTACCGATCAACCATTATGCATAATAGAGATAGTTTTTTGTCTATGAATTTCATGTTTCGTGACTTACCGATCAACCATACCATCATAAATTTGATCCTATCATTGAATTCTTAGCCTTTATTTGGATCATAAATTTGAAAATTAAATATAAATTTTTGTAAAAAAAATATTGTTAAAAAAACTTTTTAAGCAGTATCTAAAAACAGTTTTAAAAGGGTGATCCAAATAAAATTACTAGGTTACGAGTAAGTCAAATTAGGTATGTTTGACTTTCATGTAAGTTGTAAGCAAAAATTTAACACGTCCTTGAACATCCAAAAAGTTCACTTCCCTTGTCTTTGAGGTACACCCCCTAACACCTTAAATGGCCACCTCAACCTCATTATTAAGAAACGATGAATGATAGATCACTTTTATGGTGTGTTTGAATTGTACGTGTAAATCTAAATTTTTTATCTCTTTTATTTTTTTTCTGAAAAATAAATAAAAATTATAACTAATTTTTAAAAATTCAACCAATATCAATATTAAAATTTTATCTCAAACCTGTGTTTCAAACAGATGCTTAATCTTAGATTTAGTCTTCTGTTTACTTTGTTAAATGAGCGTTTACATAACTGGACCAGCAATTAGTTTATTAATGGTAATGGCCCCGCTAAACTGTCTTTATTTTGGGTTTAAGTTACCTTAAGTTCAATATGGGTCAAATAATAGTTGCCCTCCTTAATTAAATGGCCAATGGGTGAGCATTTTACCACTCTATAACTAGGGATTTTGCTGAGCCGTAGGCCTCTTAGAACCCATTAACTTTTGGACTAGCCGTAAACTTTATCCAAGATATGGAATTTAGTGGCATATAGTCACAATAATAAGTTTGTTATCGACAATTGCTACCTCCTTTGATGCGGATGGGGCGGGTAGGGATGGCTTTGAGGGCAGGAAAAGAGAATGGAAAGTAATCCTTGCCACCGCTCCATCCTGTTGTCATCCTTATGTCACACTTTTAATAGGTGGAAATGGGTGGTGAGACCTTACGCCTCCAATCTCTCAGATTCCATTAAATAACATCAGTAATTTCTAATAACCTAATTTCACAGATCAAATTCACAACACAAAATCAATTTAAAATTCATAATACCCAATTCAACAGTACCACATACGCTAGTCTTTTGAAACAAAATCATAATATTCTAAAAAAAAAAAATCTATAACATTTTTTCTATAACCAGTTAAACTAAAATTCGCAAAACAAAAACCTTAACTAAATAAATCACTCATCATCATCTAACCATCAATCTTTGAAAATCCTAAAATAAAAACTATCAAAGAAGTTACCAAAAGAAAAGGTGGCGATAAGTAGTGCTAGGGTACAAACTCTACATCCCAACTCTTTTTTTTTTTTTTTTTAATAAAGCTTATCTTAATTTTTTGAGTATCAACTCATATGTCATTTTTTCATTAATAGATGCAATCAATTAATGTAATAACACTTTGAAACACCTACCAAATAAAGAACAACAACTTACATGTCATATAAATTTGATATTAAAATTAGTATCTAAAACATTTTTTCTTTGTTTAAAATATTCAACGTAGAGTTTTTCGAAAACCATAGTGGAAAACCAATGAAACATGGATAATCGTGTTTTGTAGTTACTGTTCTTGGGATTCAACGATGATTTTTCTCTACGTGCCGTGTTCTCCATATATTGAAATGCAGCACCCAATTACTCTTCGTGGACCATGAGTTAGAGCAAAAAAATTCAAATAGAACCTCCGACTGAGTTGGGCTTCAGTAATCGTTCAGTGTCGATGGACTTGTCCATAAAATAATATCGATACCTTGGATCAAGTTTTGCCACAGAAAAAAGAAAAAAAAAAAAAAAAACTATTGAGAATGTCATACCATGTCATCATGTAATATTTATTTATCTTAAAAATCAAAGAATATCCTTAAATTATAGTAACGATTGGTTACCAACTAATTGCTTACCGATAACTGCTCTCCACCAGCTGATAATTGATTGAAACCACCTCTATCGATTGGTAACCACGTTTAGATCTAGAAAGTTATATCCTTGCGCAACTTAAATCTCGGCACTAGCATCCTTGCATAACTTAGATCTCGACATCGGCTTCCTCTCATCACTTAGACCTTCGAACTAGTGTCCTCACCTAATCTTTGCACGAAGTAGATCTCATCACTGGCATCCTTGTACACCTTAGATCTCGGAGGTAGCTGTAATAACTCTATAAAATAAAATTATTTTAACATTCTTATGCTTATATTTTTGTTATAATCTTAGTATTTTATTTTAATTTTCCAGAGTACATGTTATTATGTTAATAGGATTAAAATCAACAATTTGTGGCCAAAATAAGATCAAAAAGTCAATTAAAATGAAGAAGAAATTCGGAGACAACTTTTCCCAGTTGTAGCCCAGCTTCACTCGCCACCACTCGCGCTCTTGGCCGTTTTGATCAGCTCCAACATAGCCCATATCGGCTAGTGCGTCTCACTTGCGCTGCCAGGAGCGGCCACCAGGTGTGTAAGCGAATCCAGAGATGCGCTGGATCTGGTGTCACATGTTCCACGAACTCCGCATGAGCCTGCGAGCTTCAGCCAATTTCAGCCCACCATCTGACCCAATACCAGATGTGCCCAACCGGTTTGCACCACCTGCCCGCATAGGGCTGACTTGCGTCAGGCCTGCTGAAGCAGAAGAGAAAAGAAAAATAATAATAAAAAAAAGGAGAAAGTTGAAGTTGGCTGAGGAGGCTTATAAATAGAAGCCTAGGGCTTCGTTCCCAATGTCTTTGGCTACGGGAGAAACTGAAAACCAAAATAAAAAAAGAAAAAAAAAAAAAATTTAAGTTTTAGGTTTAGTTTTCTGCAAAATTAAAGAGAGATTGTATTGAATCATCAAGAGAAGAGGGAAAAGAAAATTTAAGAGAAGGTTTTGGAGACCTGAGACAGTTTTAAATTGGGTTTTTCTACCTTATTTTCTTCTTCTTCTTTTTATTTATTTATTTATTTATTTATAATTTAAGAATAATCAAACTTTTATTTTGTATATTAAATTTTTATTTATGAAGTAATTTTCTCCTTTAGAGATATGATCAAGCCGAATTATGATTTTTGAATTTTCTATTTTAAATTGATTGATATTCTATTTCAGTTTTATGTTAAAATAATTAATCTGTGCCTAATGCTTATAAATGCCTGATCACCATTTTGCATGAATTGGTATTTGATTTTAGATTGATAAGTGATAATAAAATAAGCCATTGTTTAGATATAGTTATGAAACTTATGTAATATTATGAATTTCCTGTTCTTAATGAATTATAATAAGCTTAGAGTTTAAGACCGATAGGTGATAACATACTTATTGTGAGATAAATTATTAATGCTTAAGACAGATTAATGATTATTTTAGAAAGATTCGCTAGCAATATAAGGAATAGACGTTGATTAATTGGATTAGAGAATTTGATTTGATTAATCAGGTGAAATCAGAAACTTTAGATTTTTAATATTTTGAGTATTTCGTCTTTTTATTTATTTTGTTATTTTTATTTAAAAATTTCTTTTCAGTTATTCAAATAAAACTAGAATTAATATAATTTTGATAATTGATAATAATGATAATTTTCATGAGAATGATACTTTATTTATCACTTTATTATTTGTTTACGAGCAACAGCCATCCTCGCTTGGTTGGATCGCGCCGGCAGCCTTCAATCGTTGGGAAAAGAAGAGCGGCGAGGCCTCGAAGAAGAAGAGACGTAGTAGCATTGGGAGACATGGTGCCAGCTGGAGAGATGTAGTGGCAAGGGGACTGTTGAGGCCATGGTGCAGAGAACTTGGGTCATTTTGGTGGAGTCTTTTGAATGTTGACATTTGGGATAGAAATATTTTCATTGAAAATCAACCAAAATGAAGGGGCCCACCTCACCCCAACCCCCACTCCTGGCATGTAAGGAAAAAATAATTATGTTTGACTTGTGCTGTTTGATGTGAAGCGCAAAAATTTTTGCAACGGCAACGAATTTTGATTTCAATCCTATTAAGGGCAAGACTGAGATGGAAATATTTACACATAAAATATTTTAATTTTTGTTTAAAATGGTATTTGACTGCTCACAATCTTGACCTAAACATTTGAAAAAGCATGTGAATATTTGTTTGGACATGTATTGAAAATAGTTCATATATATTTTATGAAATCTCAACGTTCATAGGTTGGATTTTTGTTCCTTTTTTCGATCTGAACATATAGAAAAAAGAATCATTTAAATCAGATTTGAAACAAAAAAGTTATAGAATTTTGAAGCATAGATAAAAGAGAGAGAGATAACATAAATTCATTCTCAAATGGTTAATGTGCAAAATCATTCAAACGACCCAAATTTAAGAGGGAGTCGGTTCTCATTTTGAATTACATAGTCAAATGGAATCATTTTCACCATTTGAATGTTCCATTTCAAATTGGGTTGTCAACATCAATTTAAATTGCTCATATTCCAATAAATTAGTTGAAATTGTCACAAAATGGTTCTCTCAAATGTTACATGACACAAATTTATCATTCTTAACTAATATGATACAAATTATAATTAAATTTAGTTTAATTTTGTATCATATTAGTCTAGTGTTAATTTTTTATATCATGTTAATATAATAGTCTTTAAATATGTGTCATGAGACTTTTCCCTTATTCATTCGATAGCCCATGCCCAATAGACGGCAAAAGATTCATGCCCTTGCAAGGCCACATCTAATTAAAACGTAGCCATTCTTAGCCAAAATAAATAAATAAATAAATAAGTAAATAAACAAATAAAACGTACCACCAAATTTTTGGTTGGCCAGCATAAAATCACTGAATTTAGGATTAATTTTACGAATGCCTCTTAAACTATATATCCTATTTTATTTTGTCCTTTGAATTATCAAAATCGGTCATTATGTCCTTTGAACTACACAAAATTATTCAAAATGCTCATTCCATCCACTTTTATCTATGAAGTTAACAGGATTGCCGATGTGGCATATAGTTAAGACTTAATCAAATATATTTAATATAAACCCGTATTAGTTTAAAAAATATCATTTAAAATTAAATTATACTAAAATTATTATGCTCTTTTTCTCCCAAATCTACTTCTTAAAACTACCAAAAACTGAATGTCTCACCATCTTTTCTCAATCCTCCAATAAACAAACCCAATCTTAATTGCACTTTGTGTTCCTCGTTTCTCGTCCCTCTCAATGTAAAGAACAGCCTAAAAATGGCGTCGTACTCAGCGGCGAAGCCACTCGCTGTCATGGCGATGAGCATGGAGAACAGCATCGGCATAGTGGCGGCTAAGCTCGGGATGATGAGCTTCTTCAAGGCCGACGGCAAGGTTGTCCCCCTCCTTGTCATCGGCTTCAATGAAGGCTACGACGTCGTACATGTAGGTTCAACAGTCACCTTCAGAAGGCCGACGCAATCCCGATGGGCCATTCTGACTCCAATCCACTGAGGGTTTTGAGCCAAACCCGAAGCTCCTCTTCGAGGAGTTTTTCAGCAAAGAGAGATTTTTCCCATTTTTTAATTTTTTAATTTGAACTTCCATTTTTTTTTTTTTTTTTTTTTTAAGATTGATCTGTTTTTTATAATTTTTTAAACTAATATGGGTTTATTTTTAAAATATGTTGGATTAATTCTTTAATATATTTCACATCAATAATTCCGTTAAATTTATAAATGGAAGTGGATGGAATGGGTATTTTGAATGATTTTATATAGTTTAGGGGACACAATGACTGATTTTGATGACTCAGGGGGTAAATAAAAATAGGGTATATAATTCAAGGGACATTCGTAAAATTAATCCCTGAATTTATGTATTTTAGCTAACCAAAAGTTAGTGAAGTAGGTAATATGCAACGATGATATCAAGTGAAGATTTTAGTGGCCCCATAGTGTGGATTTGGCGTGTCCCATTGTATCCTTTGTGCAATATATAGAAATCTCAATCGTTGTTTGTGTTTGATAAGTTAGAAAAACAGGAGAATTTTGTACAAAAAGAACAACACGCTTTGAAATTCAAACTTTAGAAAAGACTGATATTTTAATCAAAGAGATTTGGAAGCATTATTTTAGTTCTACACTTTCTATCCTTTTATTGTTTATTATTAGGTTAGGAATGAAAGAAAAGAGCTTGAGAGCTCAAAATTATTTTGTTGGTAATAATAATGAGAATTTCAAAGGACTTTTGGAGGTGGAAGTGGAGTAGGAATTCTTGTTTGCTTAGATTACTAATTAGTAATGGTTGTGCTTGATGAATCAACCATGCACCTTTTTTCTATTAATTTGGATTATAAAACATAGTAGGGCACGGAAAAAAAAAATTGTATTTTTTAATTATCCGATTATTACTCAGATTTAAAAAATGGTTATTTTAATGAAATTTGATGAATATTTAAGACGATTAACTAAAGATTGTCTGTTGTTGATAAATAATTTTTTCACACCTAGAACGATTGAACAATTTAAAAGTGAGATATTTTGAAAATCTCTGTCTTTTCTGTAATTGTTTTCTTTAGTAATGTGCAGATATTTTGCTTGTTACATCTACTCGGGAAGAATCCATGATCTCTGTCGGTAACTAGCCTTTTTCTTAATTGCTATTGGTCGGGCATTTGATATATATATATATATATACATATATATATATATGTATGCATCATATTTGACAGTCCAAATTCATTTGTCATATGCTGAAATTAAGAACATATACTACTGTTTTATTGCAACTTTTGTCTTTTTTTTTTTGGAGGAAGGTGGAAGAAATTATTTAACAAAAAAGTGGTCCATAATTGAAATGTTCATCGCAATTCTTGGCTATAAATTAGCAACCCCGCTCTTAGTGGCTTTTCTTTCTCGTTAATTATTGGAGTGTACTAATTAATATATAATTTACATGATTTGTTGAAAAATCCTTATAGTTGAACAATTGTGAACACTGAAGTGACACAAGTTTTATTTAACTCTGGAATAAAATATTACTATTAAGTTATCAACGTTTTTTTTTTTTTCCTGCAATGAAAATCAAGAATGTATTATTGTAAAGAAAATAATAATAAAACAACAATAATAAAAATATGATAAGTATATTTAGTGATCTCTGATTAGTACTGCCGGACTAGAAGTTTTACTCTTTCTTTTTTTTCCCCTTGAAGTTGGTGGTAGAAGGATTTGAAATAGATTCACAGTTTATGATGGAGGTATGCAATTACCGCTAAACTATATTTATAACCACAAAATAAGCTACTAATTCATAAATATAGGAAATTCTATAGTGTGATGTCCTCACTGATCACAAGGCTTTTAAAGTCTAATTGTGATCATAGAATTCAAATCACACTGTGCATATTGCATGAGGTTGGACATTGTCGAATAAATTTTTAATAATGTTACACTCGCTTCATAAAAACCGTACTCCTGATTTAAGTCGTATGATATAAACAATAACCTTTCTAACAAGATCATCCAACACCGTAAAATCTCCTTTTTTTTGCATGGTTCCTTTTACTTTACTTCCGTCTCCTCTTCCAGCAAAAGAGTTTGGTAATTATTTAAGATTTTTTTAGTGTTTAAAAGGAGTAAATTACAAATAAATTTAGTAATTAAAAAATTTTACTTTTGATTGGTTTAAAGTTAGACCTCAGAATGGAAGTTAATATCTTGTTTTTCACAACTTCTAGTCCCAATTAGTAGCTGAACATCCAAAATGAAGTAGTGCTAATGATTGAGCAATACAAGCATAATGCCAAAGAGTTTGATTTGATTTCGAAAAAGTAGATATGAAATTTCTCTCTAGCTAGAAAAGGAATTAATTAGGAATTACCTAATATGTAACAACCAAAAATACATGCAATAAAAATTTCCCATCCAATAATAACCATTACGCACCAAAATTAAAAAGGGGGTCTTGCAAATATTACAATTATAATACTAGGCACCAAAAGTACTAATATTCTTCATACTCGAGAATAATTTAGATATAACTGTACAAGATACAAAAATAGTTTCATTAATATTTTGTTCAACCAACACAAACCTAACAATTCTTTTTTCTTTTTTTTTCTTTTTCTTTTTTCAAATATTCTTCACACAATTCAAATTTCAAAACACTCAAGAGAGACCCAAATTAGACCCTTACAATAAATTCCAAACACCCAAATCCGAGCACTCTTTTGGTACCGCTCTACCCCCATATTCAATACATAGGGTGCCTTTTTCAAAAGGGAAAGCACTCTCTCATTGTTGTGGGGTACCTATTTTAGTCTTATTTTCTATACTGTTTTTTTTTTTTTTTTCCTCTTTCTTTGGGGGCAAGTAGTATATGGAGAAAGATATATATAGAAAACATAACACTAATATTAATGAGTAGGACTAATTAAAAGAAGGAGCGTTTGACTGGAGCTCTTCCAACAGCTCTCATCAAGTTGCATATTTCAAGAACCCTAGCAACTTTTGTGCCTCTCTTGGCCTCGGCCGATGCTCTTCTTTCCTCGGATTTTCGACGTGCTTTCGCGATATCGTTTTCCATCTTTTCCATTGCTCTTGCTCTTTTCTCCTCTAGCTTCCTCTGCACAAAAGTAAGTAGAGAATTTGGGACATCATGGTCACGAGTATATATATCCACAATTGAATTTGACAAAAAAAAAAAAAAAAAAAACAGAGAGAACATAGTATCCATAGTTGTGGAGTCTTTGGTATGAAATTTCTATAGTCGGAACCCTTACATAAATAGGATTTGTTATTTTAGTTGTTAGATTAATTTTAATATATAATTGGAAAAAGTTTTATGTCATGTGTTTCAAATTTTTAATATGAATATTTATAAATCATATTAATAATAAGTTAATTTGATAATTAAAATTTGTTCCCAAGAATAAAGGAAAAACTTTTAATATAGATATTTATAAATCGTATCATTAATAAGTTAATCTAATAGTGAAAATTTGTTCTCATAAATAATAAAAAGAACAGCTCCAATATTAGAAATTCCTCTTGAGTTATACTACCATGGAGTTGACTTATAAAGACAACATCACTAAATAAGATTGCAACTTCAAATCTTTGGTGCTTACACCACCTAACTAAATATATTAATATGTACAAGTGAAACATCCACTATCAAGAAATTAAAATGGAAAATCATTGAATTAATACACTTGAGCTACCTAGCTATCAAGTTTCACATATAAAAAGTTACAATGGAAACATCAAAACATTTATATCACATACAAATTAATCCAAAAAAAAATTGTAGATGCAAATAAATTTAAAGAGAATATGACGTAATTAACACCAAAAAACAAAAAAAGACACCTTACATACCACTATAAAAACGGTACGTCTTTCAAAGATGCTAATTTTGAGAGTAGTACTATTTGCCTCAATGAGCTACAAAGCTATCATTATACTAGTCACCTAACTCATCATTAGTACACTACTTAGCCTATATGCTATTAGTATTAGCATAAGCATATTTAACAGTTGATCAGTAGTGAAGTGATTAACGTACTAATGATAATACTTTGGAAGACCAACGTGTTCTGCAGCCACCATCATTACGTTAATGAGCACTATTGCTATTAACACAAGTATAATTAACACAAGTGATTAACGTAATCAATACTTTGGAAGACCAATTAATATCATTTCCTAATTCTAGCTACTAATTAGAACCTTCAATCATGAGCTAATAAGAAAACCACTCTCTGCATGAAAACATATTATACCATAAAAAATAATAATAATAATAATAACCCACAAAAAAGAAAGGAACACTTCATCGAGTTATACTTCTGAGTAGTTATAGTAGAAATATAGTACGTTTAGTGTACTGTTTTGAAATGATATTTTCGGTTAGAATTCGTTGAATTTTAAAAAATTAATTAAAATTTTTGTTATTTTTTTAAAAAAGGATAAAAATTAAGTTGAAATTTTTGAATCCAAACTTGATATTCAAAGGTAAATATAATCTAATTATAATTTCACTGAGACGTACCTCGACTTTCTTCATCCAAGAAGAAGCCTTTTGAACTTGCTCACTCTCCCACCCACTAATTATGGCGTCTTCCCTCTTAAACCTATTATTAATCTTAGCAACCTTGGCGTTCTGCCATGCCGAAATCTTGGACTCCACCTCCTCCTTCTTCACTCTCTGCAACGACGTCTCCACCCCATCGTCCACCGCCGAAGACGTCGACGACGACGGCGCTGATGCCGTCGCCGCGGCTCGCCTTCGCGGCGACTCCACGCCGTAATTATCCGGCACGATCGCCAACGGATTCATCTCCACCTCCGGCGCGTCAACGTCGACGTCGTCCTCGCCGATCCTCCTCAAGTTGCCGTTCCCGCCGTTACCGTTCGCTATCGATGTCGTCGTCGTCGTCGTATTGTTTCCGTCGTTGTCGTTTGTTCCGATGGCGGAGCCGGCGAGGACGAGGGCGTTGAACTCCCGGCTCATGCTGGTGAAATTCTCGATGACGGCGACGTCGCTGGCGATGGAATTGGAGGACGACCGGTGGCTGCTCGTCTCCCAGGCCTCTCTCCTGCGGCGGCGGTTCGGCGGCGGCGGCGGGTGGGGCGGAGTTAGAGCGTGGATGTCTCGGAATTGTTCTTCTTCTTCGTTGTCGTTGTCGTTGTCGTTGTCGTTTTCTTGATCGTGGTGGTTGTCGTTTTGCAGGAGGAGGACGCCATGGCTGGTGCTTGGTATAGCAGTGGTTTGATCATTCAACATGGGAGAATAATGATGTGATATGATGATGTTTTGTTGTTGGTGATTTTTTGGTGTTTGGTTGATGAGAAAATTGGGGTGTTGTGATGAGAAAGGGGAAATAAAAGGGAAGAGGATATAGGCATAATATATATGTATATATATGTGTGTAAATATTGGTGTATTTGACTACAGTGGAGAATGATTAATGAAGAGTGATATCCACCACATAATTTACATGTGTTTGTGAAAGAGGAGAAAGTTCGTGAAGTTGAGGACGAGAGGGCTTTTTCAAGACTGAGTGAGTCTCGTAACGCAAAGTCGAAAAAAGTAAATGAGCTTAGAGATTTGAGAATATAATCTGATAAAGAGGGAGATTTTTTTTTTTTTTGTTAATTTCAAATATATGATAAGTAAGCCCTTGTACTTTTGTCTTTCTCTTTAATGCCCCAAATTTTAAGGTATTTTTCTTCATTTGCACTCCAAATTACGAATAACATTTTTCTTTTCTATTCGTTAAGAGGGAAATCTTATCACTTCCTCTTCTATCTCTATTACAGAAAATAATGAGACCCATCAATAAAATAAAAGAATATTACATAAGCCAATTCAAAAGATAACTTGGTTTCACTCTCGATACCTACATCATATAGGTATATTGACTAGATTAAAACATCAATTGGATTTAAGAATATCAAATTTTGAACCTATTCTGAGAAGGGAAAAAAATCTATATTTATATATCTCAAATGATGTCTCCACCGGATTCATCCCAAATGCTTAAACTATTATGAGAAAAGTTAACAATTGTTTTGTATTCCCACACTCCCCTTCACGTGCAAGCTAGTCAATAAACAAATATACGGACAAACATTAATTTAAAAGTCCAATACAAATATTTAATAAATCTGATACATAATAGATGCCTCATATATAATGATTTAGAGGCGATAAAGAGTGCAATTACAAAGGGTTCAAACACATGACATCTTACTCTGGTACTATGTTAGTTTATTAATCCATATCAAAAATTTAAGTTGTTAAAAAGTGAGCCGATGATAGTCTATATTCTAATATGTTTTGTGAGAAGTGTCCCCCAATGGAATTTGGAGAATAATTTCTAAAGCAAACTAGTTTTGAAAAATTTCGATTGTGCCCCTATAATAAATTGAAAATTCTGTATTGGTGCCTCTCTGATTTCCCATTTATTTATTTATTATTTTTTTTTTCTATAATTGTCTTTTTAAAAGTGAATAAAAAAAATTCCCGACTACATCATCCGATCATTAACCACTAATAATACACAAATGCATGACTTGGCACTTTAGTTACATGGTATATCAACGCGTTATAAAAATTTTTATGGTGAAACATCTAAATCGTGTGATTATGACATCTTAATCTTCTAAGGTATGAGGCTATGAGCCATATTGTTTATGGTCTCGGGCATTTTAGAAATACCCAACAACATAATTGTCCAAGTATAGTCCCTTTCGAGAGAGTTGTGGGCATAAAACAACTATTGCATTTCACTCTTAATTAGTAAATGTAGCTACCTAGCTAGCTAGGTTTTGACTATATATATATATATCACGCGAACTTTAGTAGGTCCAATACCCTAAAAAATGATTTTTTTTTACTTGATCTTTACATGATTGAGATAGAAATTGCAACATTAATGTATATGTTTAAAAAGTTAGATGCATAATTAGTAGATTGTGTTTCTCTCCTCTTTTTTTATTTTTTTATTTTTTTTATTTTTTTATAAATGAATAAATGATGCTGAAAAAGAAAAACTATCATAAGAATGACTATGGACATTCTAGGATTGACATTTTTTCAACCACTTTTTCTGCACAAAACTCCTCACATATTGACATTTTTCCAACCACACCTATTCTGCACAAAACTCCTCACATAATATCACTGAAAATTAGAAAGAAAAAGATCTTACGAGGGATTAAAAAAACAAAATAAATGGCGGACCAGGCGTCCAGAATAAACAGACAAACAAGATTAAAATAAATAAATAAATAAACTAAACAAATCAGACAATATGCCAAAAAGCATTTCAAGAAATAAGCACAATCGAAAACAAAAACAAAAACAAAAAAAAAACAAAAACAAAAAATAGGAATCAAGTATTCTACTTTCTCAAAATTAGATTAAGAAAAACCTCATTAAAACCCTCCCGTAGAAAACTCAGTGTTATTAGATTGTGTTTCTCTTCATTAAGCTAACAATATTACTGAAAATGACAGTTAAGACTCACCAAATAGAACTCCTAAGTTTTTTGCAGTACATTAGATACACTTGTTGACCATATTTACCTTTATTAATTTACATTATAGAAATTGGGGTGATTACAAACGAATGAATACATCTAATACTTGCTTTTACCTTATAAATTAGGGGAAAAGGAGTTAATTGGCCCTCAAATTCAACAAATCTTTCTATTGTGGGTCTTCGCATAAATATACGAAACCTTCGAGGCCAAAAGTTTAATTAACGAAGAGAATGAGAGGTCCAAATGCCAAATAAAAAAAATAAAAAAAATAAAAAAATTCTTAAAAGAAAATAGAATCACTTTAAATTATGAAAATTATGTCGGCCAAAGGACATGTGAGGAGCCCACCCGAAAGTTTGGTAGCGTATTGATGAACCAGTCACACTCTAACAAGCACACGCGTCGCACAGTAACATTCACACTCCTGCTGTGAATCACACGTGGCGCCAATGCACAGGACATAGGGCCCACTCTAAAAGCAGCGTAAGTGTCCTCTCCCATGCAAGTGATGACGTAATAACAATGCCACCAATTCCACGTGTACGGACCAGGTTAGATGTTCTCTCAGGTATTCAAGATGCCCACGTCTCACGTGATTAATCTAATTAATTCAAATTCTTCTTTTCATGATCTACTATTTATTATCTTTGCTTTTTAATTAAGAACTAAAGATGACATACCGGAGATAGATCAAATCAATCCTTACCTATTAATTTATAGATAAGGACGGAACGAATGGAGGTTACCGTCAATCCCAGTAAAATTTTATTTTATTTAAAATTTTTTATATTTTTCTCTTTTTTTTTGGTCACAAAAACTGATTATATATATGATTACAATAATAATTTAAAGATAATTTTATATATGATTTTATTATAAGATATATAATTTGAATATCTCTTTATTTTCACGTTAAAAAAATGATTATATAAACATATACATGATTAAAAACTTTATCACTTAACGAACGTCCTTATTAAAACATAGACCGGCTCCGTCACTATATTATTAGTCAATTAGTCTTTAATTAATATTTTGATAATCGAGTCCATGATATTCTTTTTAATTTCTTGCTGAGGTTTGGTGACCAATCAAATACAAACACTTGGGTGATATTATAATCGGGGGATTTCGTTATGATGTAATGGAAGTGTCAAAAGTGTGACAGTGGATTCTGCCAAGTGTCCACTAATTAACAAAAAGTTTTTGGGGTACAATTATGCAGAGTGTTTTTTAATTGGAAGCTGGGTTTTGTGTGAGAATGACTTATTGATAAAATGTTGGGTTTGCAGTCACAATCATAAAAGTGATGGTTAAATTGTTTATCCCCTAAAATAAAAGATGTCGTTTTTCTTGAGCAGGATTTTAATCATAAACGGGGAAAAAAACAGGTGATAATCTTGAATGACAAAGCCATATTAATTAGGCTAGAACCTTATCAAGGTGAAAAAGTTTTTTGTCTGCTTTCTCTATGGTCTTGTTCTGATGCCCTAACATTTGTGTAATCTCATGATATATTTATATATATATATATATATATAAATGTACACCTGTATACATATATGTGACATGACATCGAGGGTTTAATATGAAACATGTATAATTGTATGCATAATGACGTAAAACCGCGTTTTGAGTTCAATGTCAAATTTTTTTTTTTTTTTTTTTTTAAATATAAATCAAGCTTTCAATCTTATATCAGTTTCACAGCGTCTTGATTATCTTCTCTAAAAAACTTGGTGGGTTATATAACTATATTTCCATTACCAAAACCTACTCCTCTTAAATTTGACCAAGTGTCTAGTGATCTCTACTTTTTGATATGTAAAAAGCCGAAATCAATTTATTTTGGCTTATAAAATTCTCATATATGTGTAAAACTATGTCCAATGTTTTATTAGTTTACATATTTTAAATACCTAACAAATTAAACCGATACCTTTAGTCAAAAAAAACCGATCGATAACAATTGATCGATCATATGTCGATGACACGCCAATACAACTGAATCCTCGGACGGTGAACCAAACCACCCAAGCGCATCAGTGGTTGGCGAAGTTTCAATACTCGGTTTGGAACCAAAACTGACCAAGTCTGGTTTTTTTTTTTAAGAAAATAACAAATACATATCTAAAAATATATAATATGCATAAAAAAAAATGAAATAAAAATAATAATAAAAACTACCCCTTCTTCTCAAGTCGTTTTTTCTCACTCGGACACTCTTATTTGTCAATCTCTCTATCTCTTCCTCATTCCAAATCCCCACCGCGACACCTGTAGCCGACGAACCCTAGCGCTTAGCCACCCGTCGCTATTTTACCATGATTTTGTCAGTGTCTAATATGTTAGGTTGAACCGACTTAGCATTTTTTTTCTTGTAATTTTCTTCGAAAAGAACCTATTGAATTGTCAACATTAGGCCGAGGTGAAGCTCAAAGTGGATTTTATCAAGGATTTAGAGTAATCCCAACTATTTGGGTATGGTTGCAACTTGCTAGCAATATTTGAAAGTCATTCTAATGACTAGTAAGTTTTGTGGTTATGATGCAAGTACATGAAAACGAACCATACAGAATCTTATGAACTGAAATTAACCATTATAATTGGCTCAATCTTATCCTTCCACGCCACATAAACTTACCAAATTTATTGATGACCAATTAAATTAAAATTAGAAATTAAAATTTTGTTTTTTATTCTTGATATTTAATATAAGATTTAAACTTATGTCGATCTCTTAGGATTTTTTAGAGTATTTAGAATTAATATATATATATATATATATTTATTTATTTATTTATGTGAAACCTATGAGATCTGTTGTCCCTGTGAACTGTCTCAATTTGTGTCCCTGAAAATTGACTATGTGTCCATAAGATGATTGAACTCCCTTTCAACCTTGTGTTGGAGGCCTTGAAAATACCAAAATTAAAAAAAAAAAAAAAAAAAAATATATATATATATATATATATATATATAACGGCCTTAAGAAACCTTAAACCAATATCCTGTTTTCGGTCGACATCCTCATAAACCAAAAGGTCCATGAAGGAGGAGAAAGAAAACAAAGAATCAACCCCAACTGCACAATGATATTTGAAGAGTGGAACGGCAACCCGCTAAACAAGTTGCAAACTCAAGAGGAAATTTATTTACCAAAAAAACTCAAGGGGAAATTTTGTTTGTTAATTAATATGAAACGAAATTCGAAATATCGTATTAATTTTCAAGCAGAGGGCATTTGATAATCTAGAAACAGCTCTGGGTTTTCTCAGTCGGTGAAAAGATTGCTTCTCCAATTCATAAACAAAATTAAAAAAAAAAAAAAAAAAATTTACGTGTCCAAACAAGGACCAACCGGAGATTACTTGCAGTGACACATGACACGTTTTATGAATGAGCTAGAATTTGAGACAGCTTAAGGGGATAATAAATTTTATCTCGATTGCAAACTCCTCCCATCTTACCAACTGAAGTAGTCCTAACGGGATAAAAGTTATGTTTATTAATTAAGTTTATCGTTTTATTAGTTTAGATCTCTATTAATATCTTACTGATTGCAATTTTTATTTAGATGCAGTTTGATAATTGATTAATAAGTATTTTAAGTATTAAATATTGTAAAATAATTAAATATGTAGGCCTACATATATAATTAAATGTGTATTAAAATTCAGCTCATTTAAAATGATCTGATTAAGGTTAATTGTCTTGGGTATTGGGCATTAAATATGATATTAGTTTATTATGTGTAGAGACCTAATTTTATATTTCTAATTTTATGATGGGTCAAAATAGAAGTATGAAAAGTATAATTACTGTGATTATATTATAAGGTTATGGTCTCCAATTCATACGATACATTCATTCGTGTTCTCTCTGACATCCCATCATCAGTAAGAATACATAGATTCTTCTCTAAAGGAAAATAGTATTGAATTAGAAGATCTATAATCCACAATCATCTCCTTCTTATAGATCAAGATATACTTCCGTTTTCATTCTCTCAATACTTTAATACGTTGGATCTTGGATGAATTAGATTTTCACCATTAAATTTTCGGTTTTCTTCTTCTAACATTGAATTGTTAGTCTTCTGTTTCTTTCTATTCTTCTTTTAAATCCTCTTATTTCTAATCTTTAGTGGATTTCTGTTATTTTATATCTTCTTTTATTCTACTTTCTCTATTTTCTATGGTGTCATATCATTTATTCTCTCTCTAAATAAATGTTTATTAAATTACCAAATTTATTATCCTTTAAATTTGGATACAGATTAGTGAAAGTGTACACGGTTTAAATATCCCTTGGTTTGACATATAATATTTATAAGGAGAGAAAAAAGACAAAGAAAGGCACCAAAAACAATGACAACGAATAACTCAACATCAAAAAAAAAAAAAAAAAAAAAAAATCAAAAGAAGCATGTCTAATGAATAGAATGATTAGTGCTAAGGGAGAATCACTTGAGGCATGTTCCAAGATGCTTGATACATACATATGTAAATGGACAAATCTTCTACTTTTTCAAGCCGTCTTAATAGAAATATTCCTATTCATGGATGTTAGAACAAATGGTCCATTGAAAATATACTTAATCCAACATTATATCCGATTGTAATATAATATGTATTTGAATACCTCATATATATTTTTTTAAATATAAATATATTTGAACAGTAAACTTAATATAATTAATCATTATTTATCATTCTTTTTTTTTTTCCCCTATCTATATCTACCAATCTCATTATATACTCTCTCTTTTTCACCACCAATCCAAACATACATTATATTTGAATATATTGTAAGAAAAAAAAATTACTCAAACACATATAGTATTTTATTGTATTATATTTTATTACAATACACAGTAAATGTAGTTTCCAAAACCGTTAATATTTTGATAAAATTGACTATTATCTCTAGCGAGATACTATACTATTAATTTGCTACATGAACATATCTTAAACTTTTTGGACGTGATGAAAGCTACTTTTTATTATTAATTACTTTGCAAGATCTTGTACTGATCTAGAAAACTGTATTTTTTTGCGTATGCGTAAAACTAAATGGGATTCTTAAAATTTTGTGGCTTAATTAATATATCGTCGTGATCTTTACATATTTTGTATTTTGTTTTTTGTATTTGTTTTGTTTTGTTTTCCTTTTTTTTTTTTTCTTTTTTTTTCTGGGTGGAAAGTATACTATTGAGAAAACCAACAACTATATGGTCGTATGCTCTCGATTAATTGTGATTTTCGGTGAATACCGCAGATATCGACAGTTTATATTGGTGGTTACAAATCGATATCACAGTCGACACCGATAATTGCCGATCAGCATCAGAGATCACCGGTGATTTCTGGTCGGTGACTGTAAGGTATCACGATAGATGCCGGCAATTACCGGCAGGTATCTTAAGGATAAAAGTGATATTTTGAATATAGTGACGAGACATGATATAGTTTCTTTTTCAACTTCCTTTGTTTTTAATCTCGTCGCCTAGGTCAATCGAAAGCAAGGATGTATGACACTCATGTATAGATCTCGGGCAATTTTCCTTACGGCCCATACTAATGGTAACATCTGCTTATAGGCAAGGTTGTTACCAACTGGTATCCTGTTGGTTGCCGGTCGGTAACCACCGACAGTGGTGGTTACCTATTGGCATCGCGATGGATATTATATGGTAATCAATCACTGACCATCGCTCACCTGTATCATTTTGAATACCAGTTGGTACTTTTCATGGATACCAAATTTCAACTTAAGGGTTTAATTGATATGTTATGATATTGTTCCAATAGTTTTTTTTTTTTTTTTTTTTTTTTTTTTGGGGAAAAAATCAATCCAAGACATGAATTTGTGGCATTCCTTTTCCTAAGATATAATTACACAAAAGGTCTATTTTTAGGACCTCATTTTAAAATATGTCCATTTTTTAACAATATTGCATAAAATGTCTATTTTTAAATAAACAACCGCTTATAGTACATATTTTGCCTTTTTACTATATTCAACATCATTTTCCAACATTATGATTCATATATATATATATATATATTCATTATTGTTGTATCTTTATTTTAATTACTAGTTCTTTATTATAGTAATTACTTGGTAGTATGTTGGTATGGGTTAGGTTTTCAAATAAACATATATTTTAAATTTCTTCCAAATCTTTTTTTTTTAAAAGTATGATTTAGGTTTTTTATGATAATTTATTTTTTCTATTATTATCGATATTGTTTTAATAATTAGTTTATAAAGTTTAAATGTGATATGTAATTGCTTATTTCTTTATGATAATTACTATGTCATTATGATGCTTTTTAAATAGGCATGGTATTTTTTTTCATTATGATATTGTTATATCATTTTGATTTTTTTTCTTTATGATAATTATTATATCATTATGATGTCTTTTTTAGGTTTCAAAATATTTAATATTTCTTAACAATATTTGTTTAATTTATACATATACATATGATGTGAACTTTATCTTAATGACCAATTATTTGTCATAGTTATTGTTTTTCATACACCATGCAATTGTCTTATGTTATGTTCCTTTTTTTTCTTTATAATAAATCAAGTAAAATGATTTTTTTTTTAATGAAAGATTTTCTTAATTTGACCTTCTTTTTTTTTTTTTTTTTTAGATTTTTTCTTTTCTTTTTTATCAATTCTTTATTTGTTTATTTTCAATTTTTGATGAAAAGAGTAATGTGGCCTTTCTAAATACCAACTTAGACATTTATATAAATAAAAGAAAAAATGAATATTTTTTAAATTATAATATTCAATTTAGACATTCATATAAATAACCCTTTCTCCAAAATGCCCAAGGACGATTTAAGACAAAACCAATTTCTCTGCCTGCTATAGCTTGACTTCTGGTTTCATTCACAAAAGCCCAAATGCCCAATGAGCGCAACCCAAGTTTTCAGGTCTACATGGGCTTCAAAACCCCAAGAACCATTTTTTTCCAATAATTTTCATTTCATGCGTAGGACATGATAAACAAATCTCACATTTAAAGGGTTGGCATATACTATTTATCTAGAAAAGTTTAGGAAAACACTATTTCATACCTATGATCACATTATTTCTTATGGGTGAATTAGAAGAGAAAGAGAGAGAGAGTTGGCTTTAGATCATGCCTTTTATATGAAAGGAGTTTGGGAAGCACCATTTTAAGAGAATAAAAGACGATAAATGTTTTTTTTTTTTTTTTTTTTCCAATTCACTTTCTAATTCTAATGCCGTAAATGAAAGGTGAGATTTTTTTTTTAGGTAAGTTGAGATCATCTTTTTGTCATATGAAAAGAATAGTTTGAAACCATTATAAAAAGTAACACGAGTAACTAATTGAATTTCATAATAGTACGGTGCATTAGGCCTAATTCACACATTTGAAGCCCAAGAATCAATTTATATATAAAAAGGAAGTCTCCTCACTCACCTCAACAAGTTATCTTCAAAAGTTCAAATTTAACTTGGTGACAAGAATCAGTAAATGAACATAAATAGCTCACCTCTTTTAGATATGAAAAAGAATCATTTCAAACCATTACTTAAAAATAAAAATAAAAAATAAAACTCATATGAGTAAATAATTGAATTTCATAATAATACTATAATGTATTAGGCCTAATTTAATTTACATATTTGACACCCAAGAATCAATATTTTTTTGAGTAATTAGCCTAAATGATCTATAAACTATTGAAGATGTGACGATTTGGTTTCTATTTTTTAAATTTTGACCGAAATGATCATAAACTCTTTAAATGGTGACAATCTAGTCATTTCTGTCCGATTCCATTAAATTTCTAACGAAAAATGTCAGGTGACCCATCACATAAGTTAAATTAGTCATTAAAAGATAAAAATACCCTTATACTTAAAAAATAAAAAAAAATAAAAAAAAAGGAGGAGAAAGAGAGGACTCAAACCAAGTCCCCCCCCCCCCCCCCCCCCCCCCCGGGACCTCCCGTGTTGTCTTCTTCATCACCGAGTCCCCGCCTTCGATCTTCGCCAAGCCTTTTCCCTTCAACTCGAAGGCTTTCTCTGGCCCCCCTCCTTCCCATATATAGGCTTGTCGAGTGCCAAAACGACACCCTGACGAAGAAGATGAAGAGCAAAACGACACCTCGCCGCCCTTTGCCAAGGTCCGTTCTCTATGGGTTTTTTGGATTCGGGTTTTTGCTGCTGGAGGAAGGAAATAGAGAGAGGAGGGGGGGAGGAGAAGAGAGAGAGATGATTTTTTTTTATGGTTTTTTATTAAATTAATTATTATTAAATTATTAAAATACTCTTTCAATTTTGATCACATACAATGCATATGACTCATTCCATTACTTAATGGATTTGGACAGAAATGACTAAAATTGCCAACATTTAGAAAGTTTAAGGTCTTCTCGGTCAAAATTAAAAAAACAGGGATCAAATTATCACCTTTAAAAGAATTCAGAGATCAATTAAATTAATTACTCTATTTTTTTTTTTTTTTAAAAAGGAACTCTCATCACTCACCCTCAACATACAAGTTGCGTTCAAAAGGCTAAACTTGACTTTTTCTTTTTCTAATAAATAGTGATAATAAAAATCAATAGGTAAACTTCTAGTTTCAGTATAACTTGACTTGTTATGTAAGTGGGCACATTATTTCATGATGCTTTCATGTACACTTGCATCCCATAATAAATTTGTATACATATGCTCTAGAATCTCCAACTCAACTTGTCTGCATTCATCTTCTTGTAATTCCCAAGTTACAGAAGATTGCTGCAATTTGAGATTTTTAAATGGGGGAATTTTGCAATTTGACAAAGAGACATATTTTCTTTAAGGCATAGCAAAGCATAATTAAACTTTTTTTTAATTTCTAGAAAAAGTGTAGGAATCATTTGTGATAGAAGAAATTGATGAATTTATTTTAGCCATTCATTACACGAAATTACATGCTTGACATATAAAGTTATATTCATGGAATGCCAAATTTCCAGCTCATTCCAATTAATTTTCTGGTGGAAATTTTTTAGAAGATCACACTTTGATACTTTTATGGGTGGGTTACTTTAAAATGCAACAAAGTGAATCAATTTCTCCTTTTTCATATTCCCCAATTAAGTTTGGCCATCTATCAATATATATATATATATATATATATATGAGTATATACTCATTTCTTGTTCCACAAGATCACTTGCCACGTGTGATGAAACAAAGTTCACCAGAACAATCAGGTATCTTCTAGTTGTGGTGTACTAGTGACTCTCTTTACATAACTCTCTATTTCATCGATTAGATATTCAATTCTTTGCGTTCATTTCTTATTCGAAATAGTAAAATTATATGATTTTGTATTTAGATATTGTTAGAGGAAATATCATTTTTTTCCCTTTCTATTTTACCTTGATATGTCATAACTGATATATATTTTTTTCCCTCTTACGCGTAACGAAAGCTCTAACCTTCTTTTCACGTACTAGAACAAAAAATGGAGCTTTTATCTTCCTAGCAAGTTAATTGTGACCAAAAGCTGAAAAATAAAATAAAATATACTAAATTAAACCAACTAGTTATTGAGCATCTCTCAGTGTCAAATTCATCTGCTAATCATAAATTTAACATTTGGTAGAAGTTTTATCACACTATGTTATGTTATTTTTGACATATATGTCGGTGCTTAACATTTTGGATTGATTTGTTAACTTTTTACTAATTAATTACAAAGCTACCATGTTTACATTTCTTTCTTTTTCTCTTTTTGAACATGAGAGGATATTGGATTCGAACTATATATATAACTTATGATGGAGTGGAATGTAGAATTTTTGTTAGATTATATCTTCAATCACGTCATGTTTATATTTTGAAACTTTTTTTTTTTTTTTTTACGAAGTAAATTTATGACAAAATCGTGTTTCATATATATTTCTTTCAAATGGAGGTGAAGAGATTCAAACTTTACACATTTTTTGATAAAATCAGATGTGATATTACCGCTAAACTATGCTTGCAATCACAATGGTGTTTTATATTGGGTTCTAGAGACAAATTAAAATGACATTATAAATGTCAAGAAAATTATGAAGTCTTAGATTTGTCATTTACGATGACATTAGTGCATTGAAACCAAAGTTTAGTATTTTGGCTTTATTTGTGAGATTTGTAAAATTCTAATATAATATTTTTCGGTGATATTTATCATCTATATTAATATTAAAATAACATCATATTAGAAGACCAACAATTAAAAATCATAGATAAATTAACTAATTTATTATATGTATATATGTATATATTCTTAGTTATTTGAAGAGCCACTTCGTCAAAAATAAAAAGCAAACGGCACTAGTCATTCCAATTTCGAAGTTGCCACTTGCCAATTGGGGAATCAAAGAGAAGGCATCTTTAAACTTTTGGAAATGGAAATAATAATGTCATTCTCTCATGCAAATCAATATGTATGAAAGGGACTTAATGCGATGTTGGAAAAAAGGGAGAAAATGCCAACGTTTCTAGAGAAATTATTGTGATGTCGTTAATAGAATAAAGCGAAAATTATGCTTGACATGATCAATGCCTTTCATCTCACGCTTTCTAGAAAATTTAAGTATATACCAAGCACATAAATTCTTTATTATAATAATATATTTATGTACATGAATTTTTTAGTTATTTATTTTTTGTTTCTTTTGAAGTGGAATGGAGAAAACTTGTACAAATAAAAAATAAAAAAATAAAAAAATAAAAAAAAGTAAAGGGGTCCATTGGAAAGACCTATTGATAATGTTTGACCTAGGCGGCTAATGAGACTCCAAATGGGGAATCTTTATATATTTTTAAATTGTTTTGCTGGCAATCTAAGATGAGATATACTAGATTAGAGCATGAACTAATTAAAATAATTCATCAAAGACAAAATATCTACTTAAAATAGCATGAATTTTGCATAGTAAATCCAATTTTTAAGAAAGCCAAGTTGTCCATTCAATTTCCTATAATTGCTCTAAAAGACTAGCACATGTTTTTTTAATTAGGTCATTGTCTCATTGGCTATAGATTAGACAGTTTATATATCTTCAAATTATCACAAACCAAATATAGTCAATACAATTCATGTTCAGCTAATTCCAACACCAGGTGGAAAAACTTCCTATTTAGTATTGTGGAAAAAATAGTTAATAAATATATATATATATATATGTATAGATCTAGAGAGAGAGAGAGAGAAAATTATTTTGCCCTTTGAGTGTTTGGTTATCCAAATTCAACTGAATCAACTCTTAAAATAATTATCTATTCTCAACTAACAATACTGTAGTTTAGAACATTTTATAATGTTTATCTTTTTTCTTTTCACTATACAATTAAAAAGACAAAAATATCTTTTATTAGTTGTCCTATTTTTTACCCTTTGTCATGTTTCTATTCTTCTCCCCTATTTAATTTTTATTGGGATTTTTAATAGTTGGACGAATGTATAATTTATTTTGATAGATTAGGACCCGTTTGGAGCTATGGTTGGAATTAGAGTTTTGTATGTTGGAGTTTGAGTTTCATTGGTTGAAATTAAAATGTGTGTTTAGTTACAGTGTGAAATAAAAAAAATATATACTATTTAAGTTTGAGATTTTGAAGGAAAAGAGAGAGAGAGTGAGTGAGATGTAGATCTTGTAGTTTGGGAGTTGAGTTAAAAAAAAAAAAAAACGGAATTGATGTTTCAAATGAAATCTAAGATATTTTTAAAAATCAGGGACCAAAATAATAACCGGCCTTCGTATTAAACAAGAAATTGATTACAATATTATGATTGTAAAGGTACTTCCTAAAGTTTGCTAAGAAGCCTAATTAATTAGAGGTATCCAAAGTTCCAAACACCCTAATACTTTACTTATTAATACTATTATTATTTTTTGGAATAATAATTTGCTTAATTCCATCACGGTCAAAAAGCCATTTTGAAGGTAATATACCTTGGATATACCTCTTTAGTGGGGGAAAAGGAGGTGCTAGCTAGTCTTAAGATGCTCAATTACAATACGTTTAACAAATACATTATTATAATACAATTCCATGCCCTGATAATATTATAGTACGGAATTTCATAGATTTTACATCCAAGTGCCCCCAAGATACTTTGAAGAGAAAATCTCAATTTAATAATTGCTTGAAAATATTAAGACGACCAAGTCTTTAGGAGACCAAGTCTTGCTACGAGGGAAAGTGTAATCCTATGACTAATCTCCTACTCTTACTCTCTTTCTACATGTATATTTCACAAACAATTGAAATATATATATATATATATATATATATATATATATATATATCCCTATGGATAGTGACTTCACATTTCAAGTATTTATTTTCTTGTTAGTAGGCTTATCTAAAAAAATCCACTAAACCGACCACTTGAATTAAACTGAACCAAGCCATCAACTGCTTTTAGATTATTGGTCGGTTTTTTAATGGTTATTTTGATGGTCAATTTGGTTAACAATGTTTAATGACTAAACCGACAAATTTAAAAAAAAAAAAAAAAAAGTCTTTACAATTTTTAGAATATTTATAGTATTTTGATCATATTGGTTTATATTAATTGGTTGTACTAGTAACTTTTTACTTTGGTTGTATGTTTATTAAAACTTTGTCTAGTGAACCTTTAAACATTTTTTTTTAGCAAGCGTAAAAAAAAAAAAAAAAAAATATGTGTTGATTAGTTTTAATAGGGTGGTGTGTGCTCACCAATCAAAAAATAAATTAAAATAAAAACTCGAAATCGAAGCACATAGTGATTATAAACATAACCAGACAGTAATTTCATATTCGACTTATCATAAGTTGTAAAATTCGAATACCCATCATCAAATTAAAAAAAATTGAAACACATGGACATTGTTTGTAAGATCGGTTGTGATATCACTCCATGCCCCCATGTGGACACGGTCATGTTGAATTTGGCACTTCAACAACTTGAACAACAACAAAAAGCGAGAGAGAAACAAAATGCAAAATCAAGCATCAAGTCCCCACAAGGGACACCCTAGCTAATAGTTGTGGTCCGGATACAGGTGCGGGTTTAATAAAGAGAAAAAAGGAGACAATTATAAAGCAAATTTAGAGAGAGAGAGAGAGAGAGAGACATTAAAGTCTAAAGATATGTAGTCAACATGATAATGACAACTGAAATATTTATAACCTGCCGACTTTCTTTTTACCTATTCTTTTGCGCGTTTTGGGAGGCAAGTAGAAATTTGAGATCCCGTTCAAAAAGAAGAACTTGAAATGTAGAGAGTTTAGACATATTTTTTAGGATATTGACATATAATTCGATTCGATAATTATATGCGGACCCCTTAAATTTTATTAGACTTTTTTAAAAAGAAATTGTTATGTTAGGATATTTATATGGACAAGTTTTTTTTTTTTTAGAGATAAAAACGGAATTTTATTCTAATCAACCAAGCAAGTCTGCTCTTACAAAAGGACCAATAAACTTAAGCAAACTGTCTAGTCAAACTGAACTAACATAAGAAAAAAAAAAAAGCATAATAAACCAAGAAGTGTACTACAATATTCCAAGTACGGGAATTGTAACAAATAGAGTAATTAACATAAATACTCTTTGAACTATTTTAAATATGATGGTTTGATCTTTTTTTTTTTAGCTGAGATGGTCTTAAACTTTTATTTTCTTAGCCATTTTAGTCATTTCCGTCAAAAAACTAACGGATTGGTCACGTGAGAATCGTGCTTCATGTTTTTTGAAAGTCAAATAATTAATTATCTTAGGATTTTCCCCCAGAATTTTTTGAGAATTAGGGTTTTACTTTCTTGTGTTTACTGTTCAGGCGACAAACCCAGATCTAACAGGAGGATTCCGATTGGGGTCCCCGGTAGGAGAGCGAGATCAGAGGGGGTGGCCCAAATCTAGATCGATTGGCCTGGGGGAGGGGGAACGAGGAAGGGGCGAACAAATCCACATGGGCAAATAGATCGGAAGCCAGAGGCCGAAACCTAGGAACCAGATCGCGGGCAGGGCTTGGGCTGGGAGGCTAACCCAATCGCAGGGCGGGGGTGGGGGGGGGGGGAGGGGACCCTAACCGAGTCGTTAGGGGAGGGACGAACCTAGTCGCAAGGGCCCAACCGAGAAGAAAGAAAGGAGGGAGAGGGAGAGAGGCGGGGGCGGGGGTTGGATTGTTGGGGGGGCGGGGGGGGGGGGGGGCCCAGACCTAGTTGCAAGGGTGGTGGGAGAAGAACCCAGTCACGGGGCCGGGGGAAGGGGGACCGAACCATGTCGTGGGGGAATGGGTGAACACAGTCGCGGGGGGCCAAGCCAAGAGAGAAAGGGAGGAGGAGGGAGGGCGTGGGACTAGGTGGGGGGGGGGGGGGGGGGGGAACTGAACCCAGTCACGGGGGATGGGCCAAACCCCAATTGTGGGTTGTAGGGGCCCGACCCAGTCGGGGGGGGGGGGACCAGAACCAAGTCGCGGGGCGGGGCGAACCTAGTCTTGGTGGGCCAAACCGAGAAAAGGAGGAGAAGGAGGGGAACCTAGTTGCAGGGGGGGCGCAAACCCAACTGCAGGGGTGGTGGGAGGGAACCTAGTAGCTAGGCAGGGGACCGAACCAAGTCGCAGGGGGGGGGGGGGGAGGGGGGGGGCCGCGACCGAACCCAGTTACGGGGGAGCAAACCCAATCACTTGAGGGGCGAACCCAATCACAAGGGTGGCGGGAGGGGGACCAAGTCGTGGGGGATGGGTCGAACCCAGTCGCGGGAGCTGGGGGTCGACCCCAATTTTGGGGGGGGGGGGGCCAAACCAAGAGAGAGGGGGGCAACCTAGTCGTGTGGGGAGCCAAAACCGAGAGAGAAGGAGAGAGATTGGAGGGTATGTTAATCATTTACTATAAAAATATCATTTGAGCAAGAATTCGTAACAAATTTAATGGATTTTGACAGAAAGGATTGAAACGGCCAAGAAAATAGAAATTTAGGGTCATCTCGGCAAAAATAAAAATAAAAAACAAGGATCAAAGTGTCACATTTGAAAGAATTTAAGGATTATTTAGGCCAATTTCTTTAACAAATATTTCCACTACTTGTTTGACAGAAAGTGTGTCGAGTATCATCAGTCACATTTGATTCCAAGGCTTTAACATCGTTTCGACGATACACGTGAAAAAGATTTTCTGCATCGGTCCGAAAAAACCCAAGATAGATCAAATTACTGAGGTTTTAAAAGAAAATATTTTATAATCTTGATAACTATCTAACAGTTTAAAATCGTCCCCCCCCCCCCCCCCCCCCCCCCCCCCCCCCCCCCCCCCCCCCCCCCCCCTCCTCTTCTACTACCAAAGAGATACTTAAAAAGATGTAAATCTAAATGATCAATTTGGTATTGTTATGCTCTAAAAAATCGTTGTTGTAGCTGTGTTGTGACTATTAAAAATTTGCGACAATTAACCAAGGCATGGCAAAAATCACGACACGTAGCCCCTAAATTCAAATTGAGCGACCAAATCAGTTTTGATGTAGGGACTCTTCGTATGAAACGTTGTACGGCAATATGAAAAAGATACTTGCCTTTATTATTCCTCCTCCAACTAATTTGATTATGACATCCAGCAACTTAATTATAGTATGTTTTTTTAAATAGTATTTAAATTAATATAGTTCACTTAATATAAATCTAACGATTTTGTCGAGTCTTATAAATTAGAAACTTTTATACTCTTTTGTGGTGTAATTCCCTTGTCTTTTTAATGCACTCTTTCAAAAGGATGATTTCATATGGAGCCATTGATTTTGACATGAATATCTATTCAACAATAAAAGTAATCCTTTTTTTTTTTTTTTTTATCATCATCAATAGCAAAGTAAGAATAGGTTTTTTTTATGAGTTTTTTTGGAGTTTTTTTTTCCCCCCAGAAAGAGTCCTTTTTTTTTTTATTGGGAATATTTTCGGAGTTTCATAAGTGAGTTTAGTCTGATTTTCTTCATCTGGTTAAAAGGAGTTTTGTCCAAGGTTTTTTTCGGTGTTTCGTCAAGTAGTTTCAAGTTTTTTTTTTTTTTTTATTATTTATTTATTTATAAACTTTTGTTTCATGAGGAAGTTCCTTTTTTTTTCTTATATTTTTTCTTGTTTTGTCATTTTCTGCCTTGTTTTTTCAATTTAAATTCTTATATCATTTAGACAATATATTATTTCACATACCTTCAATTAGTTATTATAAAAAACTTGATAAGTGTTACTTTTCTCCTCCTCCTCTGTTCTTCTTCTTCTAATTATTGTTGACTTACTTACTTTCTTCTTTCGTTTTTTGAAATGTTAAGAAACTAGTGTTTTTTTCTTTCCTTTTATAGGAAAACATTTTCTTTTTCCATGCCTTCTCCAACTCTATTACGTGAGAGAGTCTTCTTCTTCTTCTTCTTCTTCGTAGGCTATTTCTTCAATTCGTTGATTGTTCTTTTATAGTACTAATTACGCATGTGGAGAATAGACAAACAAAACAAATTAAAAGCAAAAAAAAAAAAAAAAAATCATGTGATATTGACTGAGTCACCACGTAAATAATCACGTGATAATGATCTGACTGCCACATGACATCAGGGAGAAGGGTGACAAAAAAGCACATTAATGCTTTTAAAGAGTAAGTATAGATGTGGTCTTCATAATTTGGGATTTTCGATTCTCCCTATCATATTTTTTTTTAATTGTTTATAGAGTTTAATTAAAACTTTATCTATTATTGTTATATCTATTTGGGTGTTTAATTTTGTAACTCAACAAATAATCATTCTCTCTAAAATCTCAATGTTTAATTTGACTGTTTTCTTGTGTAACCGAATGTGAATGAAAACCATAGTTTTTTGAAAAATTTGAGACCGTACAGTTGGATGATGTTTGTATTACTCTGATTTGAAGCACATTTCTTTCTTCCCTTTTTTTTTTTCAAAAAAAAAAAATAAGGAAGAACAATAGGAATCTTATCTCTTAGAATCGTAATGAATTTTTAGTTTTTAATTTTTTTGGCTACAATTAAATTTGTTTGCCACAATAGCAACAATTCTAATTGATCAATACTTTTTTGCCGCACGCAACGCCCTTCTACACCTTTTTGTTTCTCATGGGACTCCTACTTGGCCCTGTCAGGAAACTCACAAAAAAAAAAATAAATAAATAAAATAAAATAAAATAAAAGAAGAGAGAGAGAGAGATATAAAAATTGTTATTTTAATTTTATAGAATTTCTTAAATTTGCATAGCTTAGCGGTTCTAAAAGGTGCAGTCCTTTCGTCCCCAAATTCAAAAGAAGAAGGAAAAAAAAAAAAAAGATTTAGGGCTCATTTGGGATAATCATGTCTACGGTATTTTGTCATCTTAAATCAAAAACTCCGAAATCTACAACTTTATCTCTCCTCCATTTTCAAAAAATTCAAATTTTAGAAGTTGATAACTTTTTTATTTCAACTCAAAATGAGATGATTTTTATGTCAAAATATTCATAATGACGAAATGAACGAAATAATATATAATTTTACGTATTATTTTCTGAATACATTTTAAATTTCACATTATTTTTAATATCATAATTTATTTTTAATTCATATTTTAATCAAATATATATTTTCAAACCAATATCTAAACTCGGTATTCAAAAGTCCTCTAAAGGAGCCCTTAAATTCATTATTCAAATTTTTTTAATTATGTTTTTCTTATAAAAATTTCTATTTAAGGTTGTTTTACCCTCTTGATAAAATAAAAATTTATAACCAACATTTCATTTTGACAGTTTAGATGTTACGTGGATATGAAATATATTATGAGCCCAAGTACATATGATTAGAAGACAATCACTAGCATTCAAAAAAAAAAAAAAAAGAAGACAATCACTCAAAAATTAAAAAAAAAATTAAAAAAAACTCCCATTCTGCACCCATCTTTCCCAACTCCGATCCTCCCACCTCCTCTCTCTCCCCGACGCCGACACCCCCAGCTGCCGCCACCTCATCGTCTTCGCAGCCATCTCCGCCGCCGTCCGGGGTTACTCCGGTGTCTTCCACGTGGCCTTCCCTCGCACCTTCGACGCCCCACGTAACCCCCACGCCGACCTCCTCTCAGCTGCCGTCGACGGCGCTCTTAGCGTCCTATGCACCGCCAAGAACGAAAACATCCGGTCCTCACGTCCTCCATCTGCACCGTGGTTCCCAACCCATCACGGCCTCCTGAGAAGCCCTTTGATGAGTCATCGTGGATTGATTCTCCATTTGTAAGTAGTTGCCCACCGTCGGTTGCACAGATCCGACCCAAGGGAGGACCTTTTTCTCCGGTGACGAGCACGGGAGGGCGATGTGGTGGGGGATGCTCTCCACCGAGAGTTGTCGGATTTTTTTTTTTTTTTTTTTGAAATTTTTTTGAAATGTGTTGTAATAATCAAGTGTGATATATATATATATATATATATATATTTTATTGTTGTTTGATCGATCTCAAATCATTGAAAAATTATCGGATGGTTAGTAATTGTTACTCTATTAATGAAGTACATCAACCGTACTCCATCATATAATTCTTCTAAATTTATAATTGAAATGTACGAACCAGTTAATTTAAGTAGGTACATATTTATATTTGTATAGTTGAAACGTATGAACCAGCTAGTTTAACATGAGTTTGGATAATCCAAACTCAAAAAATTCAATTAATTTTTATCTTTTTTTTAAAATCAACCTCAATTTTATTATTCATAGTTTTTATAATTCAAATTCTAAAAGTCCATAATTTTATATATATAATTCTAAATAAATTAATTTTTTAAAAATTACCTAAAATTTCGAGACGAAAGAAATAAACTTCATAATGATATATTTTTTTTCGAATATATTTTAAGTTTTTACACATTTTAATTTTGACAGCTCAAACGTCTTACCAAACACACATTCAATTCAACTTAATTTTAACATAAAAATTCAGTTTTAACTCATGCACCAAACGCATGCCAAGTAATTATATAAATCATATTTATGATTAAATTCTTCATAATATTTATTATTGCTTAATATGGAGAAAAAAAGAAAAAAAAATTTTAGCTCTGTGATTTTTGGTGGTGAACAGCAATTCATCATACGTGGCATCAAACTAGCACATACTGTACACGTATCAATCTCCCAGTCCATTGCAAACTTGATTTCGGTGCCTCAAGGATACTCCAAAAAAAAAAAAAAAAAAAAAAAACAGCCAGGTTCTTCCCCCCTTTACCCTAGCCATTCCCCAATTAAAAACCTAATTTCTATTTTTAACCATAGAAGTAAATATAAATAAAATGAAAACTAAAAAGAAAATTGTGAAAAAAAAAGAAATAAAAAAATTTCTTTTTGGATTGGAAACATAAATTAGTTTCCCTAACTTTTTTTTTCTTTTTCTTCTTTAAATTAAATTTAAAGATGATAAAATTTAAATTATATATCTTATAATATGAAATCACGGTTGTAATTACTTACAAGCATCTAACATTTTTTTTTAGAAGGATAGAAAAAGGCTCTCTTTTAAACCAAAAAAAAAAAAAAAAGGTCTTCCATTTGACAAAAGGAAAAACTAATTTCATGTTTTAACCGATAGATAGAGACGTAAATTAAAAAAAATTAGAAAAATAAGAGTCCGTTTAGATGCATTTTGAGAATGATTTTATTTTAGTTATGATATAAAAGTGAGAATATTTTACAAAAAAATTTTGCCATTTTTTTTTTTTTGCAATTTTGTTTGATCATATTTCTAGAGAAATTTGTTTGAGTATTAAAAAAAATGGAATTATGTTTGGTATATTTTTAAAAATATTTATTGAATATATAAATCTTAAAAACTGAAAATTAAAATGTAAAAACAATTTTATTTTGATATCTTATTTCTTAACAAAAAATAAAATCTATTTTCAATTGTCTTTTTTATTTTCTAACTTTATACAAAACCAACGCTATAATAAATCTAATGATAGTTCTATACTAGTTTCATTAAAATGAAAGATAAAAGTTTTAATTCTCTACCTCAAGTTAAAAAATAATAAAAAATAAATATTAAAAATATCAAATTAACAAATGTGAAAAAGAAAGGGAAAAAAAATAAATAAATAAATAAAGGTTGGGGGGGTGGAGTGGGGTTAGGGAAGAAACTTCATAGGCACCTTACGAAAAAACGAAAGCCGGTCTTCTTGGTTCGTGAATTGAATGCGACCAAAGAACGCCCCCACTCCTTCTCTTTCTCTCTCCTCCGCTTTCTCTCTCTAAACAAAAACACAAAAGAATGATACAATTTTCTCTTCAATTCTCTTCCTCTTTCTACCTCCTCTCCCTCCTTTAAATATGACAACTTTTCTCGACTTTGCTCGCAACTTCCTCTCCAAACAAAATCCCCTTTTGTTTTTTCCTTCCCAACCTTCTCCTTCTCTGATTCATCTTCAAACTCAATAAAAACCAGCTCCAAAAAACAAAAACCAGAAAAACAATAAAAATCAAGAACTGGGTTTTGTCTCTTTACGCTTGTTTTTCATAAACACATCTTCTCCAAAACAGAGCACCCCTGCTTTTATTCAAGGTAGACGTTTATATATATATATATATATATATTATTAATATATTTACATATCTATTTTGGTCATTTCTTCTTTATCAGTTCTCTGATCCGTATATATGGAGCTGGGCTCTTTGTTTCAAAAAGAAAAGGAAAAAAAAAAAAGTTATGTTCCAGTTTTTTTTTTTTTTTTTTCTTCTTCAATTTCTTTTGCAATGTGTTTTTGTTTCCAGGAGGTTCTGAATAAATTTATTTCTTTAATGTTTTTCTTTTTGTGTGTATGTGTGTTTTTGATTAAATGGGCATCTGGGTTTTAATTAATGTTTTGTTTTGTTTTTTTTTTGGGATTCTCTTCTTGGAAGTTTGCATTTTGGTTCTCATTCTATTTGGCAACACTTCACTTCTGATCATCTTTTTGTAATTTTCAAGATCCGGAATATATATAATTTATAGAAATGTATTCTCACCATTTTCTCCACAATCTTTATTTTACAGGCAATTTTGATTTCAGGAATATAGATATCTCCATATCCATGGTGAGTACATAGAAACAAAAACACATTTCAATAATGGGATCACATTTTCATGGATCAAAATGGCTTCTTTTTTCCTTTTTTTTTTGGGAAAAGGTTGCTCTGATCTGTATTGGGTTTGTGGTGGTTAACTTATAGGGAGAAGCACCGGCTTTTATTCTTGATGACTTTAAGAAGGCACTCCCAAACGGGTTTGATCTAAAATCCAACGGCTGTGAGACGACCACCACCACCATTGTTGTGGCCAACAAAACAGTATGATAAATCCAACGTTGCTTTATATTGGAAAAAAAAAAAAAGAAAAGAAAATGTCCAACCAGAAAATTGTATGGACTTTTTTTTTTTTGTTTTTGTTGACAGTATTTGATTGGTGGAATCTCTACCGAGTCAACTTTGTCATTTGGGGTTCAGATATTTGACCAATCAAGTGGTGAATGGTGAGTTTTGTTGAATGGATTTTTTAAAAAAAATTTCAGTTTTTTTTTATTTTTTTTTTTTGAACTCGAGGGTGGGGGATTCGAACGCGACACCTTGTTGTGGAGTCGGGTCGGGTGTGGTTTTATTTTATTTTTGAAGGTTTTATGGAAGAAAACTCTTGATGAATTTGCAGGGTATACCCTACAGTATTGGGGACAACACCTAAACTAGGAAAGGGCTTTTCGGCTGTGCTTTTGAATGAAGACAGGATATTGATCATAAAGAAAGGTTCAACGCCGGATGATTTTGCTTGGTTTCTTGAGGTTGGTATTTAAGGCACATCTAAAAATTAATGGCAGAAAAAAAAAAAAGTTGAAAAAACTTTTTCCACCTAAGTTTTTAGCATTTTTGAAGGGACAAAATCATACTTTAGTGCTTGAGACTTATGATGTAAAATAGAAAGGACCCAACTAACCAATAACACTAAAAAGAGCTTTGAAGATTTGACAAATATTGCTCTCAATGTGTGGCCTTGCTTGGTTAAACTTTATAATTATTATCGTTTTTATCATTTTAAATGTGTAAAGAGTGGTGGACGTTCTCTTAAGCAATATTTTTAGTTTAAAAAAAAAGAAAAAGAAAAAAAGTCGGATTGAGGACGGCTTAAGTTGATCACAAAGGGAAATTTAGTTTCTTATTGATTTCGACAAATTGATTTTATTTTTTCTCCTCGATTTTTTTTTAGGTGGATACCCAATATGTTAGGCAGCAGAAGAAGGATTTGGGGACTGAGGTTGTTGCTTGGAGTAAGGGAGTTAAGGGTAATGTTAAGAAGCCGATCGTTATTAGTGGTCCTTCTGGGGTAGGTAAGGGCACATTGATATCCATGCTCATGAAGGAATTCCCATCCATGTTTGGATTCTCGGTGAGCCACACAACCCGTGCTCCGAGGAACATGGAGCAAGATGGGATCCACTACCATTTTACGGACAAAAGTGTAATGGAGAAAGCGATCAAAGATGGGAAATTCCTCGAGTTTGCGTCTGTCCATGGGAATCTCTATGGGACTAGTGTTGAAGCAGTTGAAGTGGTGGCAGATGATGGAAAGGTGAATATTTGTCTATCTTTTATGTTCTTTGAACGTTGATTTTTTTTATCGGTATGCTAATGCTGAACAGAGTGAATTTTCTCTATTCGATGTAGAGGTGTATTCTTGACATTGATGTTCAAGGGGCGAGGTCGGTTAGGGCTAGTTCTCTTGAAGCTATATTTGTTTTTATTTGTCCACCTTCGATGGATGAGCTTGAGAAGCGCCTTCGTGCTAGGTGAGTTGGAGAAGCGTATTTTGGATCTTTCTTGTTCTCAAGTCGCCATATCTTCGTTCTGACTTAAGTGCTTTTGCAGGGGAACGGAAACTGAAGAACAGGTCCTAAAGCGACTCAGAAATGCTGAGGCAGAGATTGAGCAAGGGAAATCTTTGGGCATCTTTGATCACATCTTGTATAACGATGATCTCGAAGAGTGTTACAAAAGTCTGAAGGTATCGATCTGCTGCTTTTTGCATTCTGTCAATTCTTGTTTGTGTTTTCCATAATTTTCTTCGCTGACCAGTTAATCTTTGTTCATTTCGGTGTAGAAAATCTTGGGGCTTGATGAAAGTACCAATGCTGCCACTGAAACAGGTAAGATTTGCAGTCAATTTAGGGCTAGTTTAATTTAATGGTTTGTTTCGTTATCTTGAGTAAACTAGAAACTAAACGTGGAAATCCTAATTCAGCGCCTAAATGGGTCGATTTACCCGTGGATCATTCGATATCGAAAATTGATCAGAAAATCATCATAAGCAGCAGAACTCCTGAACTCAAGAAAGGGTCAAAGGACTTGTAAGATTTTCGGCTCAATTCACTGCTTTACTAGTGCTAGTGCTTTGATTATCGACTTAGTTGAGTTTATATTTTCAATGAGCAGGATTGTCCTAGACTTGTCGTCGCTGAAGGGCGGTGCTCCAGGACGTACAAGAGGACTTGAAATCTATGCCATGAATCCATTTTTGGATGGTCTCAACGGGATCAACAAGCTTAGCTGACCATTACAACTCGCGGAAGAACTAACTTGAATTCCTTTGATTTGAATTTTTCCTGCTCTTTGTTGGTTAATTTAAGGGGGAAAAAAAAAAAGGGAAGCAGTGATGAAACTCCATTCAGATCATCACATTAGTCTCATTTTTACCCGCCCATTTACATTCTTTGCTTTGTTTACAACAAAAATGACCTTGGATTGTTATCCGAACAATACCGTTGTCCGCGTGGGCAGCGATAAATGATTCAAGTTTCGCAAGGTGATAGAAACAAGATGAAATTCGAAAACGGAATTTTGTTCTTTACTTGTTTGCTTACATAAGTAGTTGTATTGGTAGATTTCTTGTTCTCTTACAAGAGTTTCTAAAGGTGCAATTTCAACATTGTAAGAGCTATCAAAGAGCGAAAAAGGCGGTGAAAAATGGAGCTAAAAAAACTATATCCGGACGGAAACAAGCATCAAATGTTGACTGGTGTTTGTAATTATGCCAAAGAGTTTTTCTTTTTTGGGTAATGGCTAAGAGTTTTTCTTTATTATCTGCAAGAAATACCAACAAAAATTCCTACGCAATGGCTTTGAAAGAAGGTAAATGCGTTCAAAACATGCGTCCAACAGAGTCGGTGTCCCACGGTCGGTTTGGCTGGGTGTATGTTTTTCAGTTTCTAGGTTTCTTGAACAACCTTAACACGAAAAGTTCGAGACATAAATAGTTAGTCAACTAGACTTTGTTAAGCCTTGTGATTTCAACGTGTTCAGTGGGATCACTCCAAGGAAGTAACACTTGTTGCTATCAAATTTGTCAACTTTTTGATGCTTCAAAACACGTTTTGGGCCATTTACACACTGATGAAGTTGGCTTCTAATTAAAGAGTTTTTTTTTTTTTTTTTTTTTTTTTTTTTTCCAATTATTTTACCAATTATAAGTTAGTGCATTTCAATTTGGAGCTTTGTGTGTGAGATATTCTCAGAATTGCCATCAAGATTCAAGGAGTACCGTTGGAGCACTTTTCAGTAGCGAAACCTGCCAAATTAATTTGCTTCTTATTTATCTGGAAAGATTCTCAACAAGATACAAATAAAAAGGGGCGAGAAGAACCAAAAATCACGCAAGATTAAAAGAATGGAGATTCTATGATACGGTGCTGCCACTATTGGGTCCCACAGAAGGTCATTAATCACAGCTGCAAAATTAAACTAAAATTTCGGAACTGATTTAAATCATAAGATTATGATTGATAATCTTTACTGTGAAATGTTCATACTATAAACTAAAATTTGTAAGTACTATGCTGCGGGATATTAACATAGGATATATAAATAAGATACATTTTTTTTAATTAATTATGATGTATATTTTTTTTTGGTGAATAAAAAAGATCTGGGGGTGGTCTCATCATTTTCAGATTTTTAACTCCACATACAATAATTCATTTCCCTAGGTATGACAGATAGATATGTTTTTTTATACTAGTTTTTTTCAATCGGTCATCTGGAGTGTACCCAATCATTATCAAACTATATTTCAATAGCTGAAATTGGAACAAGACTTAAGGAGAGGTCACGGAAATCGAATCTGGATGAACAAAGAGGAGAAACCAGTAAAGACATATAGTATTGCCAACCCTTCTACTCCTCCCAATCATCATCGAATTATATTTTAACAATCGAAATTGAAAAAAAGACTTAAGAAGAGGTCACATAAATTAAACTCGGATAGATAAAGAAGAGAAACCAGTAAAGATAGATACTCTTGTCGATCCTTCCATCCATGTGAGTGTTAATTATGATACCTGCCATCAATTATATTCCGAGCATTTTTCAACCTACATGTGTAAGGTAGGGGTCTCAATGCAGACTTCTTTGTTTCTTGGAGTCCAGTACATAAATAAATAAATAAATATATATATATATATATATATATCTTCTCCTTGTCTTGGCCTTGTCTGTTGTCAGCTTTAACTGGCCAAACTGCTCTGTTTGTTTGGTCCAAATTCAAATTCAATAGAACAAAAGAAAGCCGACCTTAGCTTTATTATCTGTGGTCTATGTTTTTTCTGTACATAAATTTATGCCTAGACTTGGCGGTGTGGGGACTTTCTGTGGAAAAGGTAGTAGCGAACATGGGAGTTTTTTTTTTTTTTTTTTAATATAAATTACTCGTTTGATTTTATAATTATGAAATTATGATTTGAACTTAGGTCTTTTTTTATTATTGTTAAAAGATTCGTAAATTTTTTAAAAAGATGTAAATTGGTTTTTTTTGTTAACACACATTAAAAATTTAATGAAAAATATTATGTTAAACACATTTGTTTTTCTATTTGAGGGAAATTAAGAAATAAATTAAATGATTCAACTTTTGTTAGTAAAAGTTGGAATATATCTCGTTCAATCTTAAACTTTTGTTAGCAAGGATCGAATGTTATGGTCTAGTGATTATGATGTTTTTATTAGGTATCTCTTTTTTTATTCACCCAGATTCGAAACCCAATGCCTCCTATAAACCTCTCTCTCGAGCTTTGATTGTTGTAATATTGGATTGGTCCTTCAATACACCTAGGATTGCTCTTAATTTAAAGGGCATGAGGGGTGAGATTAGGACCACCTGATTCCCTTTTTTAATGAGAAAAAAACTTGTTAGTAAAAAGCATCAAATTATATGGTTTAAAGAGATATGGATCTTTCAGTCATATTAAAAAAAAAAAAAAACCAAACCATAACTTCATAAGAATATTAGAGATCCAACGATTTTATTTATTAATAAATTATTATTATTATTATTTTGCACCGAAAAAAGAATAGAACTGTAGGCTATATGGCTCTCGTGGGTCTGCCGGCTGCAAGCAAGTTGCTGTCTTTAACTATAAATTTTGCACAAGATTGTGGGGCCCAAAATGAGGTCCAAACTCCAAAGGTGGGTAGCATTAGCTGAGCAAGTGGGGATAGGAGACTTTACGGTGTCTGTTGTTGTTGTTAGTGTGGGCATGTAATAAACATGACAACTTGTGATTTAAATCATGATTAAGTTGAAAAACATTGGTTGATAGTGAATTTTGAGTCACTTTTTTTTATTTTTTTTATTTTATTTTTAATGTGGGATGCTATTTGCATATTTATCCGGGGAAGTTCATTGGATATAATCCATTCAATTTTAGTCATATTATATATGATCTTATCAAAGTTCAGTTTATTGATATCTTACCTAATTTAATTAATTGATTAGTAGTATAACATCCAATCCATTTAAGGTCGGTTCGAATTGAATTGGATTCATCGGTTTGAATTTGGATATATTTATTTGATTTTGTATCTTGTTTCTTTTTCTTTTCTTATTTTCTTGTTTGGCCTACCTCCATTAGATAATCTAGTAGGTCATTTTGACACACACACGCATACATCACATATTAGTTAAAATACTAAATTGTAAACAAAGCAAGAAAGAATTTTATGACGTACAAGAGTATAAAATAATATGTTAAGGATTTAGAAAATGAGATAAGGGTTTTTTCTTGTGTTTATATCATAATATGAGAGCTTTGAAGGTTTTTATTGTGAACATGTATTGTAAAAATAATAAATTTTGGACCAATTATATAAATCACAAATATTATAAATAATAGCTTTTTGCAGAAAATATATATAAAGATTGGATTGGATTAAATTGGATATTTTGACTGTAAAAGTGCATCTGATTTAACCTAGGTTAATTTTCAAGAATTGATATCACATCCAATCCAATCCAATCCAATAGAGGTTAATTATCCATAAAATGGATTAAATTAGATTAGATTGATCAATAAATTAGATCCAATTAATATCACCTGTAAATTCACTGTCTCATCGTTATTATCTCTTTATGCCATCTGATTTATTGATATTTTAGCAATTTAAGGACCCGTTTGGAATAATAGTCGGAGTTGAAATTTCGTAGGTTGGAATTAAAATGTGAGTTCAGTTGAAGTGTAAATTAGAAATGAACTATGATATAGGAGAATAGTATAAATATGTGAAATGTGTTTTGGAAAATTTATGCAGGCTCTTGTTTCATTCAATTTTTCATTATGAACATTTAAATACAATAACCATATAATTTCGACTTGAAATAAGAAAATTATAAATTTTTGAAATTTGAATTTCATAAAAATTTAAGAAAGTGAAAGTGAGATGTAGATTTTAGAGTTTTTAAGTTGAATAAGCGAAATTTCAATTGGAGTTAGTATTCCAAAGGAGCCCTAAGTTAAATGAGTGTTATCTTAATTAGTATTAGTCCTGTTTATAAGGATGGGATCAAGAGAGATCCCAAATCCAAGTCTTTGGAAAACTACCTTTGTGCATTTAAAAAAAAAAAACAAAAAAAGTTAAGATGGTATTTATATGCCTAAAATTAATTATAAATTTGCCATTATTTTCCAAAAACACAAATTAGCAAATTCAACCCACATTTCAAGGAAAAAATAATATGCAAATTACTATGCGGCCACAAATTACGCTTGAAAGATAGCCTCTGCACGCTGCCCGCCACAAGGCCTCATATAAAGATTCCGTTTTGGTGTTTATGACAGATTGATTGATGTAAACTTATGAACTGAACAAGGTGATTTGACAGGATTGTCCTTAAAAAAAAATTACTCCGTTTGCCTCACCATCTCAACTCAAACTAAACTATACTTTTTTCATCATGTTTTTTATCTTTTCTGAAAAAGTTTTTTATCTTTTCTAAAAAAATCAACAAAATTTACTATGCAAACTTAAAATCTCAACTCAACTCAAACTGAACCTACGATCCAAACGGACCCTATATCTCTAAATTTTATCCTAATTATAACAATTTTAATTTTTTTAATAGTCATTTAATTAAGTATAAAGAACTAAAAATCTAAATAAACATTAATAAAGAGTTAAAAAACATAAACATATGTGATTATAGACATAATTAACAATAATATTACATATGACTCCATTAAAAGGTATAAAGTTTGAATCTCTCGTCCCAAATTAAACAAAAACAAAAAAAACCTTATTTACCTGAGAACAGAAGCCTGGATCCTGAATTAGGAGTGTAGAGATTGAATCTGGACCAGTAAAGCTAGCTATGATTGGCCCATAAAAAAAAAAAAAAAAAAAACGATAATGGCTTTCGGTAACCA
The DNA here is from genome assembly GCA_008635985.1 of Ficus erecta. Classification (NCBI taxonomy): domain Eukaryota; kingdom Viridiplantae; phylum Streptophyta; class Magnoliopsida; order Rosales; family Moraceae; genus Ficus; species Ficus erecta. The sequence goes on along the minus strand of BKCH01001887.1, from coordinate 157,495 downwards.
CAGGCCCAAGGGCTCGAATGCCTATAAATATCAAGCCCTACGTAAAATCCCAGGAAGACAAATTCAGCAGATCGCACTGGGCCAAGAATTGAGAGAAGTCCCCGCGTCCAAGTATGGCATTTATGCTCTTGAGCTCTATGTGAAATCACTCAAAACAATCTCTCATGTTCAGGAGAGATCAATATTGGAGTATTTTGAAGCACTAAGAATCCATCTTCTAATCCCTTTTTTCTTCTTTTCTCTCATACCAAACTTTTTTTTATTAATCTCTTCACCCCTCTTTCCTTCCACTTTTCTCTCATCCTAAACACACTCTAATGGCCTAATTGGAAGGCACATTCACTCCATTTATATCTCACTAAAATGTAGTATGTATTTTGATACTTCATATATTCCATTTTGATATAAATATATTTGAATAATACACACTTTTTTTTTTTTTTTAAACTATTTATCCATTCACTTCTTCTATCTAATTTTACCCATTAGAATGAATGTTCAAACGTAAACAAACCAAATGTGCATTACATATTTATACAATGTAAAAAAAATTACATTCAAATGCATATTACATTCCATAAATTACATTAAAATACACTACAAAATAAATGTGTGACCATAAATCAGTTGTCCGTAGTTCTTTATACTTGCTTTCACAAAACCAATAAATCTATTCTCGTAGCTCTTTATTCTTGCTTTTCAGCAAAACCAAAACTTCTCTTCTCCCATTTGACAAACAAAAAACTCCTTACATTTATCCAATACTGGCGATATATATATATATATATATATAGATCAGTTGCATTCACACTCTTAAGTAAATTATTACAACACAACATCAATCTCTCGAATACATACATACACACACACACACACACACACACACACATATATACACACACACATATATAAAGCATATCAAAGCCTTACATCTTGCAGAAATTTTGAAATGAGGCCCAAATTAATCGCTAGTGACCATGCGAAAGTGGTGAGTTGTCCGCCTTTACTCAGCTGCTGCGCATGCAACGCTGGTCTACAAGTCGACGCAGCTAGGACCAGAATCATAAGCCAAGTATTCATCAACTGCTCCTCCGACATCTCATTTCTAAACAGATTCCGGGCTGACCCAACTGCTTTAGAAAACACGGATTCGTTTCTGCTTTGACCAAGAAAATTATTGTACAAGTTCTCGGAATTTATCACTCTCTTTATATTCTCGCAGGCCTCAGATCGATGCGATATCTTGGCCTCATGAAGATATCTCTTCACCTCATCGACAGCGTCCTCGAATATTTCCTTCTCGTTCCGCTTGCTCAAACTCGGCGAAACCAACTTAGGTTGCACGATCAGAAGATAAAAGACGTAATTCGAAATTAGCTTCGACGTTGTTTTGTAATCGCTCTGTCGTTGATCATGATGATGATGATGGTGATCGGAATAATAGAATTCGGTTGCTAAGTGGGTTACGAGGAATAGTTTTAGCAACCGTTGCCCTCGGTATGTCCCATCGCCGAGAACTTGAGTACGCAGAAGACTTTTGAAGAACTCAGTTTTGTCGCCGGATTCATCTGTGAACACTTGTGCAATGTTGCTCAAAATTTGGGTTTCTGATAGGATTTTCAGATGTTTGAAAATCTGTTGCTTCACATCTTCGGTCACCTTCTCCGATCGCAGTGACAAAAGCGCGATTTTGATCGTGTTTAGGATCCCCTTAGCCTTCACATAGCCAGCCAAATTATAAGCCCACCTGGGTCGTTCGTCGGCCAGGCAGTAACTGATGAAATCATATTGGAAGACCGATCCAGACCGGCTTCTTCTTCTTTTCGCAAAATTGTATCCAAACGATGAGACATATTTGGTGAAACTACTACTACTACTGAGAGCATAATCAGAGGAAAGGATCTGCACAACTGATGTAATGTCGAGGACAACGGCGGCGATGAGCAAAACGCAAGAAAGTCCGACGTCGAACACGTCATATCCACGCTTGCCGGCGGCCATGAAGAAGAGGATTGAAGCACAAAAGAGGAAGACTAAACTAATTATGCGGATTAAGTAGCCAAATTTGGAATGTGCCACAGCCACCTTGGTGTGGAGAACCTCGTACAGGATGCTCAGCTCGTAGTCCACAGCTCGAACGGCATCGGCGGGATCGGCTCCGACGAAAGCCCGCTTGCTCGCCGCCTGGATTTCGGGGCTCAAAGCCATGTCCAAAACCATGACCCCCTTGAACCACTCAACGAGCTTACGCGCCAATTGGAGCAGTTTGGCTTGGTCCGAAGAAAAATCTCTTAACAAAGTGTCATTGACTTCTTCTGATTGTGACGGAGCATGAATTGACTCCTCCGCCGGCGTTGCGGCGACGGCCTCTTCGTAGTCCGGCCCCGGGTTTGGGGCCTGTAACGAAGTAGCTCCAATACTGTCGGAGCTCGCGAGGTAAAGAGCGTAGGTTCTTTCACCATACTTGACGGTTCCGACGACGAAGATCAAGATCGTCGGAAGCCAAAGCCTGTTGTTCGAAATCGGAAGCGTGAGAAAGATGCTGTAAGCAGCACCGAAGACTTGTAAAACGAGGCCAAAGAAGTGCCTCAGCCAGAATTCATTATCCTCGAGAGCAAAGGAGGTTATGCTGTCGGGGCCGCCGAGGTGAAGCAGGAGAAACGACGCCCAGAAGGCGTAAAGATCTCCGTTGATGGATCCGACCGGAGCGCAGAGATCGGTCTGGCTCTGGGTGATGAGGCCGATGGCGACGGCGGCGACCCAGTCGGCGAGCAAGTAGGCTGACCAGATGAAGAAGAGAAGAAATGTGCTTTTGGATCGTCGTCTCAAGGATGCAAACGACACTAAGAAAGCCTGGAGGAAGAGGCTTAGAATGATACAAGCCCGGAGATCAAGTGCTTCCCATAGCTTCGACAACTTGTTGGGGATAGGGAGTTCCATTAGTTTTTTTTTTTTTTGGGTTTTTTTTGTTTTGTTTTGTTTTTGTTCTTGTTCGTTGCTAATTCAAATGAATTTCAATTAGTACTGAATGGTCGGTGGGAACAAGTTTGTTGACTGTTTTAAAGTGCACTCTGTTTTGAGTCTGGCATCATCCATCTAATTTTGATATCTTTTATCAATTCAATTATATTTTGATATATTAGTGAGTCAAAGTCAGATTTTAAAATACAAAAAATCAGTGATAAAATAATTCAAACTTTTTAAAATAACATGACATAATATTATTATTAGATACCATTTAAAACATAAAAAATGAGACAAAAGATTTGAATCAATCTGTTTTGGTAATTTCAAACCCATACTTTATCCTTTGGGGGATTATTGAGGCATGACAGTACTATCCCTAACCTTTTTTTTTTTTTTTTTTGAAGGAGAAAGTAATTACTATGGTGGGGTTAGAAAAAAAGTTTGAGAAATCTAGTTAAGCATCATTAGCACTTGCTCGATGAGAAAATTGTGATTTGAGGGTACCTGGGATAAATTAACAGAATAAAAATATTAGTGACACTAATTCTATTATTAATTTTTTAGTACTAAATTATATAGCAAATGAATTGTTTTTATTTTGTTGGTGAGTGATTAAAATATTATCATAATTAATTACTTCTAACAATAAAAAGATGATGCGTGAATTTATACTGAAAAATTAGGATTAAAGTTGATATCCCTATCGCTATTCTTAACAGAACTCAATAATCTACAAAGAGATTGGTGGTGGATTAAAAAAAAAAAAAAACCTTTAAATTTCGGGTGTGAAAGTTTCAAGATATATAAATAAAACCAATTTTCAGTAGATTTATTTAAGGGTTGTTGTTTTATTTAATTTGCCATTAAAATAGATTCCGGATTATCCCTTTATTGTTTTTCTATTTTATTCTTTTTTTAAGAGTCTACTTTATTCTTTTAATAAATTTGCATGGGGGATTTTCATCCTCCCCGTTTACTTTAACACAAACAACCAATGCGCCTCAAAAAATATTAACTCCATGATAACCAATAGCTCTTATATTTACTACCTATGTGCAAAATATTTGTGGTTGATTAAAATATGTTCATGGTCGTATGGAGAATTTATTGCTCCTCTTTGCATATAGATGAGGAAGGAATATTTTACGTGTATAGTAAAATAATAATAATAAAAAAAACATAAAAAGTCTATTATTAAAAACTCGTTTTAAAAAATATCTATTTTTTAATGATATTATATAAATGTCCATTTTTAAAGAAATAATCGCTTATAGTACTCATTTTGTCCTTTTAATATATTTAAAATCATTTCCCTCATTATGTTTCAAATTTTTTTCGTTATTTATTCATCATTATTGTATATTTATCTTAATGATTAGTTCTTTATTATAATAATTGATTGTTAGTATGATTTAGGTTTTTTTTTATAAGCATGTTTCTTAAGTATTATTTAGGTTTCTTAGAAACCTAATTTTTTTTAGTATGATTTAGGTTCTTTATGATAATTATAACGCTATGATGATAATTTATCCTTCTATATTATTATTTGTATTGTTTTAATAGTTAGTTTGTAAAATTTAAATGTGATAAGAATTGCTTATTTTTTAATGATAATTACTATATCATTATGATATTTTTCTTTATGATATTACTATCTCATTATGATATTTTTTTTAATGATAATTACTATATCATTATGATATATTTTCCTTTTATAACATTTTTTTACCAATTTTATTTTAATTACTATATTATTATGATGTTTTTCTTTATGAGAATTATTATATCATTATAATATCTTTTCCTTTTATAACAGTTTGTTTACTAATTTCATGAAATTAAATTTAGGTATCTTTATTCAAACGTTTTTTCTTCCTTTTTTTGTTTCCTTTTTTATAATTCATTTATTTATTAATTATCAATTATTTCTGAAGGGTAATGTTATCTTTGTACATACTATTTTAAATATTTTTATAAATAAAAAAATGAATATTTTTTACATCAATATCTTTAATTTAAGCATCTATGTAAATAACCTAATTTATTGTATTTGTGTTTGTACCACACCAATTGTAATAATTCATTTCGTCTTGATGACTGAGAGGAGAAAACAGGTTGTTTTTACATTTTGACAATCATATCACAATTCACAATTTTGTCCTTTTAACTTTCTTTTCTTTTATTCCTTTCTCTTTTGTTACAAGTTTGAACCACAACCTTCTTTTCTTTTATTTCTCTCTCTCTTTTGGATTATTAAACGCTTTTACTTTTTATGTTAATTCATTTCCCTATTATTTCTTTCTCTTTTTTGGATTTAACGCTTTCACTTTTTTTGTTCATTCATTTCCCTTCAAATTTAAAGTAGTCGCTGACTGAAAAATAAATAAATACCGTGGGACAAGTGAGAAGGGGGTGACGAAAAAGCACATTCATGTTTTTGAACATTTTGGCTTGATTTGCACGTCATTTGCAAATGCTTGGCAGAATGAGCCTCAAAGAAGAAGAAGAAGAAGAAAAAAAAGTTCTCTTAAGCTTTCAATACAGAAAGGGAAAAAGTGGGTATGGAATAGTATTGAGGAATATAAAATGCCCCGTTAGAGAAGAAAGAACCTTGAATAAAACAGGAGGAGATTGTAGAAGAATTCTTCATGAAAGAAAGAGAAAAGAGAAAGAGTAAAATCTTAAGTAATGCAAAATCTATGTCTTTCTTTTTTCTCTTTATTCGCGAGCAACATACCGAATAAAATAAAGAACCACCTTAAAACAAATCATATTAAAAAGAAAAAGAAGACCTATAAATTTTTCGCTCTCATAATTCATAAACCAGCCTCACCATCATCTCATTTGCATTTTTTTTTTAAATTTATATATATACAATTATACATTTTAGTTTTAATTATTTCTCAATTTGTTCTTTTGTTTTTAAAAATCATGAAGTTATTATTTGAGTTTAAAAATTTTATTTCAATTTCATTCCTCACATAATTCAAAATTTAAAAAAAATTAGACTTGTGTAAATTAAAAAAAACACACACACACACATAAAATGCCTAAAAATGTTGTTGCGATATTCCTTTCTGTTAATTTTTGGACGGAATTCGTAGTTAGCACAACTTTTTGACTAAGTTACTAATATATTTCATCCAAAAATTAACGGAAAAGACTATGGTAGCAATATTTTAAAAGTTTAGGGCATTCCAGTTAAAAAAAAAAAAAAGTTTAGGGACCAAAGTTAGCACAATATTAAAAGTATAGGGACTAAATGAGGAATTTATCCTAAAAATAATAAAGGCAAATTTATTGAAAGAGAGTTGAAGCGCAATTAATACATAAAAGACCAGATTCATTATTCGAAATGAAAATTGAAGGATTGAACACACACAATAGAAAAGAACAAAAAAAAAAAAAAAACGCAAGAACAGAATAGAGGGCCCAAAAATTAGGGTTTATGGAATAGTACTACTCGTCATAGCTAAGCTGAAATCCAAATCCGAGATGATACATTAGCAACCAAGTGAAGGACAAAAGCTCTCCACCCTTGCCTTGTTGTTGTGCATGCATGACGGATTCACAGTTGACGGCGGCGAAAGACATTAGCTCCGCCCACATCCGATCCATCACCGTCCACGGGCCCTCCTCTAACCCTCTCAGGTCTTTGGCAAGCTTGCATGCATCAAACAACAAAGATTTGCTCTCCGAATCCCTTTTCACTTCCGCGGCTAATTTATCTGGCTTCGTTTCAACAGACATTATTTTTTCACAGGCTTTCGAGTGATCACCATCGCACGATATCTGGTACTTATGGAAGAACCTCTTGGCCTCGGCGCAGGTGTCCTGGAACACGATTTCCCAGTTTCCCAAAAACGGGGACATCAACAAAGGCTGCATCGTCATAAGATAAAACATGTAATCCGATATAACCTTGCAAATTCTTTTGTTAGGACGAACTAATTTTCCGTCGCCATTAGTTCTAATACTACTACTGGAACTTTGCTTTTCCGCACCATTGATCAATTCAGTAGCTACATGCCACAGAAGAAGGGATTCGGCGAATTTAAACTTTGAAACACTCCATTTGAGTTTATCATAGCTAGGTGATGACTTGAGTGTCAACTGACCTCTATAACAGCCTGCCATCATCCCGTCGACTGAATTGCGTAGATTCTCCGATCTCGCTTTCAGCTGTGCAAAGATGAATAGCTTGAGATCTTCGGTGACAATCTCCGATGAAGAGAACAGAGCCATTTTTAGCTTGTCTAAAATTCTCCGGCCAAATACATATCCGCCAAAATTGTAGACCCACTTGGGATGTTCGTCGAGGCAATAACTGATCAAGTTATACTGAAAGATCGACTCGGACCACCTTCTTCTTTTCACAATAGCAGAGGGAACATATTTTTTCCAGCTCGTTCCCTTGAAGGCGCCGAGCATCCAATCCGAAGAAATGAGATGAATCAAGGACAAGAAATCGAGAACAACCGCACCGATCAGCAAGGCATAGGTCAGGCCGATATCAAAATTGTGGAGTTGATCACTATGTTTTTCAGCTGAGAAGAACAATGCTGAAGCGCTGATGATGAAAAAGAAACTTAAAAAGCGGAAGACAAACCCGACTCTGCGTCGAGCCGCAACCACCTTAGTGTGTAGAATCTCGTAGAATATGCTCAGCTCGTACTCTATGACTCGCAAAGCGCCTGCTGTGTGCTCATCTTTCAGAAACGGACGGCTTATCTTCACTCGAAATAGGTCGCTCGACGGCACCAGATTGACGATTAGTCCCTTGAATATTTGGAAGAGCTTGTAAGCCAGCTCCACGAGTATTATTTCGTCTGAACATTTAAGATATTTGCTTAATTCATCACACAGATAAATTTCCATACTGTTTGATATTTCTTGTCCCTCCGTAGAGGCTTCCGCTTCTTGGATATCATGACCAGGAGACGCTCTAGCACCATCTGGCCTACTCGTACTCGTTCTCCTGCTTGTACTCTCTGCTTGTGCCCAAACATTCGGTAAAGAAGTACTAGCACTGTCTGCAATACGATCCCGGCTCGCAAGGTAAAGAGCGAAAGTTCTCTCTCCGTACTTGAAGATCCCCACGACGAAGACTAACATCGTGGGAAGCCAAAGCTTGTTGCTCGGAAGTGTCAGAAACATGCTGTAAGCTGCGGCGACGCCTTGCAGGACAAGGGCTAGAAGGTGTCGGAGCCACAACTCGTTGTCCTCGAGCGCGAAAGAAGTGATGCTATCAGGACCACCGAGGTGAAGCAAGAGAAACGATGCCCAAAATGCGAAGAGGGCATCGTTTCCGTTGGACGGATCACAAATATCGCCTTGGGTTTTGATGATCGCACCAATTGCTACTGCAGCCACCCAATCGGCCAGCAAGTAAGCCGACCAGATGAGAAAGAACACAAATGTGCGCTTTGATCGCCGTCGCGAAGACGCGAACAACACAAGGAAAGCCTGGAGAAATAGGCTTAGGATGATGCAGCCCCGGAGATGCCATTCATCCCATAGCTTCAGCACCTTCTTTGGGATGGGTAGTTCCATTGTATAATGTGTAATTATATCTCGTTTTGCTTTTTAAACAAAATATTGCTAAGTGGTGAGAAAGAATGAATTAGGCCGGGTAATTAAGGTGGTGGAAATAAGTTTGACGTTGGTTTTTGTAGCTATTTTGTCTTTGGAAAGAACTAGTAGTTGTGTAGCACGCACTTTACCTGTGGTACGTGTGGAATTAGCAAGCAAAAGAAAAAATAAAAAACAAAAAGTCTTGTAGCGTTGATTGGACCGTCACGTAGGCAACCATGTGATGATGACCTGAACATCATGGGGACAAGCAAAAAGGAAGTGACGAAAATACACATTCGTGCTTCCAAATAGTAGTATAGATTTTGTGATTTATAATAAGAATAAAATAAGCATATTGTGGGTCAAGATATGTTGGAATTTACTTCTTCTATTATATGGAGAGAGAGAGTGCTAAATGAAGATACTTGATTATAAACACTACTTTCTTTGACGTGTCCTCTAAATTTTTAAAGATGAAAAACAACCTACTTACTAACAACTCCTTCAAGTTTTTGAACGTTTTGGCTTGATTTGCACGTCATTTGCAAATGCATGGCAGAATGAGTCTTCAAAAAAAGAAGAAAAAAAAAAAAAGTTCTCTGAAGCTTTCAATACAGAAAGGGAAAAAGTGGGGATGGAACAGTATTGAGGAATATAAAATGCCCCGTTAGACAAGAAAGAACCTTGAATAAAACAGGAGGAGATTGTAGAAGAATTCTTCATGAAAGAAAGAGAAAAGAGAGAGTAAAATCTTAAGTAATGCAAAATCTATGTCTTTCTTTTTTCTCTTTATTCACAAGCAACATACCGAATAAAATAAAGAAGTACCTTAAAACGAATCATATTAAAAAGAAAAAGAAGACCTATAAATTCTTCGCCAACATAATTCATAAACCAGCCTCCCCATCATCTCATTTGCATTCTTTTAAAACTTTTTATAGATACAATTATACATTTCAGTTTTAATTCTTTCTCAATTTGTTCTTTTGTTTTAAAAATCATGAAGCTATTATTTGAGTTTAAAAAATTTATTTAAATTTCATTCCTCGCAAAATTCGAAATGAAAAAAAAAAATACACTTGTGTAAAAAAAAAAAAAAAAAAAAAAAAAACACATACACACACAAAGCGCCTAAAAACGAAACATAAAATTAAAAAAAAAAAAAAAAAAAAAAAGATATTGAATACAAGAAAAAAAAAAATTGTCCACTTAAATGCGTCTCTTTCTTTTCCCCTCGTTTTTTCTTCATCAAAGTGCGTAAGAGATATTCGAACTCAACGGCATAGAATGAGAAATAATTAAAATTAATAAAATGTATAATTATATAGCTTACCCTTTCTATATAAGCAAATCTTAAAACGTCTTCAAAGTTTGAAGCTCTTTTTCTTAAAGAATTTTATAATTGGATTGGTTGGAAGTATGTTTTTAGGTTAATTTCATAATTCTGACGTTGGTAATGATTTTGTCGTTGTTAAAATTTCAGTTAATAGTAAATAATTTCTTTTGTGGTTATTATTCAAATTTACCAAGATGTCTTTAGAAAAAAAAAAAAAAAAAAAAAAAAAAAAAAAAAAAAAAAAAACATAATTCCAGTGTGTATGCTACCTAAGGTTTTTTTTTTTTTTTTTTTTTTTTTTTTTTTTTAACTCGACATCCATGTGTATTGGCGGGCGGTGTGCCTTGGGGGTGTTCGTTGCGAACAAACGTGCCTCCTTTGTGTTGGTGGTTCGAAGGTTCGTTGATGGCTCTTTTCCTTCCTCGCAGTGCTCCTCGTTCTGTCCCTCTCGGATTTAGAGGCTGTCTCGTTATCAGAAGCATTGTTCGTGTGGTTCGCAATCTTTTTCTCGTTTTTAGTTTTTTTTTTAATCCAATAAAGGCAATGTTAATTCCATCATTTGTCTATTTTAATGTGTTTTTGTTGCATTTGTGATTTCATCATGTAATAACGAAGGCAGTCTCTTCATTGTCTGATGTTGGTAATTTAATGTCTAATTAGTACCATTTAGTGACTACAAAACGTGGTTTGCTAATAATTTCATCACTAAAGCCTTCCATTTTTGCAGCGTATGTTGCGGGTGACCTCTGTAGAATGGGTCTCTTGATCTCGTTGATTGGTCTTTTTCATTAATTATTATACTAGTTTTTATTGAAAGAGTCTTTCGTGTGCTTGTTTCTTGATATGCCGATTTACGTTTCCGGAGTCAGAACTTGGTACACATTTTTGCTTCCTAAGCATGTCATTTAAATTTGTACTTAATATTTTAATATTAGTATTTCTTTTCCTTTTCCCAAAAAAAAAAAAAAAAAAAAAAACCCTTTATATAGAAGCCCGGGAAAATGCAAATGTCATACACATATATAGTTGATATAAGTTTTAATTATATTATTCCATCGAGAAAAAGTTTCAACTCCATAAACAGAGTTTTCATATGGAACCTATTTCCATCGAAGAAATTTGATCAGATGGCTGATTTCTGATTGAGAGTAACTTATAAATCTATTACGTTCACACTCTTTTAAGTGATAAATTCCAAAGCAAGCAAAAAAAGAAAGGTCTTCGAAAAAAATACGTGTCATTGAAAGACAGGGCCATAGCTAGGGAAGGACTAGGGGGCTTAAGCTCCCTTAATTTTTCTTTTTTCAAAAAACACCATACTATTTTGAAGAAAATTTCATAATAGCCCCCTAAAAATGAAAACCTACAAATATTCTCTTTTAATTATCCATTACATAATATTCGTCCCCTGATAAAAATGTCTCGCCTCATCACTGTTGAAGGGTCTCGTATATCTCAGCAGCTGTAAATCCCAAATGGTTTGCAAGCAACCACATGAACGTTAGAAGTTCTCCACCTTTACTCAGTTGCTGTGCGTGCTCCGCCGGTTCGCAGCTCATGGCAGCTAGCGCAAGATAAAACATCCATTTATCCCCCAATCGCTTTTCCGAGTGTCGCCTTTCCATCGAAAGAAGATCCTTCGCGAGGAGACATGCTTCGGAGAACACAGAATGTTTGTTGCTACCAGCACTTCTTGTCTCAGCACGAGCAGATTCGTACTCGGAAGCTCCGTTACGAAATCTCTCCTTCATCTTCCTGCAGGCTTCCGAATGGTCATGACGTACGTTGTACTTGTCGAAAAACGCCTTGGCGTCATCGACGGTATCCTGGAAGATCTCCTCCCAACGGCCCAAACCTGGGGACAACATTGTAGGCTTCGTGACCGTTAGATAGAATGTGTAGTTTGAAAGAAGCTTCAACATTTTTTTGCACTTTCTTTCACTACTTAACTCGAAACTCTCACTACTCGACTCGGCCTTTTCCTCGTGACAATATATTTCGGTTGCTAAGTGGTACAAAAGAATTTCTTTTATGTAGGATTCTTCCTCATTGCTAGTAGAGTATTCAAATATTTTACCCCTGAACTCATATGCCATGAGATCCTCCTCGTAATCAAACGTTACGTACAAGTCCGATTCCTTCTTCGCTCGCGAATTCAGATCGATTTTCTCAGCATTCGTTTTCAGCTCATTGAAAATAAACTCCTTTACATCTTCGGTGACCTTCTCCGACGACGAGAAAAGGGCTAGTTTGATCTTTTCTAGAATTCCCCTACCATGGACATGTTCCGCAAACGTATAGACCCAATTCGGTCTTTCATCGAGGCAATAACTGATGATGTTATACTGCAAGACTGAGCCAGACCACCTTCTTCTCTTCAAAACAATCGAGGGAATTATATTAACACATCTCATGATGTTCAAGTTGCTGCTCTTGAGAGACCCGAGAGTCAAATCCGAAGAAATGAGCAGAATGAAGGACATGGTTTCGAGTACAATCGCTCCGATAAGCAAGGTGTAAGTAAGTCCGATATTGAACTTATCAAGCTTATCATAATGGTTTTTCTCAAGCAACAAGAACAATAGAGAAGCACCAACGATGAAAAGGAAGCTCGTAAGGCGAAAAACATACCCGATAGCGGAATTGGCCACGGCCACTTTAGTATGAAGAGCCTCATACATGATGCTTAGCTCGTACTCTATCGCCCTAAAAGCGCTTGTAAAATGAGCTTCAAGAAAACTCTTTTGGCTCGCGACTCGGACTTTTACGCTCAAAGTGAAGCCAACAATTAGCCCCTTGAAACTTTGGAACAGCTCATATGCTACTTTCAACAGTTTTGTTTGATCAATATCATCGGAGTTGTCTTTCAAAAAGGTAATAGTCATACCTTCATTAACAGAATTTTCTTGCTCTTGCATCGGCTGTGCCGACCCCACCGAGGCCTCTTCATAGTCAGGCCCAGGCTCCGGCGCAGGCAATGAATCAGCGGCTCCAAATTGGTCGGAGCTTGCACAATAAAGAGCGTATGTCCTTTCGCCATACTTCATTGTTCCCGCAACAAAGACCAACATTGTGGGAAGCCAAAGCCTGTTGTTCGGAAGCGTGAGGTAAACGCTATATGCTGCGCCGGAAACTTGAAGAACAAGGCCCAACAAGTGCCGGAGCCAGAACTCGTTGTCCTCGAGAGCAAAAGAGGTGATGCTATCTGGGCCGCCGAGATGGAGGAGAAGAAAGGAAGACCAAAATCCCAAAATATCACTTTGTTGGTCGTTGCCATTGGGGTCGTCGCAAGTGTCCGTCTGGCTTTGAGTGATTAGACCGATGGCAACGGCGGCTATCCAGTCTGCTAACAGGTACGCCGACCAGATTGAGAAGAGTAGAAACGTGCTTCTTGATTGTCGTCTAAAGGGCGCAAACGACACTAAGAAGGCTTGTAGGAACAGGCTGAAGATGATACAAAGCCGGAGGTCCCATTCGTCCCATAGCTTGTTCACCTTGTTGAGAATAGATAGCTCCATAGAGAGAGATAGATAGATAGATAGAGAGAGATACATATACATGTACTGGTATGTGTATATATTTTTCAAAATAGTGACATTAGAACCAGGGAAGATATGTGTTTACAGGTATAGTCTAACGATAATTTAACACCTGACTCCATCACAACCGTAGTGCTCCTGATTTATGAAGATACTTTAGGATGGGAAGTGAAAGGAAAAGCCTCAATGCCTGGCAGACATAAAGTTGAGGAGAACATGGTGGGACTAGTCCACTTTATTTATTTATTTAATATTATTATTATTTTTTTTATAAGTGACTAGTCCACTTTAATTTTTGATATATACACAAATAAGTACACATATGCATATCACATGAGACATATCGACCACAATAATCTTCAAAGAAGAAGATTAGTTCACTTTAATTACCTAACAATCAAACATGCTTTAAAATGCTTTTAGTACTTTTTTGTTTTTCCTCTTTTTGACTATAAAGAGTTCTAATGAAATTATGGGGAAGAGCATGTTTTTTGAAAACAAAGTGACCAAATGCCTTTTCTTAAAGGTTCAAAAGAAAAATGGCCAGTTAAAAGAGAAATGAAAGATTCAAGGATTTAAAACAGTGATATGCCAAAACAACGGCCAAGACAACTCATGAAGGCTAGATAACAAACGACAACTAACCCCCTTAAACGACAAGCAAGTCTAAAACAGAGGACTCTGTCTGCAGCAGAGGAACCCCCTGCATCAACTTTTCAGCATCCTCTTTCACTTGACATGTATACCTATATCCATACACACACACATATATACACAAAGTATATGCTTATACATCTATATATAATATTTTTTCACCATTATACTAGTCATGCTTGGAGTACACAAACTGAAATCCAAACCCAAGATGATACATAAGCAACCAAGTGAGGGTCAAAAGCTCTCCACCCTTGCCGGGTTGCTGCGCATGTGTTATCGGCCTACAATTAACGGCAGCGTAACACATCAGTTCCACCCACATTTGGTCCATAACCTCCCACCGGTCCTCCAATCTAGCCAGCTCTTTCGCAAGAATAACCGCATCAAACATCAACGATTTGCTCTTCGATCCTTTAACAGCGGTCGCTCTTGATTTGGTGTCTACAGACATCATCTTCTCGAATGCTTTCGAGCGATCACGATGGGTTACCTCGTACTTATCAAAAAACCTCTTGGCCTCTGCACAAGTGTCTTGGAAGACCACGTCCCAGTTGCCCAAAACCGGGGCCAGCATTGTGGGCTGCATCACCAGAAGATAAAACATGTAATCCGATAAAAGCTTGCTAGTTCTTTTATTTTTAGTGCTTGAATTGTGATCATTTTCTTGATGAAAACAGATTTCAGTAGCTAAATGCCATAGGAGAACGCTTTCGGTGTATTTATTCACAATGCTCCATTTAAGTCTGTCGTATCGAGAGGAGTCCAGTGTCCAATGACCTCTGCAAAGACACTCCATTAACACATCCTCGTTGCGTAAATTCTCCGATCTCTTCAACAGCTGATCGAAAATACGTGCCTTGAGATCTTCATTAACGATCTCTGATTGCGAAAAGAGCGTGATCTTGATCTTGTCTACAAAGGACTTAGCTTTAAGATATTCGGCCAACTTGTAGAGCCAAACAGGATGTTCATCTAGGCAATAACTAACCAAATTGTACCCGAGGAACGAACCCGACCACCTTCTTCTTTTCACAATCATTGAAGGAATGTACCTCGGCCAAGTGTTCTTAAGCGCACCGAGAATCCAACACGAAGAAATGAGCTGAATGAAGGACATGGAGTCGAGGACAATGGCGCCGATAAGCAAGGCGTAGGTGAGTCCAATGTCAAACTTACTACCAAATCCATTCTTCTCGACAAACAAGAACAAAGTAGAAGCGCCAACGATGAAACAAAAACTGATAAAGCGGAAGATGTAACCGATTCTTCGACGGGCCACGACCACCTTGGTGTGAAGAACCTCGTACAACATGCTCAGCTCGTACTCTACCACTGTAAAAGCAGAGGTGTGGTTGGCTTCTAGAAAAGATTTTCGGGATGGTGTTCGAACTTTCGAGCTCAAGTATCTACCCGCGGTTAAGACCTTGAAGCTTCCGAAGAGTTTGTAAGCAACCTATTCATGTTAAAAACTAGACTCATGTCGAATAATTCAATAAAAATTAAGAATGTGCTAATTTCTCAACTAGACCAGGTGAAAATTTATACAAAGACACAGCTTCACTTCATGCAAAATTACAGGCTATTTCAAATGTAATTATCTCCATAATTATCAAGATCAACACTAATTGGATAAAAATAATTGGTGTGACATAAGGAAAAAGGCTGTGCATCTCACATCGTTTGTGAATAAATATATGTGATGGTTCATAAGTAAAGAGACCAACTCTTAATATTACGAGGCCTTTTGGGGTAAAAGTCCAATAACAAAACCGAGCGAGACCCAAAGCGGACAATATCTATTCAAAAGAAAAGGCAAGCGCATGTGGTTTCAGTTGGAGACATTCATATTATTGTCACTTGAAAGAAATTTAACTAGAATTATAGTGATCAAATTGAAAATAGTGAAACTACCAACCTGAAGTAGATGCAAGCGATCAGAATCGATAGAAGACAAGCTAATTTCTTGATCATCAGGCGGCAAAGAATTAGTACCGCTGTCTCCGAAACGGTCCAAGCTCGCGAGGTAAAGAGCGTAAGTTCTCTCTCCGTACTTGACGATCCCCACAACGAAGACTAAGATCGAGGGAAGCCAAAGCTTGTTGGTTGGCAGAGTCAGGTAAATGCTATAAGCAGCAGCCAGGCCCTGGAAACAGAGTCCTAGAAGGTGTCTAATCCAGAGCTCGTTGTCCTCGAGAGCGAAAGAAGTGATGCTATCGGGGCCGCCGAGGTGAAGCAAAAGAAACGAAGCCCAGAATGCAAAGAGATCGTCTTGGTTTCCCGCTAGCGGCTCGCACATGTCGCCTTGGCTGTTGAGGATTGCGCCAATGGCGACAGCGGCGATCCAGTCGGCTAGCAAGTAGGCCGACCAGACGAGGAAGCGTAGGAGAGTGGATTTGGATCGTTGTCTGGTGGATGAAAACGACACTAAGAAAGCTTGGAGGGAGAGGCTTAGAATGATGCAGCCCCGGAGATGCCATGCATCCCATAGCTTCATCAACTTGTTTGGGATTGGTAATTCCATATATTAGCCACAATGTTTTTATTTTTTCCTTTTTTTTTTTTTTTTTTTTTCTGTTTTAACAACAAATGGAAAAATTGATGATGAATTGATGAGAGGAGTGATGAATTATTGTGACTGATTTTTTGAGAAACTTTAGTTTGATTTGATGTTCAATTGCTTTTGTGGACTGACTAGTACTATTGCACTTTTCTGTCTGTGGATACCACCTATGATTCTTAAAAACATTAAGATTAAAAAGAAAGAAGAGAGGAAAATGCTTATTCGGTAGTCGAACCAGTCACGAATATAATTTTTTATTCGTATGCATGTGTTTTTTTTATTTACATTAAACTTTATGAAAAATAGTACAATACCATTTATAGTTATTAATAAAAGTGACATGTAACATTAAAAAAAAAATGTAAAAATCAACATGTAAATATATTAATCTAAAAAAAAAGTTACAAATGTCGTTTTACACAAGTGCTAGATGTGAGACTAGTCAATATATGTGATCGTTGGATAAGAGAAACAAGAGATGTCTTTAGCCAAAAAAAAGAAAAAAAATGGGGGAGAGTAAGAATCAAGACAAGAACAAAAAGAAAAGGCAGGAGGAATATTTAAAGAGAGAATTTTTCTTTTTTTGAAAAAAAAAAAATGTAGAAGAGCAAGAAGGGAGAATGAAGAGCGTCACCTTCACTACTCATCCAATCCCAAAATCTAATTAAATAATTAAATTTTCCCACTACAACTCTCAAAGAAATTTGGAACATCTAAAGGAATTTTGTCCAAATTATAGTTTTAAAAAAATGTCTCTATATGTTATTCTCCTTTAGTGAAGCTTGGTAATAATGGTTAGTAAGGTGTTTAAAAAATTCTACATTAAAGATTTTATTTTATCTTGGACCTTTTCCCTTTTTTTTATTTTTCTCTTCGTTATTTTTCTATTTTCAGCGGTGGGTGTGAAATTCTTTCAAAAATTGAGAATTTATTATTATGACCACTACCATATCAATTTTTACTTTAACGGCAAATGCAATCACAACCACGCTCATGGTTTTAAAAGATGCATCATTTTACTTCATAGAATGTTGGAGATCATCTCAAGTAAATGATGCCATACTAGTTAGGCGAGACTTGCGATTTTTAGCATGCATGATATCAATTCCATGTACTTCTTCATTTATCAATGTTCCAACAATTTTTCAAAAAATTAACCAATAATTATAGTTTTCATTGAATATCATATTAAATCTTGTTAAAAATTTAAGAACCAAACTATATAACTCTTTAAAAAGAAAGAAAACAGGATCAGTCTCGCAATGATCCAACCCCTGAATATAAAATTAGTCTCACTGAATCCTTTCTATTAGAATATCCATTAAAAAACAGACAGAAAAGCCGTAACTCGTAAGGAAACAGAAAAGAGAAGCTACTATGATCGGCTCACAAAATGCATAATGCAGTCACTGTCTAGTTTGGAAGGAAGGGAATCAACAACAAATTTGATAGCAAATCACTACAAGACACAAAGACCTAAGTTTCATCTTTCCTTACCTTTATAGAGCACCAAAAATCCAAAGCCAAGAATGATTTGCCTGAGAATTTGTAAAGCCAGTAGAACTCACCAACTTGAAATCCTACTACAACTGTTATGATTCTGCTCGTCAAGTTGGTTTGAATTATGTCTCTGTCTTTGGCCGCTCTCAAGGGCATTAATGCAGTAGTTTCAACATCTATTATAAGCTTTTTCCTGTACCATTGACAATTCTGGAGAAAACCCATCATCCCTTAGGAGACCTATATGATGGTAAGGGCCCTATGAGTCCCATTTGCGATAATTCGATCACGGTGCTGCCCCGAGAATTTTCCTTCCTCTGTCCTGCGATCACCCAAGAGCGAGTGGTATGCAGATAACTGAAATCCCTGACGGTTTAGGTAGCAGCTGTTGCCACTGTTGACATTGGAGTACGTCTTGTTTTGGTGGATTCCTGGCATGTGGTGCTCGGTTGGTTCATGAAGATCGGTGTAGGAATCAGACAAGTTGGGCTTGGTGCGTGACGAGTTGATTGGATCCGTTGAAGTAGTTGCAGCAGAACTGGTTGTTTTGTTGTTGTCATTGGGTTGTGTGTTAGCGGCCTTACCGTCATTCTTCTTTGTGTTCAGAAAACGCCCTCCGCTTCCTCTTGCCCTCCTCATGGCATGCAAATGACGAGACTCGTGGAGATAAGGCTGTGAAAAATGAGATGTTAACTTCGTTAGACAAACTTCCTGATATTCCGATGATTCTAAATCTGCCTGTTAATTTGAAAGAAACGATAATCTTAAGTAATTATACTCATTTCTTATCAACTAAAGTAAATGTATTCTAGCCCAACAATGTAGTTGTTTAATTCATAAAAAGTCTCCTGATTGAGGTTTAAAACGAATACAAACCCCGGCTAACCATCAATCATATCGAGATACCGTGTTACACGTATATCTGGCCGCTGCAGGACGAACTTTACTTTAAAGGGGGAAAAAATATTAATGAGAATTCTAAAATTTTGGTCAAATATCAAGTATTTCAAAACTTCAACCACTAGTAAAAAGTTTTCACCTGTAATTTCTTAATGGTCTATTAACGAATATTTTTTCGGGTCAATATTATAAGTGACAGTACTTACCTCTGCATGTGAGATTCATTGTTGTATAATGTCTTTCCATAGAGAACCTTTTCCCTTCTAATGCTAACAAATTATCTTGGAACTATATCATGGTCACGACTACTGAATGAAAGACGTCACAGGCAACTAATATTCGAGCAAAAAACCGAGACAGGGGTAATGAATGTAAACAGGTAAATCACCTTACGGGCTCTTATGAGCTTCTTTTCTAGCTCGGCCTTGGCACGAGACTGTCTACGTCTTAGAATTCCATGGTACTGCTTGGCATTGACATAAACGGGCTCCTCCGCCATGTCAAGGGGTAACACCATTCTAGCCGACGACATCCCAAGACAATGAGGCTGTACCTGAGATAATAACTATTCAAGGTCTAAAAGATATTTATACGACTGTCTCTGCTTTACCATAATATCCATTGCCATAATTCCATAACATTTAGCTTAAACCTTGACTAAGAAAAAAGCTTGTAATCTTGATTAAGGAATATATATATATATAACGTACTAATTGAACACTAAAAATCCAAGTAGAAGTTACGGAATTCGAATCTTCTATTTCGCTTGTTAGCACAACCAGATTCTTGATTAATGAATATATAGCAGAGTTAGCGTTAGCAACATGAGCAAACACGGAGCAGAGACATGAAGATTACTGAAACAAATGATCTTTACTCTTGGTTTCTGGCATGAGAAAAAGTAAACTTACTTTTTTTTTTTTTTTTTGGAAATTAGTACTGTTAATGGAGTTCAATGATGCAACTCACGGTACGAGTGCAATATGAAATCCAATTGACAGAAAATACAAGTAATGTTCACCCAAACTAAAAAATATTTTTTACTTTGCTGAATTAGCGGGAGTAGAATATTAAAGTTGAGCTCCTAAGGAGAAATTAAATCAACAAAAAACTAGAATTAGAGTACTGATTAAATGGCGAAACGATTGTCGTTGCGTACCAAACCATGAGGCCCATAAGCAGGCATAACTCCACCATAATATGGATCCGAATACGGATATGATGCACCAGCCTGCAAAAAAGTTCATTTTACACTCCATTATTGCCCTCTAAATGTGCACCAAAAACTAAATGACCTTATAATCAAAATAAATTCATTAAGAAAGATCATTTTTCCACGGGGAATTGCAGTACGAATTCTATCTTGTTACTGACTCAAAAGTTTTTGCAATTAAACATTAGGGAAGAAGAGCTACAATTGAGTGGCTGACAAGCTCCAGCTGGGTAGGCGGAGAAAAATATTCCGCCATCGTTGGAGGCGGCGGAACGGATGAAACCCTCTGCATATGCAGTTCTTCTCTACATTTTCCATCTGCCCATGTCAAAAAATTCTCAATTAGTCAATTAGTATCATTACAACACACATATTTTCTCAAGCAATCCTAGTGAATTCGCAACTATCGGATAATAATTGAATTTATATTACACCAAAACAGAGAGTGGCTAACCAGAAAAACAACACCAGATAACAAAACTGGAGAGTTCATATGTGTGTGTGTGTGTTTGTCATTTTCATAACCTTATGATCTCCTCATAGTTATTTATAAAGTAGCACATAAAACAACAGAAATTAACAAGAAGAAAATATTAAAATGAAATCTCATCAACTCAAGCAAATTTACACTAAATATCATATCAGATTATAAACATACAAACCATATCATATTCTATATCTTTGATCTACATATTTACATATATTATATTTATGTATGTATGTATGTACGTATGTACGTATGTATGTATGTATCAAACATACAATTCAAGCAATTCAACTGCAAATTGACTGTCCTCTAGTTAAACATGTACAAATCTGAGCCCAAAAAAAAAAAAACGGGGTTAAAATCTGAAAGAACTGTCAGCAGTGTATACATACATATATATATATATAACTTTTTTTTTTATATCTATGAACCAAGAGGTAAATATGTAATTACCTGATTGAAGCATAAAATCTTTCCTAGTATGGGCAAGAGTAACTCCCTCATCCTGCTTATTATCCTGTGAATTGAGGGAATTGGTGGTTTGGGTGGGTCCCAAATCACCACCATTAAAATGATTTGGTGGTGGAGACAAACTCATAGTTTTTCCCCCAAACACATGATCTTTGGAGATGCCATGGAACTGGGATATACCCCACCAAGCTTGAGAATTACAAGTACTTGCATTTCCATCAGATTCTGTTTGGTTTGTCTCCTCTGGTTTCTGGTGCATGCTTCAATTCCTTCCCTTCTCCAAACCCAATTTACCCAACTGCCCCAAAACAAAACAAAAAACACCATTATATAAACACATAGACACACACACACACACATATATATATATATGTGCATATATACATGCATGCATGCAAGTATATAATTATTGGTCTTTGGGGTAGAAGTACTAGATTTAGAACACAAGAAAAGAACCCCAAAAGAGAGAAGATCTTGAATTGGTTATTGGTGATCAGAAAATTTTTAAAAAAACCATTAAATCACTAAACACACACAATCACATATACATGTATATGTATATGTGTATATGCATATATCAAGAAGCTAGGAAGGAGGAGAAGAGGGAAAACAGTTACCTTTGAGCTGGTTCAGAGTTGAGAAAACTAATGAAAACTAGACTCGAAGAGAACTAGAAGCAGCTTTGGAACTTGGAAGTGGATTTTTTTTTTAAGTGTGAAAAACAGGAAAGAAAAAGGGAGATAAGAGAAATGTGTTTCCTGAGATAGGAACAAGTGTATCAGCTCAGCAGCTATTGCAAATAAGATTTGTCACTCACTTTGAGCAATAACGAAATTGCTATATATATATATACATATATATATATATATATATAAATCCCATTAAATCAAATTACTAGTTCAATTTTATTTTTTTTTGTCAGATAACAAATGAATGTATGTCTTTTTCTTTTTCTTTTTTTTTTCTTTTTTTTTTTTTTTTTAACTTCAAAGTGAAATATTGATTAACGATGGTAGCGGAGAAGTCGTTTTCATTCTTCTTTTTTTTTTTTTTTTTTTTTGATGGCTTTTCAAATTAGAGGACATTCTTTTGACGTCAATGTCCTCATCCGCCAAATAACGACAAACTCATCCCTACCAATGTATAGATATTCTATTGGCTTGTTTAATAATCAAGATCATTTTAAACTAAAATATATTTTTTTATCTTAATTTTTATTTTTTTTTGAAAATTTTTTTGTCTTTTTTTAAAAAATTTTTTTATCTTTTTTGAAAATTCAATAAAAATTTTCAACTCAAACTTAAAATTTTCAAACTCAACTTATTCACCAAATGAACCCTATACATTACATATCTATATATTGAAATCAAGGTTTAGACAAACCTTAATTATTGTCATTAATGGTAAGCACAAGAATTCAAGGAAAAAAAAAAAAAAACTCTCCAAATGGTAAATATTGCTTTCAAAATCTCGCATTCAAAAATGTGTACAACTGTTGCATATAATAATTTAAAGAAAAAAAGTGTAGACTAATAAAACTCATGTTCATTATCACCAACATATGAAATATATATATATAGAGTGCAACAAATATCAGCGGTGTAATAAGTCCTACTAATTCTTGTGCCATGGCAATTTTAATTATTCTATAAGATGAGTTTTACCCACACCTAACGTTTTTAAGAGTGATTTTTTTTTTATGACACTAAAAAAAAGCTTTGAAAAGGATAGCATTATGGTGTTTGATATTTCTTTTGTATTACAGCCATGTTAAATTATTATAAGAATTATGATAATTACTTCTTAGACATGATAGTGATTAAAAAAAAAATCAAAATCAATATGGATAGTGAAATACTTATTTTTAGTACATAAAAAACTTGCTCATTTTTCGATTTCTTCACCTTTATTTGAGGGCACGTTTAAGGGCGCTAATTTCATATAGTATTTAATCATCTAGATTTCAAAATTTCAATTTTACATCAAACTTTCTCTCTTTTTCATTTTCAAAAAACTCAAATTTTAAAAGTTCATAACTTTCTCATTTCAAATCGAAATGAGTTGAATTTTATGTCAAAATGTTCGTATCGCCGCAACAAATATGACGAGATCCATTTTGCATATATTTTTCTAAACACATTTTAAATTTTTGTACTATTTTCTACATCACATAACTTTTTAAAAAGTTTTTCCCCCGAACACACATTTCCAACTCAATTTTTAAAATATCATATCCAGATAATCCCCAAACAGACCCTGAAGATGATGAAAAGAAAAGCCCTCACATAAAACTTGTTATTTAAAATAGCAATTCATCAAGTAAAATTTAGTAGTTTAGTTTTTTTTTTTTTTTTTTTAAATACAATTTTAGGACTTATATATAACTCTCACTTCTTATAAGAAAATTAAAACACTCACAGATCATTTACGTACACAAATTACTCCCCTTTCACTTGATGAACTAATTCTAACATGATGAATTTAATTATTCATAATGTATTAGTGTTATAATCAATAATTTTAGCGATAAGAAAATGATGAAGATATTCCGTCTAACATCTAAGGATTGAATATCGTCTTTCTGTTAGTAATTTCTGTGGATTGATCCCTTTTTATTACGAAGAAACAAAATGTATCAGGTGATATATAGACACTGGGGTAAAATGGTCAAATCAAAAGTCTTACCGACGACTCAATCTTTCTTTCTTCTTCTTTTTTTTTTTATTATTATTATTATTTTTTTTTTTTTTGGGAAGAAAAGAAGTGAAATCATCTTTCACACCTTTATTCTCAATATAAATAAAATCTCTTTTTAATTAATGAATTTGCATGCGCTGACACACGATTTGACTCCACCAACGTGTCCCGTTCCTACACAGAAACCGAAGCAAAACGACAAAAAAAACAACCCCGAAAGTGGGGCCCACACACCACGTTAGCGCGCCACGTGGTGTGGAGTACAAGGCCCAAACAGTTGTCCCAGTCCCTGGTTTAACGGCTACTTTTCCCCCCTATCTTTTTAACGCCGTCAAGAGAGCCTGTCGTGTTGTTGGGTGGCAAAGCTAGCAATGGCTGCCTATAAGATCTATTGTTTTAAATTTTCTGTTTTATTGATTATTTCTCAAATAATATCATGATATATTATATTTATTTAAAAATTTAATTTTAAAAAAAATATTATTAATAAATAATTTTTAAGAGTTTATTTATTATTTAGGTTGAGTTTAAGATAAAATAAAAATTTTAAATTTGAGTTTATTGACTTTTTAAAAATTAATTATTAATTTTGTTGTCTTTTAAAAAAAAATTAAGATGAAAAAATATAATTTAATTGGAGTTAAACTTTGTTATTAGGTTAATCTAGATTCTAAATAGTAACGTTGTTGACGGCGACCGTCAAAGTCTAAAAGACCACGTGTTCCATGACACACGGAGGAGGAAAAGAAAACGACGCAGCCGCCTGCGAAGCCAGTGGGATTGGCACACGTGGACGACTATGGAAGCGTTAGGAAAGTTAAAGAGGGACAGCTCACACCCCATATGCTGTTGATGTGGGGCCCGGGGGCTTTTATAGTAAAGGTTTAAATAATGTGGGACCGGCGGCGACTCTGGGTCGTTGATAGTTGTGACTTTTACAAGTGTGGGCCTTGCTTAGTGCTGGAACAGGCCCATAAAAATAAAATTGGGCTTGTTAAGCTTAACGGGCCTTTCTAGAAGGCCTGTGTTGAAGCTGCTGGTTGGGATAGCTCATCAAGCCCAAGGTGACCCAATTTTCATGGAAAATCTGCATATGGTTTGAGCTATAAGAGATACGTGATTAAATGACCTTTCTTCAAGAAGTTTTTTTTAGTAAAATAGTCGAAGTTTTATAATTTTATAAAATGACTGTTTCTTAAAAAATGGAAAATCAGTCAGCTCACAGATTAATCAGAACTGATCAGTAATTGATCAGTATTAATATGTATTTTTATTGATTGATCATGATCGATTATTGATTAATAATCTTTTTTTTTAAATAAAAAAATTTGACCATTTATTTAAATAAGTATTTCAAAACTATCTACACCTAATTTTTCTTAGCTGCAAAATGCGAGCGGACCGAAATAGGAATATTGGTCAAGTTGAAGCCTGTCCGAAAAGAAGTGGCCTAAATCTAGCGGACCTAAAACCATGGCCTAGCCTCGCCTAGTCAAGTTGGCCGGTCCGCTCAACGTATGATTTAGAGTTGAAATATGTTGCCTCTTCAATTAATTTTGGGTTATATGCAAGAATGCCATAAATTTGACATCTCCTTATGTTTTGGCCACCATAATGTTAAAATTAATAATTATGTCATTTTATAATACTAAAATTATCAATTTTAATATTAGAGTCCATAAATTTATATGGAGACACTCGAAATATGACTCTTCACCTTATTCTCTAATTAATTTTTGACACATTATTTACTTGATTGGATATTAGTAGTATTTAGTTGCCATTCATATAGTCAAACTTGTTAGATTTAAATGACATAGTAAATAAGTAGTTGCCAATGAGATCCAGAAAATGGGGACAGAAATTTTGGACTTTGAGATTGAATACCTCAATGAAGTGGTGAGAGTATAAATAGTGATTAATTAGTAAGTATATAGGAAATGTTGTTGGGTATAATGAACGTGAATAACCTATTTTTGTAGCATTTAGTTAGAAGATTAATAAAAAAAAAAAATGATGATTGAAGCTTAAGAAAAAAAAAATTTTGAAGTAAAATTTAAAAGAACTTCTTGATTCTATATGCTTTCAAATTGCATGGTAGTAAATTTTTTCCCTTTAAATTAACAAGCTAGTAAGTTAATATCACGAAGTTCAGGTGCACAGAATTAATAAAAGTCATTCATTTTTCATGAGGAAACTTTTTTTTTTTTTTTTGGATGAATTTTTCATGAGGAAACTTAAATGCTTCTTTTGTATATCTAAAGCTTTTAATGCTTATAGCTTGAAAAGCTCAGCCTAGATGAAACCCATAATTGGTACACCTACCTACATGAGATTAATTATTAACCACAAAACTGGCACATGCAAAAATTTTGACTTCACAAGCCTAATTCTATTTAGAATCTGTTTGACAGAGTTTTTTAGAAATTTTTTTTTTTGATTTTTTAGGTTCAAAAGTAGCTTCTAAAAGTGTAAAAATAATCTGTCATAAGAGTTTTTAGTTTCCAAAAGACTTTTTTATCAAAGTCAAAAAATGTGACTTTTGGTACATACTATTCTCAATAGACTTTACAACTTGTAACAAAGTTTAAGCTAGATATTTTAACTTCACTTTTAATATTTTAATAACTTACTTGAAAATTTTAAAAATTAATTTGACCTCATAAGTTCTTTGTTCTAAACACTTATTAGAAGCTTTTTTGTGGTAATTGATTATATCTCTCCTTTGCTACATACCAGTTTTTGTATCTTATTTTAAGATTAAACCACTTCGTCCTTTTCATTAAACTACTTTTGATCAAGCTAGCGACTGTTATTAGACTTTTTTTTTTTTTTTTTTTTTTTTTAAATTTGAAAGTGAGGATTCGAACTCTTCACTTTATGGTAATGTAAGATGTGAAATTATTATTAGATTATATCTACAATCATGACATAGTATGTTTGTAATGTTACTAGATTTAAGCGTACTTTAATTAAAATATATATTTTACACTTTTTTTTTTCCTTTCTTTGTGAATAAATAATATTTCCACGTATTTAGTGGTTGAAAACCACTTGTGCTTAATTTTTTTTTCCTTCGGATACCAAATCCAAATTAAGCGCAAGAAGGTAAGGTAAGAACCATCCCAAAAAAAAAAAAAAAAAAAAAAAAAAAAAAAGGGGTAATCACAAAAAAAGAAGCAAATATCATGGTACAAAATCATCCTTTTTGTTAATAGATATTTAAAATATATTAATAAAAAAATCATGTTAAGTACAAATGAGATTTTCTATTTATGGGTAATTACAAAAAAAAATTACATAATTCAACTTACCACACAACAAACATGTAATTTACTCCATCTAATTTGTAATATTAATTAGTAAAAATGACCAAATTGTACTATTTTAAAGAGCTTAAAAATCGTTTAACCACACACAAAAAAAAGATTGGGAATTGAATCACAATTTCATAAAAAGAATAGAGATCAAATGAACAATACAAAAAAAAAAAAAAAAAAAAGAAAAGAAATGTGCATACATCATTTCATTGTAAAATTCAATTGGAAAATCCCACCGAACATTGTAATGTATCTCGATTTCTAAACTTGATTACTTTGTTTTCAATTTTGCAAACTCAAGTATTCATTAGTTCACAGAAAGTTTGAGTCTATATTGAGCATCCAACATATATATAATTAGTGGTTTGGAGAGTCCTGAGATGAGGAACAAACCTTTCAAGTGAATATGGTTGGAATTCTTTTGAATATGTAAGGATTTACTCTAACCTATAAAGGAAAAAAAGTACGAAAACACGATGTACAAATATCATTGGTTTAATCATGTTTTCATCTCGAATATCATTAAAAAACAAAACAAAACAAAACAAAACAAAAAATAGACATCTTATTTCATGTCATGACCAGAAAATTAAAGGTTAAGAAAGGCCCACAACATAATGATAAATATATACTTTACACACACACACACATATATATATACCACGATTCAGCTTTTGGGTGTGATTAAAGTATATCATCTAAGTTGGCCATTATAATTTGCAGTTCTAGCTTGTCAACACATGAATATGTGTTTATATATATTCATATGCATATACATATACGTACACACTCAACAAATAATCATTTTGCTGTTTGCGGGAATTTTCGTAGTTTTTAGACATATTTGGCCTTGTGTAACTAATATTTTATGTATAAGATAAATGTGTCATCAGGCAATTTAGACATCATTTTTTAAAAATCAACGTCTAAAGAACTTATTTTAAAAAATAAAAAATAAAAATAAACTTTACATTTTTTTTTTTTCAAATTTAGTGGTGAGGGATGGAAGTACAGACCAATTTAATTTTATAACGAATAGTTCTAACACATTACACATCAGTTGAAAAATCCGACTTTTAAAGCTGTCTTTTCTTTTTTGTTGTATGTTTGGGGATACATAAACATGTAATTATTTATTTATGTTTGTAAAATTAGTCAAACACTTGTACACTATTGTATATCTATTACGAGAGAATTTGTGCAGTTTTCCTTTAGGGGTGTTGGTATGTAATAATCAATAGGAATCAAATTATTGAAAAAGTTATAGTAGGTAATTTGATTTTCAGGAAATCAATATTATCACATTTTTGTTGCATATAAGAATTTTCTCATAATTTTCTAGAAATATCATTATGTTGTGTTTGGTTGCCCACAGTAATGTAATATATTTCTAATATAAAAAATTAAAGGGAGTTCTACAATGAGACCTCCTATTTAACTCCATCAATGGGGTAAAAAATTTTAACCGTCTAATTTCATTTTAACAGTTAAGATGTTGTATGAACATGAAGTTTATAGTGCATTTAACTACATACAATTACAAAACAAATACAACCAAAAAATGAAGGGAAAAAAAAAACCAGCCATTCTTCATCTTTCTCCAGTTCACCGGCCCAGCGAAGGAAGAAGTGTAGGTCACTGGAGGTGGCAGATCATCGCGCTTGCCTTCTCCGGCAACCTTTCACCGTAGTGATGAAGGTGGCTGCAATAGTGGTGGGCAGCAACAGTAGTCATGAAGTGGATTTTTAAAATATTTTAATTTGTTTTTCATGGTATTGAGGTTTCCAATAATATGAATATCACCATGGTGGGAGGGGTTTTAGATTACCTCATTTTGGGGTAAAGTGAATCCCATGTTATTAAGTTTCCTGGGAATGTAAAATTTTTAATTCTTGTACCAAATAAGGGAATGTAAGAAGATTTTTATTCCTACCAAAAGATTATTGCATACCAAACACCTCCTTAGTTTAATGGATTAATCTTAGGAAAGGTCCAAAATAACACAGTACATACATCCAAATTACTATAAATATATAGTGTTAGAGTCTTGATTATTTAATTCTTTCTTGATCACAGCACATGAATATATGCACATACACATATAGTTTGAAATATGGGGCTACATATATATAACTCTCACGTATTAAAGAGAAATTCAAACAGTTACAAATTTCGAATCTTAGACCTCTTACTCAAACCTCTCATCTCTCATGATCCGTTAAGCTAGCGTGCCGGGATTTGTTCATGCATATATTATACAACAAATTAATAACATATAATTTAAATAACAATAAAATATGCATATATTCACATGATAAATATATATAAGCGCACGCACAATTATATGGGCTTGTTTGGTAGAGTTTTTAAAAAGCTATTTTTGGCTTCCTAGGTTCAAAAACAGCTTTTGGAAGCGTTTGGATGATATCAAAAGAGCTTTCAGTCTTCAAAAATATTTCATGTCAAAGCCAAAAAATGCGGCTTCTGACAAAAGCTCTTCTAAGCAGACTTTAAAACTTGTAACAAAATTTAAATTATTAGATATTATAAACTTTATTTTAACATTTTTTTTACTTACTAAAAAACTTTAAAGATTATTTTGACCTCAAAAGCTTTTTAATTCCAAACACTAAATACTGAGAAACCACAGTTTTTACTTCTGTTTTTCTACTGGCTAGATACAAAAGTAAAACTCTACCAAACGGGTTCTATATATGCAGTAGTTTTAGCATAATTGTTGAACCAATTAATCCACACCCCGCCTGGGAAACCTGCCAAGGTGCTGTGAATTGATAATTGAGTTGTCCAAATAAAACCATGCATGGTGGCAGAAGTTGATGTCGATCTGCAAAATTATTATTTAATTTTGAAGCTGCACATCCCCCATCTTCATTGAGAAGCATCTGGGACAGATATTGCAGAGGAAGGCCCGCTCCACCCCCACCCCCACCCCCCGCGGTAGCTAGCTATAAATAATAGCTCATACGCTACCCGACACATTATTATCTACATGTATAGTTGCATTCAATTCATGCACACATTTTCTCTGGAAAACAAAATCATTTCCACCAGAAAATTTTATATATCAAGATTCCACTTATATAAATATTATTATATACACATATATATAAGGATAGTATATATATGTATATAAGGACTACTATCCGACACTCTTTTAAAATACCACTTGTAACGTTTTATGTGGTATATTATAAGTTGTAACAATCAAATGATATTAATGTAATACTTTTCGGTAATATTTGTTTTTTATACGAATATTTAAGTAATATCATATAATAAATTTTAAAAAAAAGTTATATGTAAATCAACTAGCTAAATAAAAATTTAAAAATGTCAGATTTGATGTCAGGTATATACTATTTTTCTTTTATATATATTTATACCCACATACATATGTACATACGTGTGGACATGAAATGATCATCAGACCCGCACGAGCTCTGGTCTTTAATTGCATTGGATTCTCTTTTACATATATCCCATGTAATTTATATATATATATATATATATATGTATATAATCGGCCTTCATTTCTGACACAACACTCATGTGCAGAAACAATTCGTAATTATAAGCCACCTGACATCATGATCTAATTCCCAACTACATGAATACTTTAATGTTTAACTTTACCCGCCCCGGCCAGAAGATAAATTATCTAGATAGGAAGGAAAAAAAAATGTAATTTCAAATATATAAAGTATTGTTATTGTGAACTACATATATATAATTATATGTATAGATATTAAGATAGTAAAATAAGGAACTTTTTTAGATATGCTCAAAGGAGAAAATAAAAGAAAAATGAGATAAAAAGAATCCAAAGCATGCACTACTAATTATTATTGAACTTCTTTTTTTTTTTTTTTTTTTAATGTTTGGATAAGTCAAATGGGGTTGTGATGATCTAATCATTGCATATTTGAGATGATTCCTTGTAACTATGTGATGGGGATATGTATGTGCTCGATTGACAGATTTCGAATACTATGAAATCGAAGTGTCTTCGTCAAATATTGTGGGTGCTTAAACGAAAATATATACATATATACACATACAAATATATATAAATGTTAAATATTTGAACTCAAACCATTTATTTTGATTATTTATCAAGAGAAATGAAAACGAAAATATAGGAGATGAACATCATTACAAGATATTTATATATATACACACACAAATACGCACATAAAAATTTGTCACAAAAAAGATAACCTATACATATACACACACATAAATAAATATATATATATATATATGTTAAACATTTAACTCAAACCATTTATATTGATTATTTGTCAAGACAAATGAAAACTAAAATCTAGGAGATTAATATCCTTATAAGCTAAACCCTTTAATATGCGATCCTAATAAAAACTATGGTTAGGTAATATGTATATTGAAAAAGGTTTACATATATATATATATATATATATATATTGCTGGTTTGAAAAGGTTTACATTTGATACTACAAACATATATACGCAAACATGAAAAAATAAAAATAATAATAATGATATTGATAGAATTTTTCTCACATGATACCTAGATTACGAGTCAATGTCGAAAGGTAAAAAGGAAAGTGAAAAAGTAAAAAGAATAGCTAATAAATATAATCTCAATATGTAAAAGCACCTTTTTACGCAAGACATATAAGCATTCAAATTGAAATAAAATAAAATAAAATAAAACATTCAAAAGTACCTTTCAAAAATAATTCATCTATTGGGTTGACTCTGGAATTCATAAATTACCAAAAAAAAAAAAATTTGAAATGAAAATCAATTTAAACAAAAAAGTTATGCATGTTATGCAGCTTTTTTTTTTTTTTTTTTTTTTCTTTTTACTGATGAAAATACTCATAGATTTTGACCCTGAAAATTTCTATCTGACACCTCTCGACTCCTACCTTCTGAACTAGTCCTAACAGGTATGCAGCTGAGCTCTTCATTAACGCGAATTCCTAAATATCCCACACATAGCATTCATTTAAACGCAGACGTTATAGAACAAAGTAAAAATTTCAAATTAAAGATATAAGAAATGATTAAATCAAGTTGATTAACAACCGGACCCTAAATGGTTTCACAAAACCCTTGATGAATTTCATCAAACGTAAAAAAGCATATCACATGTGTACAAATTAAAAGCACAAACTAGTAGCTAAATATAAAGCTAATAATATTGCATAAATATTCAAAATTAATTACCATATAGTAAATATTCCAAACCTAAGCTTCTAAACCTATTACCATATGTGTCATCTAATAATCTGCAAACAGAAAAGTCACCTCTTTCAGCTAAACTAAACTGGACTGAGATAATCATTCTTGAGATCATCATGAACACAAACTAAAAACCATTATTCCTAAACGCGAAGAAGAAGAAGAGCTCGAGATCCGGCGGAGCGAAAAAAGCAATGGGAGATCTATCAACCGTTGAGAAACTTGGAGATACCTTTCTCTTCTTTGGAGGAGGTGGACAAGACAACAGCTCGGGTATCTTGTACCTCTCAGACTTTGGAGTAGAACAACCAGAAACCACAATTTCTTCTTCAATATCAACATTTTTATCCATATTGGAGCTGATTTTCTTCTCTTCTGATTGATCAAGAACTTGTTGTTGACGCTTTTGCTTGTAACTTCGCTTTGTAGAGGTCGTCGTCGCCATTTTTGACCGATGCCTGGATGAATATTTTGCCGAACTTCTTCAAAGAAATGAACTATATTTGAGAGGGAAAAAGAAAAAAAAAAAAAACCAGAAAACTAGCAATTTTTTTGCAGTGCTCAAGTAAAGATTTTGGTTTAGCTGAAAAGGGCCTTATTTTTGGCTTTTACCGAAAAGCAGCTAGTGTTGTATAGCAACAAAGGACATCAGCAAAGTCAGTATTACTAGTTTAAAAAAAAAAAGTGACAGTCAGCTATTTAGAAAAGAAAATAAATAAATAAATAAATAAATTAAAACATTCCAGAATAACGACCATTTGAGTTTTTGAAAGGCTTTTTGGATGGGTACTGTTTGGAGGCTGGGAAAGTTTCTGAATAAATCCAAGAAGTATTACAACATGAAACAACTACTACCACTAGAACATTATAAGTGTATTTACTAATTAATTTAAATTAATTGAGTATATCCTACCAAATCCTGATAAGATTGAGACCGCCTCCTTTAATTCCGAGAGTATAGAAATATCTGAGAAATAACCTACCCTTTTATTTTACATTTCAAAACCCTAGCTAGGGACGGTATAATATCTAAGCAAACAATAGTTTCCAGATCTTGTATGTATGACTATATATATTTAAGAATGCTCTCATGTCCGATCTTATTTTTTGTTTAAAATCTTGTAACATGTATTATTTAAAATCAGTGCAAATGACAAATTTCACTTTAAAATATTACATTTGAATTAATTAATGGTTATAACAACTCTCAAAAAAAGTTATAACTGTTATTTCATTACGGGTGCCCTAAAGGAGAGCTCTTGTATATGTGTATATATATTGCGCCACATGTGGATTTAAGCTTTGTGAGAAGGTAGAGAGATTTGACACCCCAAGATGGAGTCTTCATAATTCAAATTCCTGTAGAAACTACCGCAGTAAAAGATAAACAGAAGTTGAGAACAGTAAAACAAGGTCATCTCTTTTTTTTGTCCCTCTTTTCCTGTCAAGTATAGGAATAAAAAGTCAATATTAATAGGTTTATTGATCTAATGGTTACCCTTTTTAATGGTGTAGGTTTCGAATTTAGGAGCACCTACCCAAACTTCTCTGTACTCATCTCGGGATATATAGTTCTAGCAGGATTAATCTAATTATTATATATTAAATCTAATTAAAATACATTAGATATGTGTATATTTTATCATTATATATTTTTTTTAATACAAAGCAGAATCAAACGTGCAACCTTCTTCTCTAATTTCTCCGGTGCTACTTCTAATCACTTACACCATTAGTACTTCAAAATTGATCGTATACATTATTGAGAAAATTATTAGGAGCCCCTTAACTTGTCTCTTTAGTGTTGTGCTCCTCTATTAGATTTCGCTCCCTCTTAAATTAATGTACAACGGCGGCAGGGGGGGGGGGGGGGGGGGGGGGGGGGGGGGGGGGTGGAGGATAAGGGTGGGGGGGCTAGACATCTTATAGTGTTTAAAAAGAAAATGAATGTTTGTACACTAAAGGGGAGTAATTCTACCTGCAGACTGCCAAACACAGGACCAAATATCTATATATTATTACATCAAGAACCTTTTTTTTTTTAATCTTTTTTCTATTGTAATTGTATGATTGTTAGTATATTCTTGTTAATATTAATAAATTTTTAGTTCACCTAGAACTCTTTGAAGCCATAACAACTTTGGCGCATTTTTTTTTTTTTTTTTTATGAATAATGTCAAAAGCATCAACTCTAAACTCTAATTCTAAATTTTGATTATCAACTTATTTGATATATAGATTGTTATACTCTAATTGATAAGTCTTGAAATAACTATCAAATAAATTAAAATTAAAAAATTATATATGCTAATAAGAAATGTATAATATATCACCTGTAGATTGATATTCAAAATTTGAAATAAGAGTTGATATCCATAGCATTATTCTTTCTAATTATAAGAACAAGTTTCTCTCTTCTTCCATTCTTTTTTCTTTCCTTTTTTATATGGACTAGATATAAAGTGGAGGATATTCAAGGTTATAATAAGCTTGTGGAGGAAAATAATTCAAAAGATGGTACTTTTTTCTATGAAATATATATATATATATATATATATATATCACTTCAAATTCAAAGTAGTGATAAAACCGATTCAATATTATTGGACCCTCTTGAATTAGGTCCACCATTATACCGGTGGCTGTCACCATAGAAAGTACAACCAAACTTGTAGTTTCCCAAGTGTCGGAATTCAGAGAGAGATCCCAAGTGATCTAATTTTTAAACCAATAGTTTCTATAAATAAAAAAATAAAAAAAAAATGTGAACGTGCACTTTCACTTTCGTCCAAAACGGTGTGTTTTAGATCAAAAAGTTCTTTATTTTTAGTCTTTTAATCTTCTTTTTTTTTTCTTCTGGCCTTTTTTTTTTAGTCCATTTTTTATATTAGTTAATTTTTTTACATTTTAGTCCTTTTATCTTTTTGGTATTTTTCATGTTTTTTTTATTCTCGGGTACTTCATTGTTTTTTTTTGTTTTTATTTTTATTTTTTTTGTGTTTTAGCTCTATTTTTTTAACTTATTAATATAATTTCTCCCTCTTTAAATTAATTCTCTCAAATATGTCTAACATGTGTGTGGCACATGCTTGGAACTAGTATATAAAAATAAATAAAATTATATGAGACGAGACCGCGAGAGAATTTTCCCGTAAGATAAGGAAGAAGAAAAAAAAGTCTACTAAATGATGCCTGATTTTGAACTGTAGGATTTTTATTACGTTATATTAAACACCAGTCTTTTTTTTTTTAGGGTTCGTTTAGGGATGTCAGACATCTGATTTTTAAATTTTTTTTTTTCAACTCAAAACTACTTTTTACTATCATATCTCCAAATGTCTACAGTAAACTCAAACTTTAAATGTCCATAACTTTGTTACGTTAAGACAAATGAGATGATTTTTTTTTTTTTTGGATAGTATAAAATTTCAGGAAAAACGAAATAAGATCCATATATTTTTTTCAGAACGCATTTTAAGTTTTTACATTTTTTACTCCTAACAATTGTTTTCAACCAAACACACATTTCTTAAACTTCGATTCAAACATCTCCAAAACCTCCCCAAATGAGCCCTTAATTTAATATCATGTTTATTTGATCAAAAATTAAAAATTTATATCTTAGTTTTTTTTTTTTTATCCTATCAAAATATTCTTGTAGAGAAAATATGGGTAATGAAGTGAATTCTAAAATCGTAGCAATATCAATGGAAAATAGTTTCAAGTTTTAGTCACTCTTTTGTATTAATATCAAGCATAGTTGTAATTACACATTTAATTCTATCATAAAATTATTTAAGTTAAAAAAAATTTTCCGATCCGGTATCAACAATATAATTATTGCAAACACAAAAAAGTTTCCTAATTGCAATAGGATCTCATTGACTTTTTACATATCTTCCCCACATGCAGCAACGTTTTTTGGAGAAAAATTTCTGTATGGTATGAGAAAATTAAGCAAACATTCTAGATGCTAGAATTAATGCATTTCCAATAATCTTACTTTTTCCTCCTTTAAGCAAATGGGCTTGATATTAGAACTATTCATAAAGAATACGATTGTCGGCATCCAAAGCTGTAAAAGAATTTTAATTTTTTTTAGGTTTTAAAAGAATGTCTCAGTGGGTTTTTTTTTTTTTTTTTTTTTTTTTGGGAAAAGGAATGTCTTAGCGTTATACTTTATAAAGATTTGTTACAACTTAAATCTCTCCCGTGTTTGGGATGTGGGCGAAAATAGCCTTTTTAAAACTTTGTTTCAATGAATATTCTAAGTTTGTTTAAGTTTTAAATATAACTATTACCTTTTTTAAAAAACATAAAGTCAATCACTAATTGATTTGATAGTCAGGTACTAATTATATTGGTGGTCAATCAATGAAAAAAAATGATTTATCGAAAAATTACAGATTCACTGGTAATAGAGAATTGATTGATCAAATCTAATTGATCAACACACTACAATGATCACCGATCATTTTCCTAAAAAAAAAAAAAAAAAATTTAGACATTTATTGAAAAAGATGATATAAATAAGTTTTAAATAAGTTTTTCATTTCTAGTTTATTGAAATTACCAAAATACCTTTGACATGTGAAGTTATCAAATTACCAAACATAATTAAAACAATTACAAAAAAAAACTAAAAAACTAAAAAACTAAAAAAACTAAAAAACTAAACAACAATTTCAAAACATTTTCTTTTATGTTTCATATCCAAAACAAAATCAATTTCATAGTACTCCCAACTAGCCCTAAATTTTCTCGTCCAAATAGTTGTTCTTTCCTTTCTTTTTGGGGAAAAGCACCTAAATGACACAAATTTAGATACCATTAAACAAACATGACACAAAAAATTAATTCTAAACCAATATGACATAAAATTAAACTAAAATTTGTGTCATGTTGATCCAGAGTGAGAAATTATGTCATGTTATTTAATATATGAAAAAAAAAAAAAAAAAAGGTTATTTAGGTTGCCTTTTCTTCTTCCTCTTCTTCTTCTTCTTCTTCTTCTTTTTTTTTTTTTTTTTTTTTTTTTTTTTTTTTTGTTTGCCCTTTTTCTGTTCGAAACTTTCTTGAGCCTTAAATCAAGGCCCAAGCTGCCTTGTACAAAAACTCCTTGTTCTTCGGTAAAAACAAATCCAAGTTAGTGTCCTAGGGCTAGGGGTCATCAAGGTCTCTTCGTCAATCATGAATTCCTATAACCTACACATACTCTAACCAAAGAAGCTAAGGAAATTATAGGATGCAATGAATTATCAAAATAATAAGACCACCTCTATTTATTCCAATGGAATTTAACTCAATATGTGTCAAAGATTTAAAGAATAACCCACTTTTTTTTTTTTTTTTTTTTAACATTTGTGTTGTTAAAAAAAAAAAAAAAAAAAAAAAAGGCCCGACACATGCCACTCCCGCAATTCAAGGTCATGCAGTCCGGCATTCACTGGCAAATCCTGTAATAAAATTGAGACTGCTCGACCTCGGAAGCTAATATGCTTGTAAACATCGTT
Organism: Ficus erecta; assembly: GCA_008635985.1. Classification (NCBI taxonomy): domain Eukaryota; kingdom Viridiplantae; phylum Streptophyta; class Magnoliopsida; order Rosales; family Moraceae; genus Ficus; species Ficus erecta. The sequence continues at coordinate 119,511 of BKCH01001887.1, read as the reverse complement.
GTCTGTCGTATCATTGACTCTATTTATTCAATGAATTGACTTTATTACTGACTCTATATATTTAATGAATTGATTTTATTACTTTTTCATTTTTTTTTTTTTTTTTTTTTTTTTTGGGTTAACAGGCTCCCGCCCCGCTCCCTCTTTTTCTAAAGAAATCATGCATTTCCCTCTACTTCAAAGGTCCTCCAGACTTGTGTCAACTTACGAGTAATAAGATTTTCCATGTGTACATTACTCCTAACAAAAAGGCTAAACAAAATTCACTAATTTCAGTAACAATTTTCGTGACTTTCCTCGTTAGTTGTTATAATTCCTTCGTCACATTTCAATGTCTACGACAGAAGTTTGAAAGGGAAAATGAAAAGGTACATGATATAGATGATATATGTATAAATACATATATATATATATATAGAGAGAGAGAGAGAGAGAGATGAACACAAGCTTAAATGGTACATTCCAAAACTTGCATTAGAAGATCCTGATCTTTAACAATGTCTCACAACTTCAAAGCAGATTTGGAAGGAAAATATTTGGCCTGTCTATTTCCAAGAACCAGGGGCCAAATTGTCATCCTATGGTTAGTGTCTACTATACACAGCTTGCAAAAGATACAATCAAATGAAAAAAAAACGAAAACTTTAAAATCGGCTGGAATCTGGCTCGGAGCCTGCATCCGACGACTCTTCTTCGTCCTCGTCCTGCCTTTGACTAGCAAAAGGCGGTGGTGGGGGATCGACACTCAATGTGCCCTCCAACACCTTCACCACTTCTCGCATAGAAGGTCTCATACGCTCGTCTGTTTGGAGACACCAAAACGCAATTCTCAACATGTGGTCAAGCTCTGCTGAGTCCACCCCACCGTCGATCCTTCTGTCTACTACACTCGGAGCATTTCCCTCCATCCACTCCTTGTAAGCCCAGTCAGAGAGGTCTCCAACTCCTTTGCACCCGCTCACAATTGTGAGTACCATCTTACCAAAATCTTCTACATCCCTTTCTGCAGAACAGGCAAAGCTTGACGTTGTTTCTGTGATCACTCTGTTAAGCCCGAATTCTGTCACCTTGGCCTCGAAATTCTCGTCCAAAACCACATTTTCGCACTTCAAATTTCCATGGCAAACAAACTCCCGACAGCCTGTATGAAGATAACAAATAGCCTTCGCCACACTCAAGCAGATCTCGTGTCTCTTTCTCCAAGTCAGTTTTTTACACAGCTTAGGATCTTCGATGTGTTTCTCTATAGAACCGTTCTCCGCATATTGATAGATCAAAAACCTGTGGTTTAACTCACAACAGTAGCCTTCCAGCTTCACAAGATTCTTGTGATAAATGCTTCCTATCTTCGAAACCGCAACTCGGTATTTCCTTTCTTCTATGGTTGATTTCGTGTCTTTGACTGCAACGGGCTGGTTGTTTGGAAGCATGCCTTTGAACATTGTGGGACCAATCTGGTGCTCAAAATTTCTCGTAACGTCCTTGGTTTCCGAGAAGGATAACACGATTAAACCATTCGTGTTCGGGCCTGTGTACCCTAAAGCAGCTTTCTTCATTAAAGATTTTCTTCTTCTATAGATGAAGAAAAGAACTACCAACTGAACCGCAACGAACAAAACAGATGTTCCTGAAACTGCTCCAATTAGGCAAGAGAAACAAAACTCGAAAGAACCGTTTTGTTTAGTATCCTGAGAAGGTGTCTCGAGATCGGGAATAACAGCCATTGGAGCAGAACACTTCTTGACAAAAGATACCAAACTCAGAGAAGGATCAGCATAGCCACTAACATACGGAGTTTTCTTTAGAAAGCATCGAGCGGTTCCATCATTCGTGAAGGTTGCGGCCATACAAATCGGGTCATTCAGGCACAAGTTTTTGCAATCCTGCGAACCAATGCCCGAGACCAAATCATCATTTGGAGGGTACATCCCATACAAAAACATGTGCTGGTAAGTGAGCATGTTCACTCCGGATATGCACTGCTTCGGAGTTGGAATCGAACATATGGACTCATTCGTAAGCTTAAACGGGCATTTGCAAACAGGGGATGACGATTCCATATAGACACAGATGCCGTGCTGACCACAAGTTGCGAAAACATTGCACTGATTTTCAACGGCTTGCCAGACCAATTTCCATGACTGCAAAGCTTCTAACCATGAATATAGTCTCAGATTACCATCAACATCCAGCCTAAGATACCTGTAACGGACGGAATCGTTGTGATCCTCTCCAAACACCGACCAAATCGGTTCCCATCTCTGGTCACGGATCTGTAGCGCGCCATTAGGCATAAGAAGAGCCGTGACATTTGGAGTAAAAGGGCCTCCACTTGTCCAGTAAGTGACATGACTATCCCACCTCAGCTGCAATTGACCTGAATCATTCATGTAAAGCGAGTAGTAACTCGACATTGAATTCTTGCTCGCAGCTCGAAGAGTGTGAGAGACGGAAAAGTTCTGGCCCGGAAGAAGTGTGTTGGAAGGAGAATCAAAGCTTTGCCAAACCACATCCTTCTCCTCATTCAACAAAATGAAATTTCCGTCGTCCTGAAGGGCAGCCGAAAGAAACAGACAAAAGTCCTGTCTTGCTGGTCCATACAGTGAAACCCTTCAGTGCATCAACCAAAACCATGTCTCCATCGTTCCTAATCTCGAAATAAGAACTATTACCAACCGTTAGACCAGCTCCCACAACCCAGACAACAGCTTGCTTATCGACCGGGATCGATTTCGAATTGAATCGGACCCCAATGCTATACTGGTTCGGCTGGTTCGAGAAATTGAAAAATCCAAATGCGAAATCGCCATTAGGGGAGACCCAAAAGTTGTTATCAGAGACAGAAAGTTTTGAGCCCAAAGGAATCTGTGAAACAACAGAATGCCACAAGAACCCGACATAGAAGCATAGCAGAAAAGGCCATTTAAGTAGACATCCCTTCTGTTGTTCAAGCATATCTGAATTTTTTTCAAAAAATTAGTGAAAAATAACCGAACTCCAAAATCATACAACTTGATAGCACAAACAGAAATGGGCAAAAGCTTAAAATAAAAAAAATTGTCAAGACAAGCATTGAAATATGAGAAAGTACAAGACAAAGAAGAAAAGGGTGCGGAAAATTCAAGGTTTTAGTGGATAAAAGTTGGAAGAGATAATGTTTACACAAAAGTCTAAATATTAAGTCAGAAATTTATACCTGAAAAAGATGGTCGAAATCCGAGAAGTTCAAGAAGCGCGCGTAGAATGCCACCACAAAGACCATATCGAAAATATCATGTGCTTATTTTTGGGACACATGACAAAAAAAAAATGGAAAAAATTGAGAGTGAAAATTTTGAACAAGTAGACTAGGTACGACCCAGAGGAAGAGAGAGAGAGAGAGAGAGAGGGAGAGAACTTGGTGGATGTGAATGAGCTGTAAAGGAATAGAGAAAAATGGTTTTTTTTTTTTTGGGAAGAAAGTGGGTGTTGAATGAAACTTGGGGAAGAAAAATGGGACCCAAAATTAAGGCCAATGGATATGAAGTTTGAGCTCAAAAGTTGAGAGCTCTGTATTAATATGGCAACAACCCAGCTTTAAGGATTTAAATAAGTAGATAAATGAAGAAAATTTTCAAACTTAATAAAAACAATAAATGAAAACAAGAATCATTTATGGAATTTGTTTTTTCAATGGAACCAGAACCCAGAATTTCTCCAAATTTGAAAAATAAATAAATAATAATAATAATAATCAAATTGGAGCTGAAAGTCTCTCTACCCGGAATTAAGTTGCAGCTGCATTAATGAAGCTTGATGGGTGATTTTCTTTCCTTTATTCCATGATGCTTTTCAAGAGTTTTTTTTTTTTTTTTTTTTTTTTTTTTTTGGCAAACAAACAAGTCAGACTTCAGAGCAGAGCATGTTAAGATAGTAACTTGAACTCTAGAAAAAACTGACAATGAACTTTCTTACTGGTCCTGAAACTAAAGAAAGAAATCTGGGTTTCAAAAAGAAAAGTTGGAATCTTAAAGAAAAGTTGGGAAAGAGAAATAAAAACAAAAAACAAACCCCCAAAAAAAAAAACTGTGTTTGAGCAGAAATGGGAAAGAGAAAACGAAGGGTTTAAAAGAAATATGCAAAAGAATTAAGAAGAAAATCTGAAAGAAAGAAGAAAATGTGAGAAAGAGCTGAAAGAGAAGAGAAGAGAAGGAATGGCACTGTGTGAAAGCAAGCCCTGTGAAGAAGAAGGGCAGTGAAAGACCAAAAAGATTTTATTCTTATTTGTTTTCCATTTTTGGTTTGTTTTTTTTTTTTTTAATTATTTTTCATTTTTGCATCTCTTTTTATTTTTTGAGAATGATATAATATTGGTACGGTTCCACTTGAGTTGAAATTGAAAATTATGAGATCCAAGAAGAATATGACAAAGGACTGGTTGTTTATTTTCCATTTCACGGTCTCTCCCATAAACTCCATTTTCTTTTTCTTTAAATCCAATCATAATCGTATCACAGTTTTCCTTTTTCATTAAATCCAATTATAATCGTATCAAAGTAAAACAATTTATAAAATTAATGTAAATATAATTATTACCTTATTGATTTCTTTAATTTTTTTTAAATTCTTTTTAAGGTAAGACATATTTTTTTAATTAAATTATCGAATCATATCAGAGTAAAATAACTTATAATGTTAATGTAAATCTAATTCTACCTTTTTTATTAAATTATCAAATCATAATAGAATCATATTAGAGTAAAACAATTTCTAAAGTTAAGCAAATCTAATTCTTTCCTTAATGATCTCTTTTTTTTTTTTTTAACTCTTTCCATCAAAGAGTATAACAAAAATATCCTAAAAGTAAGACGTATGTTTTAATCAAATTATCAAACCTTATCATAATCATGGTAAACAACTTATAAAGTTAATGTACCTTACTGATTTCTTTAATTTTTTCTTAAATTAATTCTAAAGTAAGAAAAGTAAATCTAATTTTTACCCTATTAATCTCTTTAAATTTTTTTTTCTTTTTTTTTTTTTTTTTGGAATTCTTTCTATATCTTGGCTTAATAAAATGAGACCTTAGTCCCTCATCAAAAAGAACGCAAGAGTTAGAGATACCGCTCAAAGTCTTTGTTTCTAATTGTCTTAGTCAAAAACATTTCAAGCATTGTAATTTGATCATAAATTTTTTAACTTTCAAAACAAATAAAAAAATAATGCAAAAAATTACGGAATTTGATTTTTTCATTGAAAAATAGAACCAGAATCCTTCTATTTAGAGAAATAAATTAAATTGGTGCTGAAAATTTCAAAATTCGAAATCAAAATTGGAGCTGCATTGATAATGCTTGATGGGAGATTTTATTTCCTCTTTTTTTTTCCCCTAAAAACGCATTTTTAAATTAAATTATTAAATCATATCAGAGTAAAACAACTTGTAAAATTAAGACGTATTCCTTGAATTGAATTCTCAAATCCTATTAAATCATATTAAAATAAAAATAAAAAAAATTTTGTTTTTTGTAAGCAAAGTAAAAATAACTTGCATATTTATGTAGATCTAACTCTTACCTTATTATTTTTAGCTTTTTTATTAAATTCTTTCCATCAAAGAGTATGAGAAAATATATCAAATCTTATCAAAGTTTTATCAGAGCAAAACAACTTGTAAAATTAATGTAAATCTAATTTTTCTTTTACTTATTTCTTAAATTCTTTCCATTAAAGAACATAAAGAAAATACACTAAGATAAGACATAATTATGAATTAAATTATCAAATTCTATCAAAATCATAACAAAATAAAACAACTTGTAAGGTTAATGCAAATATAATTTTAACCTTATTGAGCTAGCTCAACAAATGAGAGTAGAATAGTTTGAATAGAAGATTTTAGGTTCAAAATTTAAAAGTTTTTTAACGAACGTTAAACGTCCCAAATATATATATATATATATATATGTATGTATGTATGTATTTGAGAAATGTACTTCGAACGGAAATTATATGAAAAAATAAAGAGGATATGTTTTGAGAACTCGTAGAAAACTATATAAATAAGAAACCATTTGAGGAAAAAAAAAAAAAAAAGTTCAAAATATGAGAGTGCTTTAAAAAGAAAAAAAATGTAAATCTAACTCTTTATAGTTTCTTTTTTTTTTTTCAGGCAAACTTTATAATATATTTATGTCCTACTAAAAATGGATTTTTCTTAATATATATTGGACTCAAAATATTTTATTTTCTTATATATTCTTGTCCCTTTTTTATATTTTCTAGGGTCCTATTCTTACCTGTATAAACTTCTTAATTTCTTATATACTATTCACTACAGTTTCTGATCATATTTTAACGTGATTGCTACCAATGTTTGTCAACAAAATGTACTATGATCCAACTCGTATCCAACGTTGTTACAATTAAAAACAAAAACCTCTTATCCAAAGTTGAGAAAGGTTGTGACTATTTTCTTTGTAATTTTTGTTACTTGCTATAAGAGTAATAATAGTTAAAATATGTACTATTTACGTGCAAATCCACTATATATATGTTGAATTTTTTAAATACATGGATGTAAATTTTTATTAAAAAAGAATTTAATTTATCTTCTTGAATTATTATTTTTTCAGAGTTTAATTTAGCTATATATAATACGTATTACAACATAATAAAAAAATTAGGGATAAATTAGATATCAATTTATTTAACGCGGACATATAATAAAATAGTATTGTAGGAAAATGTTGTTTAGTAACAATGATCATTTGAGAAAAATCATTTCAACATGGCAAATTAAAAATTATTTATTTATTTATTTATTTGGAGCATAAAAAATATATATATATATTTATAAAAGCTACACACACAAAAAAAATTAAAGGAATACAGGAAAAAAAAAAAAAAAAAAAAAAGGAAGACACGTCTAAAAATAGGAGATTTAACATAAACAAAATTAAAATGGAACCAAATGCACATTCCAATCAAAAGTGCATTTGGTTATGTGGCCAAAAAAGTGCATTTTGGTTGAATGTTATAGTTGTATAGATAAGTACAAAGTATTTGAAATAAAGTTATTTTGGTAGGAAAAGTAAATTAGGAGGTAAATGGAAGAAAATAATAATTAAGAGGCTGCAAAGAAAAGTTGAAGTTGCAATACATTTGAGAAAACTCAAATACCTTATTATTAAAAACAAAAAGTACTATTAGGGAATTTTACCTTTTTCTTTCTCTCTAACGTACGAGGGTTAGGGTTTCTCAATCATTTTTCTTTCTTGGAGCTGGATTTCGGTGACGGCCTTTGGTCTGTCTCTGGTTTCCCAGTCTTAGAGATGAAGGTGAGAATCATATGGTAAGGGTCTTGACTGAGGCGAGCCCATAGTAGGAGGATGAGCGTTGTGGAAAGTAACAAGGTAGGAATGAGATAGTTGGTAGTCGTGCATGATCGTCACTCCCCGAGGAGGTCTTGCAACAGCTCAGCTTCGGCAACCCAGTTTTCTCCCGATGATGTGGTTTGTTTTATCGGCAATGGCTCTTTATGTGTGACTGGTTTTTTAATTTTTTGGTGTGTAATTTTGTGTCTAATACTGACGATATCTTCGTCGTCTTTTTTTTTTGGGTGTTTTTATTTCTTTTAGTTGTTTATAATAACGAATGTGATTTCTTCACCTTCCGAGTTGGTTGTTTATCTGTCAGATCTAAGTTTTGACGATGTTTTGGTCCCGCTAGAGTTACTTTTATGCGAAATTAGTGGTGGTCCTAGTTCTACTGAGTCTTGGCCCTCGATTGATTGGGAAAATCCATTGATTGTCAGGGTTTTGTAAAAAAAATCCTTACATGTGCTTGATTTCATTGTGTCTAGGTATATTCTCGTTATCGGGTCTCAAACATACATTTTTCTCTTTGAGCGTCATCAGATTTTACTGGTAAATCAATTCTTGTTAAAGGGTTTTGTCTTGTGTAATATTGGGTTTCTTATATTTGATATTTTTATATCTTTTTAGTGAGTTTAATGAAATTTCCCCTTCAAAAAACCAAAAAAAAAAAAAAGTACTAGGAAGGATCACTTTTGATTTAATAAAATTTTACAGGACTATAATGAAAAATATTCACATTTGAGAAGGTCCAAAAAGCATGAACACGATTAAAGATTATTGACATTTCTTTATATAGTTAGAATATGCTTATCGTACCCAAGCTAAGCATTTAATATAAAGTTTTTTTTATTAATCATAAGTATTTTGTTAATTATATGGAAAAGAATAAGAACTTAAAGATCTTTGTTATTGCATAACAAGAAATTAGAAATGTCGATTTCTTTACCCAAACAAGAAAAATGTTAATTCAAGTAAAACGGTGCAATATTATTAGAAACTATACTCTTAATAGAGCAAGTTTAACCATCGGATTATGTTTTAATAGTTGATTTATTAGTAGAAGATTTTAATGTCGTACGATGAATTATTTTAACATGAACGCTCGTAAATCTAAAGCCTTAAATTTACATTTTCTGGTGCACTATCAAAGAGTTTTTATTTTTTTCCTTATTTTAATTACAACTATCAAGACTCAATAATTACTAGATACTAATTTCAAAAAAAAAAAAAAAAAAAAAATACTAGATACCATTTGTGTTCAAATGAATTGTCAAGTACTTGGGGAACGAATTGTTCAGAACGAACTGTATCCAACTCATCCCAGTTTGTTTCTATTCCTTTGTAGGTATAGTGGCCTGCCTTACATTACATTTCAATTTCAAAACTAGAAAAGGAAAGAAGGAGAACCCATTATTGCTCAAAATATTATATTTTATATATATATATATATATATGTATGTATGTATGTACACACACACACACGTACACGTCTTGGGACGTTCTATGGTGGGGTGGTACTTTTCCCCTATCTTTAGGAACAAGCTTTAAACCGTTCGATCAAAAATGAATGGACCATTATCGCACGTCCATAGAAACAAACATAGATTTAGCTACATTTGATCATATCCTTTTTAAATCAGATAATGAAAAAAAATAAAGGAAAAAAATATTTTTTAAAAATCTTCTTTCAAGCAAATGTGGTTGCACTGTCATGATCGATGATCGAAAGAGAGGGAACCAAAACGCAGGGAACCAAAACGCACGGAAGCGTAGGGGTCATGACTCCCTCCGTGTGGGTGGCGGCCGCATGGGCGGCGACCCTCTGGCGCCCAAGGCCATGGCAATGGAATCACATTCTCCATCGTGACATGGCCTTGGATCGTTACTGCGATTTGAGCCTTTTCACATCGTTAACTATCTTTTCAATTCATAACATGTCCTTGGATCGCAACTTGACCTTGACAATCCAAATATTTTCATATCGTCAATGGATCTTTTCATATCGCGGCATGGCCTTGGATCCCTACAACCCCAACCCTCATGAATCCTTTCAGATCATGGGGTCACCAACGACCCCTCATCCCCCACGGGCGGCGGTAGCTTCTCCACCGCCCCTCCCCATCTAGTCTCTCTCTCTTTTTTTTTTTTTTTGTCTAAGATTTGGATCCTAAAATTACAACTCATTTTTATCTTTTTTTTTTCTCAAATTCACTATTCATATTTACTATTATAGTTTTGTAAGTCAAACTTTATAAATTCAAAACTTTACATAAACAAGTCTAAATAAGATTATTTTTTTAATTATATAAAATTTTGAGAAAAACGAAACAAGTTCCATATTGATTTTTTTTTCCATACAGATTTCAAGTTTTTACATTTTTTAACTTTAGTAATTCAAACACTTCACCAAACATATAATTTAATTCAAACTTAAATTTTTATAATTCAAATCTTAATACTAAATGCATGCTTAATTTACGGTAAATATGTGTATTATGTACAGATCTAACGGACAAAAATACTCCCTATGTATAAAAGTAAGTAATGCCGCTGCCATAGAATTTCCCCTAGTTCTGTGCAAAAAGACAGGCTTAATAAATTTACCACGTCAGATTTGGGAATATGTGGACTTGTTTTGTTGGTTTGGATCAGAGGGGCAGAGGCTCCTAGGTCTTCGAGAATGTCGGAGGAACATGCCCTCCACAGAACCAATTTTCCCTTCTTCTTTTTTTCCTCTCGTTTTGCACCCAAAAATTATTTAATAATTATTCCTTTGCCATTAAATGCAACTTTTCATGCAAAAGAGGCGACATATTTTATATGCTACCATGCCTGGTTTGCAGCTCCAGGGAAGTACCGATTGCTATTATTATTATTATTTTACGTTTTCTGGGAATCAAACCCGTGAACCTTTTCGTGGAAAAAAAAAGTGATAAAAAAATGAGCATGGTTTTTAAATAAGATACAATAAGTTCATTATGATGCACAAATGACAACTTAAAATCTAACAACGGCAGCAGATATATAAGTTATTTATCTGTATAATAAGAAAATACTGTGTCAATAGATGAAAAATATGTGACTCTCGTGTATCTAAGAATTCAAAAGGTTAAAATAATAATAATAATAATAATAATAATAAAAAGATTTACGGGTGTTTGACACTCTAACTGGAGTTAGGAGTTTTGGAAATATTTGATTGATAATGATTAAAATGTTTGAAGTGGCCAATGGAGTTGGAGTTGGAATGGTGTGGTCAATGGGTCTTAAAACTGTATAATCGATTGGATATATATATATATATATATATACATATATTTTTTTTCATAACCTACTATAGGATTTTCACTATCTTATTTACACCGGAAATTTTGTCATATCAACCGATCTTTATTTGTTAAATCTTACCAAAAAAATTAATATTTTTAAAAAGAAATAATTGCAATGCCGACCAGATATGAGAAAACCCATGTGGCTGCCACTTGTCCAATCTTCTAAAAATTTAACGTTAGCAAAGATTGTTGATTCTAAAAGGATACCAATGCTTTAAGTGGCAAATGCACTTTTTTTTATTATTTTTTATGGAGATTCTTTTAGCAGAAATATAATTTTTTTGCTTTTTGAAAATGTGTTATTTATTTTAATTTACTTTACATATTTTAGAATCTTATTGAATTTACTTCAATTATTTGCATAAAAATTCTATTTACCATAATTTTCTCCGTTCTTTTATTATAGTTTTACTTACTTATAATTCAGTCCTCTTTTTAATTTTTTTTTTCCCTAAATAATTACTAGATTAGGTTGGTGCAGGTTCGGATTAGGTTCTCTCTGAATTGATCAATTTTCAACGGTCCTAGGTTCACACTTCATTGATTGACCAGAGTTTGTGTAACTGAGGTGGGATCTCCTCCACGTATACATACATATATATATATATATATATAATACAAATATATATAACACAAACTTATTCTCAAGGCAAATGGATGCTGACATCCCATGAGTATGAATTGTAAGGGGTCAAGGAAGTGATTCTCTTTAGAAAAATGTTGGTAGTAATATCAAAACTGAACACTGTCATTGATAAAAAATGAGTTTCATAATAAGATCCACGTTCTATTATAAAGAGTCATATTTTATATTATATTACCGATATCCTTTAATAAAATCTACATTTTATTATAAAGAATCATACATAATATTATATTACCGGTATCTTTTTAATATTGCACTTCTCTTTATAAAGTAAACAATCACATACTCTTAAAAATATCCCTCGTAACATAGATTAGGATCCATTCCAAATTTTTGTTCAATTCTATGATCCCTTTGAATGCTATCTTAAAAGGTCAATGTATTAAAAAAAAGTAATGCAAATCCTTTTAAATTTATTGTCCATAGTGCATAATATAATAACAACATATTACTTGAAAAGGAAGAGCGCCTCCTTGATAAAAAGAAGATCTGTTTTAACGAAAACATGTGAGGGCCTCTAATATAAATGTTGAACTTAAACTGTTATAAATCAAAATTCTCAATTATAAATAATCCCAAAATTCACGAACATTCACAAGCTTATAAAAGTTAGGTCAGAGACTCTAACATTATGTGCAAGTTATAAATAAATAAATAAATAAAAAAAGAGAGAGAGAGAGAGAAGAGGAAAGAGAAAATCCAAAAAAAAAAAAAAAAAAGAAGGAAAATCTAGCCTCGTGTGCAACGAGAGAATCGAGAGTGGTTAATTTAAATTTTCATGACAAAAAAAAATTTGACAAATTCCAACACCATGCTAGAGAATAGGCCCAGCTGTCCGTCCAAAGAGGTCAAGATTATTATGATTAGGAAAATAGACAGCTTTACACAAACAAAAAAAGATCATGGGCTATAATAATAATAAATAACTAAAAAGATCTTATCTAAAAAAATAAATAATCAAAAAGATAAAAAGAGAGCATGAGATTCCCCTTTTCTATGTTACTTTTTTTGTTTTTTTTTCCCTCAAAAGGACATAAAAATTATTCTAAGCCAAAAGCCCTCATGGGCTGCACGCACGGCGTTAAAGTTGCTTTTTTTTCTCCCCTGTTGAGTTTTTTAATTACAAATGGACCCAGTTAAACTAGTTGACGTTGATTATTATTGTTTTTTTTTTTTTTTTTGGGTGTATATTTTGGAAGAATTTTTTTTCTAAAGTTATAGCAGCTGACATGTTTACATGTAGGGGTGGCAATTCGTATCACGTGTCGTATTCGTGTCGTATTAGAGCTGTGTCGATTTTTTTCTTTCCCGACCCGAACACGACCCGCGACACGAACACGAAACAAAACCGCGACACGAACACGACACGAACCCGTCACGGGTTGATACAATACGAACCGAAATTGACCCGCGACACGAAATTGATACGAAATTGACACGAAATTAACACGAAATTTGACCCGAAATTGACACGAAATTGACACGCGATACGAAATTGACCCGAAATTGATCCGAAATTGACACGAAAAGTGACACGAAATTTACACGAAAAAAACGGGTCCAACCCGAACACGACTAATTTTTTTTCGTGTCAATTTTTCCCAACCCAAACACGACTCGCCCCCTATTTTTCCCAACTCGAACCCATAAAATTCGTATTATTTTCGAGTCATCGTGTCGCGACCCGTATTACCACCCCTATTTACATGTAAATGAGGCTGGTTTTTTGGGATTTAGGCTATATTGTTTGGGCAGTTCAACTGCTTGGCTCGTGAAGTCAAAAGTTAATTAATGTGCATATATGTACAAATAATTATGTATGCACATATACATATGGGTTTTTCTACTATAAAAAATTCTTTTGACATAATAATATAAGGTATTTCTAACGTAATATTAATTAAAAAAGTAATATAATACATGATAAATTTTAAAGAATTGTTTTACTTGTCAATGCATAGAAAATATAATTTTCATGAATAAGTTTTGTTACATTCATAATGTGTTATGTTATAAAGTTCTCTTTTTTTTTTTTTTATTACTGTTAAATCGTACTCATTTGATATCACGTTAAAGACACAGAGATTATGTGAAGAGAGCTCTGGCAGGAGGGATACATAGGAACCCACATACATATACAAACATACATATATATATATATACATATATATATATATATATATAGTGGATAGAGAGTAACTAATCAATTAAAAGGTAGGTGATGAACAAGGACGGCTCTTTCACATGTGAACGTTTTGGAACGGTCAAATGTGCATATGCATATTTGTAAAATCAGAGATATAATTATTTTTCAATATAATCCAGCATTTAGATACATATATGCTTATTTTGGTTCACACAAATTATAGATGGAGAACTTGAAATGACATTTTTATCCATGGATGCGGGTACCCACCCTATAAGGGACGAATATGAGGGATAATATATGGGTGTGAGAGTTGGTATGGAGGGTAATACTAACCCACCGCACTTTTATTTACTCTTAAAAAATATATAGTTATATGTTTATATATACATAATTTGAATTTTTATTGTTTTAATGTTAGGTTTTTTATGAACTCATTAATAGTTTTATGGAGATTGGATTTGTTTTTAAGATTTTATTTTTATTTTCAGTTACATTTATGATGATGTTGTCAAATTATGTGAAAACTTTAATGAAATTTATTTTGAGTTCTTTTTTTTTTTTTTTAATTCTTAATGGGTAAATAAGTAGGATATAGGTATAGCACCTCTAGTGGAGATTACTCGTACCTGCAACCTGCACCCGCATGAAATTAGATGGGTATGGGGGATAAAAATAGTGGTGGGTATGAGAGTTCCCCCTGTCCCATTGATATCGCTATGGAAAATAATTTTATGCTATAGAACAAACAAGTCTATTATTTTATTTCTAATAAAGATTAATGCCATTTTCATCCAAGTTATACAACAAACTAGTTTCTTAAACAAAAATATGATGGAAGAGATTTATTGTTTCCTTGCCAAGTCCTATATGCCTAAACTAGCATTAATTATGAATAAATGGTATGATAATTTTGCAGTAACATTTTTCAAATATTTCTCATTCTTTTTATGGAAAAGTGAAATGAAATTTGTCAATTCAATTTTATGTTTTTTGATCAGTGATTACCACCGATGTTTACTTAAATCATGATCAAGAAACTTAACCCATGATCAAGATTGGTACCTTGTTTCTGAAAAAAACTAATCACCCTTTAGTTAAGGGGGGAAAAATGAAAAGGGTTACACTAATTGGACTGTATCTGATAATATATGAATAGTTAAGGAAATGCAGCCACATGTTGAAGAGACTTTTTGCCCATCTTATTGGAAAATCTGTGACGGAAGAGGAAATTTTGTTCAACGTTAAAGTTTTGTTGAAAAGATGTTCTCGTAAGTTTGACTTTTTGAAAGTTTAAAGCTGTGGGGACCAGGGGTACATTAATACAAATAGAATTTTTGGATACTGCAAGAAGTGATGCCCTGCAAGATTCTTATAAATTTTCATTAATAAAATTACATTTTTTTTCGGTGAGTTTGTTTGTTTTATTATTATTATTATTATTTAAAATCTTATCACAAAATTCTACTATAGAATAATACGAGTTTAATACATATGTATTGCACGGGAAAGGAAGAAAAAAATGAAAAAATTGAGTATTATATAATAAAAACAGTTAATTAAAATATAGATTATAATTACAGTAAGTATAATTTTTTTAGTATTTACTATTATAATATTAAAGTACATACATTCATATTTATAAGAATAATTTTCTTGAAATAAAAAAGTACAAATAATAAATAAAATTAAAATTTTTGAAAAATCAAAGGGATAACAAAATTGTGGGGTAAATTTAATAAAATAAAAACCAATTAAATTAACAAATAAACGTAAAAATGAATAGAAATATTAAAAAATTTATTTCTAAAGATTATAGATATAAATGTAAAAGAAACTTATTGAAATATTTGTTTAAAAAAAGAAGAAAAAATAAAAGAAGTCACGGAAAAAAAAAAAGAATAACAAATATTAAAATAAAATATTAAGAGTAAGAATTGTTGTTAATAGAATAAAATATAATAATATATTGTTATTAAAAAATCAGAAAGAATAAATAAAATTAAAAACTTTTAAACTTAAATAGTAAAAAAATTTAATAACTTAAGTAAATTTATTAAATTTAAACAAAATTAATTAAATCAATAAAAATAAACCTAGAAATGGATTCAATATTTTAAAAAATTTTAATTTTAAATAATAATATTAATATATGACATAAATAATAATTTAGCTATAATAATTATAAATATACATTTTTGATAATTACGTTTCATTACAGTAGAAAAATTAGTTATTGATTTTTAATTTTATTGTAATTTTATAGACCTTTTTATATTTTGGAATTTTTGTAAATCATTATTTAATTTCAAATTTTTTAGTTTGTTTGTTTATTTTGAATATTATAATTTAACTGTATTAATTTATTCTCATTCTCTTTCTCTTTCTCTTTTTTTTTTTCCTCTCTCTAATGACCGGACAATGTCAAAAGGGCAAAATCGGTAACTCACTATGCAGTCAGGAAAATGCAGGGGATTTGAAGGATAAAAACGTCATTTTACTGTACAGTTACTGTGTTGGGTACTGTAGAATACTGTAACAAAAACAAAAAAAGTAAAAAAAATGAAAAATTACTGTAGATTATTATGCAGTAGTAAATATTAAAAGTTTACATCCTTTTAATATTATATAATTCGTGGACATTAAAACAGACGGTTTTAAAAGAAAGAAAGAGAAAAAATAACATTTTTTTTAAAATATTTTAAAAAAATATTGGAGATAAATAGTATATTTATAATAAATAATTTATTTATGAAACATATTTCCGTTAAAACTATCTTATAAATATTCTTCTAAATAAATTATTTGCTTTTTAATGTAATATTTGTCTATATGTTATTTCTCGTAAATATTTTTTAAATGTCTTATTTGCCGCAATCTTTGACTTTAAAATTACATTAAAAAGTGAATACAGATTCAATTCAACAGTAATTTTACCCTTGATTATTTATATGGAATTCAAATTCTCAATCTCTAAATTCAAAAAAAAAAATTTAAAAAAAAAAATTTAAGAGTTTTGCAGGGCGAATAAAACACCAACTCGTGAATAAGATTGAAGTTGGGCCCATATGTTTAAAAGGTAAAATGTCCAAAAGAACAAAAAGAGTGCTGCAGAGGCATGCTTTGGAAATTTTAAAAAAAAAAAAAAAAAAAAAAAAAAGTTCTCTCACCGCCATCTTTCAGAGACAAGAGCCTCTCATGTGAACTATTTCTTGTCCGTTTACAACTAGCATATCCCATATTATATATAAATATATATACGTGGATTTCCAATTTATATATACTTCTACTATTCTGACAAATATTTTTTTTACAGCTATGCACATGGTAAACTTCCAAATATATAATATATATTTATATATATATATATATGACACAAGTATGATAACATGATATATGCTGTAATGACATCACACACAAAGCAACGAGTCAAAACTGCTACATGAAAAAAATTGTACGATTGATGAGTGAGGCACAGCTAAATATGATAATGGAGGTGAATAATGTTATGGTAATTAATATGATAAAGTGTTAAAGTTTATACCTTTCTACTTTTTGGGGATGCACTCAGATTTGATATTTAATAACTTTGATCAAAGATCTCATTTGACAATAAAACTTAGTTTATAACTTAATTTATCTTTTGAATAAAAGTGAGTCATGTTCTTTATATTTTATTGATGAATTCTGTAATCTTTTTTATTTATGATGAGATAAAAAGATGAGATAACACTAATATTAATCTTCATTTTAATATTTATATATATACACATGATAGTAACAAGGATCCTAATTTATTGTTTTTTTAATCTAAATGATGTAATAAAAAAAGTCGTCAACGTTTATCACTACGGTGGTAATCTAATGATAAAGACCAATACCCTTTCCCATTGATAAGGTCTCTATTTTGAGTCATTTTCATCACACGAACGGGATATATAGATAATATACTTCACAAAAAATCTATATTCATATAAAAAATACTTTGTCTATTCGAAACTATATGAATAAACCACCTTCTATCCTAACACTTTCTCTTTTTTTTCTTTAGCCTTTTTTTTTTTTTTTTTTTTTGTCTCATGGTGTATATGCTTTAGACTAAAAAGTTATCAGTTCAATGTGTGTGTGTGTGTGTTTTTTTTTTAATGTTCACCAACATCTTTTGGGGTAAATCATTTTCAATCAGTAGATATATATATATATATATATGTATATAAAAAGTTATATATTTTTTACCGATTGAAAATTAATAACCCATTGCTGTGTGTGTGTGTATCACTTACTTAAAAATATAAGTATTGCTTAAAATCCTATCATTGCCCTAAATATATCCTAATATCGTTGTCAATAATAATGGTGAATAATAAGGTTAGTTTAATAACAAAAAAAGTGTTTGTAATTGATTATCAATATAGAAAAAGAATTATTTTGTAATTTATAGACTTGTAGCCTTTTCATTGTACATTTATTGAGGACTTGGATTATTATAGCTATAGACAGGTATCTTCTTGCTAAGGTAATATATGTATATACATATATATATATATATGTATTTGTAAATATACATATGGTCACTTTCAATATAAATCCCTGTCAACCATGTGATTCCCCAGGAATATATGTAATTTAAACTTGTTAGCTTTCAAGGTGTACAGTGATTAATATGTCCATAATCATGTAATTAGTACGTCTTCTATTGTATTATTAGGTAAAATAAATTGTCATCTTTCCTTTAATTCCAGCTAGCATTAGAATTCCTCCTCTCAACTATTAGCCGAAGAACATGTTCTGTTGTTCGATAGAAAATTAAACAAAACTGTAAATCACCTAGGTGTATACTCGGTTCCGCTTGGGCAGTTTTCTAGCTAAACCACAACTTGAACCAAGGTCGTTAGTTTTGTGGAATTGACATAAAATCAATTTTAGTTTGCGTTTGGTTCGCTGGTTGAAGATTAAGTTTTTAAATTGAAGTTGGTTGACTTTTTCAAAAAATAGCTATAAATTTTGTTGACTATTTAGAAAAAGATAAAAACTGAAATAAAAAAATACAGTTTAATTAAACTTAAATACCAAATAAAACCTACGATTTGCCGCCGATGGCAAAGGGACTACAGAGTTGTGAGCCCTACTATACAACAAAACAATGGAGTTGAGTTTTTAGCGCTTTAAACCTTGAAATCAACGAAAAGAAATCAAAAGTACTCGTAGAAAGAGGTTAGCTGAAAGTAGGCAATTACTCAATTGTTAGGGGCATGGGCGGAACTTGCGGGTTGCTCGGAGTTGGGGGAAAGGGAGACTCGTCGCAATGCTAACAATAGATGAGTTCGAGTAAATCAAAGTTAATAATTTAACAAAAAATATGTCCACTTATCCAAATCATTGTTTTCGATACAAGGTAAACCCACATCTTTTCAAATCCAAGCCACATCCCACTCTATCCTACGCAATTTGACCAAGTGACCATCATTGTCAATCAATGTTCGTTGAGTTCTACAATTTAATGTTTGTTTTTATCATAAAATAATTAGAGAAAATTACATACCCCTGTACTTATCTAAATGGAGCCAAAAAAAAAAAAAAAGTTTGAAGTTATTACAACTAGGACAATAATTCAGATATGTCATTTTTTAAGTGGCAATACTACAAATCACCCAAATAATTAACATAATGAAGCCCTTTGCAATACTCATTACAGCACATATGATTTAGGTAGAAAGTAGTAAATAACAGCTTTTAATAAATAATTAAAGTAAATAAAAGAAACACATTTTGTGACACCGTCCCCGTCAATCTCACCATACCTGTTTTCGAGGATTGGACGCCTATTGACGAAGCTCAGGGTTGTCGCCCCGAGTCTATCATCAAGGCCGTATGGGATTGGTAAAAGGGAAGGTCCTTCCAAGCGGGGCAATACTAGTTTAAAATATGAGATTGCTACTTTCTTTGATAATGTGTGAATCTCTTCACGAATGAGGATTCTCTCCCTGTATATTTACCTTAAATATTTTTAAGACCTTACTATTTACTTCAATAATTTTCGTAAAAATAATGCTATTTACTGCTACTTCCCTAAGATTTGTAGGCACAAGAATGAAGGGCACTTTTGATAAATGTCACAAAATCATGGCTTGGATTGATTTTTGCTACACATGAAAAAACTCTTGCAAGAAATATCATAAATGACATCATAAATAATATCATAAATACTTATTTATCTATTTATTTTAAAATACTTTTTAATTGGTATCCATATTGTAAACCATTTGGTTACCAGTTGGTTACCAAATGGTCACCTATTGGTAACCAATTAGTTACCAACCGCCGACGGGTTTTCGATTGGTAACCACCACCGCCGGCGGGTTACCAGGTCAACTAGAAACTTGGTAACCAACTGCTAACCAAGTGGTTACCAGTCGGAAATTTTTTATTTCGCCGGATTTTTCGGCTTCTGCCACCAAAATATTTAAACAACCACCATATTTTAACAAATATCACCAAAATTCTATAAAAATCATACACACCAAAATTCAATAAAATTCACAAAAATATCGAAATTTCTAAATTTTGTCACCGGAATATTAAAAAAACATTAAAATCCATCATTGTAATCCTTAAAAATTCAACCGAATTCCACGAAAAACAATTCATATAGTTTGAAAACGGCAGACTAGATAGGAATGGATCTCCTACTCCATGCAATTCCGAGCAAAGATCCGATGTTCGACACCAGAAGAAGATCGCGCAGAGGACGTCGTAGTTGATCTCCTCTCCACGGCCGAGGCAAGAGAACGTGAGTGGAGGAGATTTGCATCTCCTCGCCCGCGGTCAACGGATCTCCTCCACAAGAGCTCAATCGAAGCTTTGGACTCCAGTGAAGGTGGAGGCGCGAGGTTTTGGCTCAGGATCGGACGAAAGAGAACCTCCGATTGCCGGATCTTTGATGCGAGGGTGGGATCGAAGGTACGAGGTCGCGATTGGAACTTTGGAGGTCGGCAGAGGCGGAGGCACGAATTGGCTAGGGATCGGGCGTAAAAGAAACTCCGGCGGCCGGATCTCCTATGTGAGGACCTTGATCGGAGCTACGAGGTAGCATGGTGCCTCATCAAAGCTCGTGGAGACATATCATGACGGCAAAACCACGACAGCCTCGTTGGAGCCCATGGCGGTGTGACGGCGTGATGGTGGATTGGCGGATCGGTGTGACAGCAGAGAGGGGAGAGAAAGGGAAGGGGTGGCTTGTCGTGTGAAAAGGGAAAGAGAGGGGGAAGAGAAAGAGAGAAAGAAGGGGGAAAGGGAGAAAGAAAGAGAGGGGGAGTGGGGATAAGAGAGAAAAATAAAAAATTTTAATTAATTTTTAATTAATTATGACATCATCAAATTGACATTTTTTAAAAAAACTTTTTAAGGTATGGCAAAAATCAATCCACCATTTTTTTTTTTTTGTTGTTGGTGGCCTAACACCTAATTATCCCAAGATTGAATTCGTTTAGTCTCTTATGGCCTTAACGAAAGCCCAGTTTGGAGAATTGTTGTGCACAGAAGAAGAACGAGCATTTGATATTTTGGCTTCAAAGTGTGTCTCTCTCGTTAAAAAAGAAAGAAAGAAAGAAAGAAAAGGATGAAGCCAGAAACAATTTTTTGTAATATATATACATATATATATATATATATATATATATATATTTATGTAGTAGTCACAAATTCGGAACATCACAAACACCCCTGATAGTATCATACCAGGATACCAGCAGTAACTTACCGACAACCTATGTATCGGTAGTAGTCTACCGTGTTACCGACTATAACCGGTCGTGATATTGAATGTAGTCTGTCGTGGTACCAGAAATATTTGGCTGCTACGAGTAAGTGATAGTCATCCGTCACCTTGACCGATCTCACCGCTACGATCCCTACGTGGGGAAGATCTTGTTATGGTGTCCCCATGCATGGGAAGATCTCTCACAGAGAGAGCGAGTGTGTGTTTGACAAGAAAAAATCGACTGGTAGATATGTTTGTGCAGTCCTAAAATTTGATAAAACATTGCATTGAAAAAAGAACTGTTTAATTGAAGACAAAAAAATCAATCCAAAGCTTATTTCTGCAGCATTTGATAAGAATTTGCACCCATAGTCCTCAAGTTTTTAAACTTTTGACACTTGGAACTCCATTTTCAAGATCTTGGCATTTGGGTTCTCAAACTTGTACTTTGTTGACACTCATAGGTCCTTCTGTCATTTTGGCCATTAACTACCCTCAGATATCACTTTGGGGACCTACAAGACAAATTTACTTTGAGATAAAACGGCATTTGGTGGTCATTTGATTTTTCTTTTTAACATTTTGAAGAGTTCGTTGTATTTTGCTTTGGAAGTGAAAGGAAATTTCAACACTCAATTTAGAATGTTATCGTATCTAATTCTTTGAAGAAATGAATGAAATAATATATGTATACCGCATAACACTTTATATATAAAGCGATTTGTAGGATTGTTCCTCAAAAAACATATCTATGTATTATTGTCGAAATTCTAATAGCTTCGGTTTTTTTTTTTAATTTTATTTTTTACCTCTTATATTAAATAAGTATAAAGAGTCAAAAATCAAATAAACATTAAATGAGGGCAACAAACATAAATATATCTATTTGAGTGGTTGTTTTTACAATTTTCTCTGCACGACCTGCTAGGATGCAAGGCCGAGCCTAAATCTTCCAATTCTTTTAACTGAGCCCACCCGCGTTCTTATGTGGCATGGTCTATATTTCTCCTCCATCCTGCAGAGGCAGGGCCGAGCAGCCCGTATTTGCAATTCTATGAGTATGAGAAATAGAGAATGCAGTCGTGCAAGACAATTATTGCCTGAGCTAATAATAATGAAGGGTTTAAACCAACATCACACCTAACTCCGTTCTAAGGTGTAGAGTTTGAATTTTCTATCTTTAAATTAAAAAAAAAAAAATTACATGATTCCTTTTGTTGTTTTTAATCTATTATTTCTTACAAAGGATAAAAGTTGGTAGATATATATATATATATATATATTAATGAATTATGAGTAAATTAAAAAATATATATACAAATCTATTCTTCATCCGTTAAAAGACTCGTTGGATCCCGAATAAATTTCTTTATTAACTCATCATTCTCGACGTGGGACACAAGCAACAATCAACAATTCCTATTCTAAATTTCTTATTTCTTAGTATCCTAATATATAAATCTATTTGTTTCCTATTTGTTTTTTTCATTATTATTTTTTTCTGGTAATTTGTTAAGTTTCTCATTTGATTTAGTTTCCTGTTTTCTAGTCTAAAATTTGATTTGAACCACCAATTCCCTAATTTGAAACAAGTTATCAAGAATACTAATAAGGATAGATTTCCTGAATTTTGCCATGACATGAATTTGTTCCTAAATTTATATAGGACCAACTTTCCTCATTCTTTCTCTCTTCTTTTCTCTCTCTAACACGTGTAGGTTGGGGTTTCCCAGTTGTTTCTCATCATTTGATTTTAGTGGCAGTTGGCCTGTTTCTGGTTTCCCAGCCCTAGAGATAAATGTGGAAATTATATGGTGAAGGTTTTGATAGAGGCGAACATGTGGCAAGAAGATGGGCATTGTGAGCAAGAGCAAGGCATGAAAGAGATTGTTGGTGGTGGCGCGTGGTCGTTACGTACCTGCGGGAAGGTCCTGCAGCAGATTGACTTCAGTAACCCAGTTTCTTCCAGTGATATGATTCGATTTATCGGTAAGGACTCTTTTTATATGATTGGTTTTCTTGTTTTACGGTATATAGGTTTGTGTGTAATAATGACGATATCTTCATCATCTTTTCTTTGGGTATTTTATTTTTATTTGTTATTTCTAATAACAGAGGTGGTTTATTCACCTTCCGCGTTGGTTGTTTATCCGTCAAATCTAAGTCTTGACAGTGTTTTAGTCCCGCTAGAGTTACTTCTATGTTGAGTTAGTAGTGACTCTTGTTCTACTGAATCTTGACTCTCGATTGATCGGGAAATTCCATTAACTGTCGGGGTTTTTATCAAAAAGAGTCTTACATGTGCTCAATTTCAGTGTACCGAGGTATATATCCATTATCGGGTCTTAAGCATATGTCTTTTCCTTTGAGCGTCATCAAATTTCACTGATGGATCCGTTTTCATTTAAGAGTTTTGTTTCATATAATACGGTATTTGTTATTTTTGATTTTTTTGTTTTGTTTTATATCTTAGTGAGAGTAATGAAATTTTCCATTTAAAAAAAAATTGTTCATAAATTTACTTATTGAAAGAACACAGCACCCCTTCTAATTATTAATTTTTATTTTTATATTTTTGGCAATACTTTTAAGGAAATTTCTAAAGCAATTGTGATTGTTAAGTTATTTTATCATGATAAAGTGCGCATGCGACTTGGAATATATATCCATTTCTACAATATAACAACCATTATCATCACTATTATCATTATCGCCATCATTGTTATTATTTTCTTTTGTCCTGTCACTAGCTTTGTTAAATATATGGTCCAATATTTCGTTTGAGTTCTTTCCTTAAAGAAAAATAAATTGTTTGTTTGGTCTTCTTTTTTGTCAAGTTGTGATTTGGTCTCTTTTTTTTTTTTTTTTTTTTTGTTAAAAGGTCCTTAAACCTCTAAAAGGGTATTATAATATGATCTTTTTTACTATCAAATATTAAAAATTAGATGAAATAGATTACATGTACGATAAATATAAGTTGAATCATGATTTTTTTTATTAATTACCCTAAAATATTAAATCATGCGTGATTACTATTTTATTTTTTGTTAAATTTTTAACGTTGTTAACAAAAATAACCATATTGTACCATTTTAAAAAGTTTAGAAAGTTTTTGGTTAAAAAAAAAAAAAAGGGTAGATGGGGGGATCAAATATAATTTTTTTTCCCCAAATTTCCCAGTCCCTAAAGTTACAACTTATAACAAATTGGAACAATCTTCTTCTTATAATGCCAAAACAAACCCCCCACCCAAAAAAAAAGAAAAAAAAGGACCATTTGTGGATCCAAGTACATATCAATTAGTGAAGTGGAAGAAGTGACCTATCAGTCCTTTAAGGTTATCTTCTTTGTTTTGTTTTTGACTATGGAGGTCTAGCCCTAGGCAAAACATCTTTGATGTAAAATCCCTCATGTGTGAGAAGATTTCTCCCACCCATCTAAAACCCTATTCGGATCTACAGTCTTTATATATCACTAACTTTTTTCCCCCCCCTAAAAGAGAGAGAGAGATTATTAGCATCATTGTATTTTTCTATCTCGTTTGTCCGTAAAAAAAAAAAAAAAAAATCCGGAGGCTCACTAATGAGTCGAAAAGAACTTAAAAATTATTTGAAAATGAATTCAAATATCACTCCCATTATTATAATTTATAAGCTTATGCTACACCATCCTAATTGTTTTACAAACTCATTTTAATCCTTAGAGCCCGATTGGACCGCCAACTCCTTTTGGGTTTTTTTTTTTTTTTCCTCCTTCTTCTTCTTTCAAAAGGCGCTTGTCTATACAAATTTTCAAGTCCTTTTTTTTTTTTTTTTTTTTTTTCCCTTTCTCCCTTCCATTTTTATAAAACTCAAATTTTAAAAGTTTATAATTTTCTTATTTCAAAACAAAATAAGATAATTATTATATCTAAATAATTACTATGACGAGAAAAATGAAATAAAATTTACATTATCTAAATTTTATAAACACATTTTAGATTTTTATACCAATCAAATATCACAATTTATTTTCAATTCACATGTATTTTCAAATATTCACTCGTTTCTAATTAAAAAATTTAAAAACTCCAATGCCGATAATGATCCCATCGAGTTCTTTAATTTTTGTCTATGTTTAAACACACACATTTTGTTTTTTGTTTTTTGTTTTTTTAGTTTTTTTTTAATAGAAAAAGGTGTTGCATAAAAGCCGCCCATACAATGATGGCTTGACACGTGCTCATTATGGAAAATGGGTAGGGCCTCTTTGGTCCCCATGATAGGGAGCCCAATATCGCTGGTCAAATTCTCGTGTCATATTCCCACAAGAGTGTGGCGTTTAGATAAGGTTCAATTTGGAATTTGGCCTTCCACCAAATGAAAAAGTGAGAAAAGTCCCTTTCCTTTTATATTTTTGTTTGTTTTTATTTGAAATTAGCTTTTTTTTTTTTTTTTTCTTTTCTTTTCTTACACACAAAGGAGGAACACACAAATTTTCCTCACGGACGTAACAATCATAAGGACCTTCAGAAGTAAAAATTTAATAAACCTATAAATCTACCCTACTAAATCATGACTTCAGGAGTTGCTGACGAGAAGAAATTAGAGTATTTTTACTTCTTAAAAAATTACATACATAATAAAATTAAAAAATTTCATAACACACCATGAACTAAATATAAATCATCAAGAGTTGAAAAAAAAAAAAACTAAAAACAAATAATCAATTTAATTTTACAGAATTTATAGAATTTTAAGAGGTGTGAATTTTATGAAATTAAAAAGGCAAAAAAAAAAAAAAGAAGAAGATTCATAAAGATAAATTGAGATATATTCCCATCTTTAAATCCCTACATGCAATTAAGTGAATGTAGTTTTCAAGAAAGAACTTGTGCTTCTTTGTGTCTACATCTCATCTCAAAGCCTAGAAAAACAAAAGGCAAGAAGAGAAGCATCCAAACACAAAAATCGTTTTTTTTTTTTTTTTTTTTTTTTCTTTAATGAAAATTGAATGAAGTCAGAGAAGCAGTTAATTGAATTTGATGTGGCCAGACAAACCGTGGCAGTTATTTACTGTTATCAGGACCACCAACTCTCGTATTGTTTATCACCATATTTTAATTTGATATCAGTACCATGGGAAGAGGTCAACTATGAATTAAGTGTTTATTAATTATTATGGAAAATGATCAGATGTTATGAGTATCATAGATTAATGTTCCAAGATTCTTTAGGGGTAGCAACCTACATGTAATATGCATTGAATAGAGCCGTTAATGATCGTGAATGTAAGATCTAACTCAGACGGTGATTATTATATCAGACTGGTATAAGAAGATTTTTTAGATATTATTATCAATATAAATACTATTTTATTAAAATAATTCTGTTACAGTCTACTATTTTTAGGATAAGATGCTCCTATTATAGAATCTCCAGATAATCTTTGAAATAAGGAGGAAAAATTTTATATAAACAAGTATTTAAAACGAGAGAGCTAGAAGAGAGAGAGGGGAGGGGGAGAATAAAAGAGAGAGCTAAAAGGGTCTTATAAATTTGACCTTTTTTATCATCGAGAAGTGTAACAAATTTTTTTTTTTTTTTTTAGTACGAAGAAGTTTACCTATTTTTAATTGTTATTCAAACTTTACTTGGTTAAAAAATTTTAGTTATCTATTTCAGGCAAATTTTATAATCAACCAAGATAACATAACAATTTTTACCGTTCTCAAGTTTTTTTTTTTTTTTTTTTCAACTGTTCAAATAAAAGCTCCTTTATCAACTATCTATATGCATGAAATGTGTATATGTGGTTGTATAAATAGTCTTAACAGTAACAGTTTGAATTCACTCACCCTCAAAATTAAAAAAAAAGAAATACATACATGAATATAATCGATTGTTATATTAAGACTGATTGTGTGTATATATATATATATATATTATAGATTAAGTACATATATACAAACACTAATATTGATCCATATGGTCCCAAACTACAAGAAATTCATGCTTAAATAGACAATCGATTTTAATAGAAAGCTTAAGTTGCACGCCCAAGAAAAATAGATGTATGTATACCGAGTTTCGAAAACGGAAAGCCTAACAATTGAGCGAAAATGTCATTTTCTCATAGCATCTCCACATATTTGAAATGATACCAGGACACTATTTTAAATCTTCGTATTTCATCATATTAAATAGTGTTACACATTTTTTTTTTTGTTTTTAATGCAATTATTACGACATGTTACATTATAAACATGTACTACATATCTTATCGTACACATGGATCATAATATCCGTAAATGACAAAGACAATACATACCATATAGTTGCTACACTTTATTCTTATTATTATTATTATTCTTTTTTTTTTTTTTTCCACTGACAAAAAATGAAGCAGAAGGTAGTTACTACTTAATAGTGCTTGAATTCTACAAGCCAAAGCAAACCAATTAGTGTAACGGCCAATATTGTGTGCCATTTACACATTTGGCCAATATTGTCATATAAAGTCTCGCACGCAAGCGTTTTTTTTTTCCTTTTTTTTTTTTTTTTTTTTTTTTTTTCTTGTTGTGTTGTGTTTATTTATTTTCTTATCTTTTAATTAAAGCATAGTTTCATTGATAATTGATAACCCACCAAAAAGGATTCTCTAACATAGGGTAGGAAATTACCAGAGAACATTATGAATTAATGGTTGCAAATTTACTAAATTCTTTAAGATTATATTTTTTTATTTTATTAGTTAACTACATAATTATAACTTCTTTTTTTTAATGATATGGTTTTATCTCTTGCTTTTAACTAGTTCTCAATAAATGCAAAATGTTTTTAGAAATAATAGATGTATTTTTTGATGTTAAAAAACTTGATTCGATTTCGTCTCTTGCACATTTTTGTGAACCAAAAAAAAAAGGGATAAAAATACCCTTATTTGTACCAAAATTGTTTTTGGAAAGATATATTTTCTCGAGAAAAATTCCATAGATTATTTTAAATATTTAGAAAACATAAATTTAAAAGTATTTTAATTGAAATTTAAAGTTTTGTTTTAGAACTTTCTTGTTTTTAAATGTATAAAATAACTTTCATGAACTATTAAAAGTTATTTCTGTTGTTTTGTCTAACTTTATTCATTCACAAAGGACATTAGTGAGGAAATTGTGAGTTTTTTTTTTTTTAAATTCATAGAGTATCTTTATAGGTTCTAAAAACAAAATAATAAATTGAGAGATAATTATAAATAAAAATTTATGCTTATGTAATTAACCTTTATTTGTTATTATAGTATTTTATATAGTAGTCTCAAAAGACCCATTTAATCATCCGTTATTTTATTACACACCTCAAATAAGTGGAAAAACATGCAAGAGCATAGGAGACGGGTAGAGCCGTAAAGGCCGAATGAGATAGCCGTCTTTATTGTCTTTTTGAAAAATTAAATTTGAGCCTTTATAAACTTGTGACTTCTTCATTTTGTCCCATTGAGATTCACTATTTTCATTTATGCCCTCTTGAGATTCCATATTGTCATATGTGCCTCCACTCTTACCCTTTTAATTTGTATTTCTATTTTTTATGTAATTAACTTTACTCTTTTTACTCCTAAACTATTGTAATATGTTTTATGATTTTTTATTGGTAGATATTTTATTTTATTTTTGATAGGGTATTCTACTAGGAGTGTATATTTCTAAGTATTAGATTGAGTGAAAATCACATAAAATAACGAAATATGCAAAAGAAATAATTTTTTGAATAAAATTTGGCAGTTCACTACAAAGTCTTACCGTTATGATTTTTATCCATATCCTAACATATAATTGTCACAATGCATTAGGTAATTTTCATGAAATACTATAGTACAATTTTCTTTTTCCCATTTTCCATGTTAGTTATTCTTTTAAAAAAATTAATATGCGTCCTTACTGAAGCGGAGGGCTAGCTCCGCCACTAAATTATGGGATATAGTGAGAAATTACGTTGAAAATCATTAAATAATATAAAATAACATAGAGAAATTATCATTGTCATATCATGCAGTCTTCAACTTCAATATATTAGTACCTCTATATAATCCTATTAGGGTACCTTGCATTTAAATATATATATATATATATATATATCATCCATGAATAAAAGGATAAATAAAATAGGAGGTACAAAGATAATTTTTTTTCCTTAATCATATACTATTTTGTAGCTTTTCTTTGTCTTTTTTTTTTTTTTTAATTTTAAATTTGATGTTATTCTTTTTTTACAATTTCCTTCATTTGCAGTGGAATTCAAGGGAAAAAAAAAGGAGAAAAAAGATTGCCCTCATAGAAGTTAGATGCGAGTCACGTGCAAATAAATCATATTACTTAAAATCGTTTTCAATTGAGAGTTAATTACAATAAAATTTGAAATTTAAATAGTCAATTGTCGAGATTTTTTTTTAGTCAGGGAATGATTTCCCAATCACAAGAAATCCAAGAGATATACAAGCAATTAAGCCATTTTTATTTATTTTTTCAAATTATAAGTATCATCGAAAATACAAATATACCAATAAGATAAAGTTAATTAGTAATTTGATGATAATTTCACAAGAAAATAACATAATAAGGAGGTAATAACAATTAAATTATGATTTAGAGCAAATCAAAATGCATATGTAGAGCATTGTGATAGGATCATGTATATAAAACCATAGGGTGTCTCTTAGAACAACTTTAAAGTTGAAACCTCCTTCTTCATTAAGCCTTTTTCTTTTCTTTTTCTTTTTCCTTTTTTTTTTTTCCGCCAAAAAAAACCTCTCTCTCTCTCTGTTTTATTTATTTATTTATTTTTTATTTTATTTTAACCGAAAGGGCCATGTATCATAGGGTGTCTCTTAGAACAACTTTAAAGTTGAAAACTTGTTCTTTTTTTTTTTTTAAATAATTTTTTAATTAAATTTGTTAAATAATCAGTTGGGGGGTTAAAAAGCATACTCATCAATAAAGTATAGCATCATATTACTTAATGATTTTGATGTGCATATGTGACAGATGTAATTTAATATCACTTTGGTTGGAGAGAACGTCGTCATAAAAATTTAGTTAATATACTTATAATTAATGTAATAATGTATAATATTTGTCAAGTTTAGATTGAAGGGGCATATTGTAAAGCTATATATTCAAATAATCCAAACTTATTGATTAAATAAACTACACAAGTGACCATTAAATCTATGCAAAGGCCCAAAGTCTTTGTAATTGTGAATAATTTATAATTGAATATGTCTTTTTTTTTTTTGGTAAGATATAATAAGATATATCTTTATATATAAGCCATATTCCTCATGCAAAAAAACAAAAGCAGGGAATATTGATAGTAGCAGTTCATTAATTTGGAATTTATTGTTAGTGTTGCTTGTTAAATGCTCAAGACTAGGACCAACTATATATAGGAGCATCTTTTGTTTTTATTTAAACTTAATTGTATAATCTATAAATTTTGCATTTATAATTAGAAAAACATAACATTAATTGAATGCTGTAGGCTTTTAGATAGGGATATGCTACTTTAATAGAATGCAATTTCTAAATTGGAATATTTAATGAAAAAAAGAACATCAATAGATTTTTAAATACGGAAGCCCCATGTTCACGTCTCTTTTTATTTCATTTCATTTTTTTTAAACATAATTTATTGAACAAAAAAAAAAAAAAAAGTGGAAAAATTCTTTTGGTATGGTTAAAGAAACTTACGCTAACAATGCATCAAGTTGCAATAAATTACAAAGTCTTTTATAGATTTAATGTGATTATGATGAATTTAGGTGAATAACTTATTGTAGTAGTATTTATAATGAATAAAAACACATCAAATTGAATAATTAAATTAGAAGGATAGAAAGTAGCGGTGAAACAAAAACTTATAACTTAACCCGATTTTAATTGGTTGAGTTGATTTTTAAATTTTGGGTAGATTAAAAATTTTCAATGCACCTAATAAATAAAATGGACTAAAAAATTCCAAAAACCGACCAATAACATGAGATTCATCAATATTAGAAAGTAAAAAGAAAAGGAAGTTATTTTTTGAGCTCATATACAATCAAGAGTAGGGAACATTACATAATTATGTTTTTTTTTAATCAGATGTGTTATCTATATATAAAAAAATTACGCCATTCCACAAACAATTAAAAAAAAAAAAAGAAACACAAAAGGACCTTTAAGCCCTTTCTTTTAGATTGTGAATTTTTCAAAAAAAATTTCTTTTTTCTCTTTATGTTTTTGGACTAATAAGGTTTAACAAACATTTTGTTAATCCTCACACATATTAATGATGTTTATGATATTATTATCTAAGCCTATGTTTAGCATCTAGGTTTAATTTTAACTAAATTATAGTTTTTCATCTCAATTTTTATCTTTTTCTGAAAAGTCACAAAATTTATAACTAATTTTTAAAAAGTCAACCAATTCAAACTTAAAAATTTCATCTTATTTCAAACTCAACTTAACAAATGAACCCTAAGAGCTTAAAAAAAAAAAAATTGAACACAGAGTATAAAAGATGTAACTTGTGTTTAGTTTGTTAGTTGTAAATGAAAATTTTAAATTATAGTTGATTGATTTTTTAAAAACTAGTTATAAATATTGTTGATTTTCAGAAAAAGATAAAAAATAAGATGACAAAATACAGTTTAATTAGAATTAAAATTAAATGTCAAATAAAACCGTAATTTGCTAAAAGAATATTCAGAATATTATCTCTAAAAAAAATCCAAATAATATTAACAAAAATGAATATTTTGGGGCATTGAAGTAAAAATAGAAAAATTGCCTGAAATTTTATTTTATTTTTTATTTTTTTTGGGTTAGAATTTTTGCTGTATAAAAAATTGGTACCCTCTTTTTCCCTATTGAATTCGTGACAAACAACAAAGGACACGAACAAGAAGAACCGGACATATCAGATACCTATACCCATCCCATCGTCGTCATCATCATCACATTAGTTTTTTTTTTTTTTTTTTTTTTTTAAATTTAAATTAAAATTTTTTATCGTTTCTCGAAAGCGCGTTACCTTCCACGCGTCTCTCTGTCTACTACCGAATCACGGTATCATATCAGATCCCATACCTCCCATTTCTCTTGGCCCCACCGAATTTGATCCGCACTTTCCCCTACTCTCTCTCCGCTCGCCACGTCATCTATCTGATCATCAATCATTGCCCATATTCCGTACAAGCATACACATCTGATTCCTCTTTCTAATTTTTTTATAAAATTTTTCGCTTCTTTTTTTAAAATTTATTTTTCAGTCAACCGGGGCGGCTTAATTTATTTTTATTTTTTCCTTTAATATTTGGGTGTCGTTTGTGTTGTTTCCTCCTTTTTTTTTTATTTTTATTTTTTAACCTTTCTTTTTTGAATGAATTACTTATTTAATCTTTAAAATTTTAAATTTATACAATTTTGATCCTCATGTTTTCATAATCAAAGTGTCCATGAATTATTTTCATTAAATTGTTATGATAATTGATATTTTTATTAATTTTGAGATAAATTTTATCAGTAAAAATGATGTTAATTTTTGGACAAATTTTGTGAGTAAAAATGATGTTAATGAAAGAATTTTGTTTAAAAATTAACCAAAAAAAACTATAATAACAATATTTTTATTAATTTAGTATCATTTCAACTAAAAAATAATGATTAAAATTATACAAATTTAAAATTAAAAAATTAATCTAACAATTTATTTATTTTTTATTTAACTGTGATTTGACTCGATAATTAACTGGATTGGACTTTTTGTTCTTCAAATCCGTTCCCGTACGCTCCAGACCAGAGGTCCGGACCTCTCTGATTGGCGGACGCCAGATCCCTTTCAAATTGGATTCAATAAGTTTCGCGCACGAGGACAATCACCGGCGCTCCCGGTATCCTCGTTTCCACTTTTTCTCACCTAATCGGTGACTCTCGCGTCTTTCCACTCTCCAAGCCGGTTTCCCCGGGACTTGGCCCTTTTGAGTTGATTTTTTTTGTCTGTTAGTTGGATCACACTGTTGCTGACGTGTCAGTAAATTACTGGAAAAAGCCAGGATATTTCTGTCTTTTTTTAAATTATTATGGGTAGTTCAGGCAATAAATTGATTAATGGGAAATGACACGTGGTAAAATTCAATTACAGTGGATAAGTTCTGAGTTTAGCAAATATCGAGGTGCCATGTCATCAGGTTGCAGATATTCTCGCCTGTTCTGTTCCGCACTAGATCCCCGCCTCCCCTTCCCCAAGCCTTCAAATTTAACTTTCATGTGGAACGAATTTAGGTTGAATTTCTATGGAATTTGACCCGAAGACAGTGGTTAAATTATTACAAAAAAGAGTTTGGTTCCTCTATTTCTTGTCGCTTTTGCTTGCGAGACTCGACAAATGAGAAACTGCCACGACAGCGCAAGTGGCTGGAGTTAAAAATTAAAAATACAAATTTACCACTGTTTTCTTCCAGAATCACGCATATGCCCAGTTTAGTATGACGTGGCAAGATGTATCTGGGCAATATAGAATTGAAAACAAAGGAAAAGAATATTAAAAAAAAACCCCTCACAGTTAGTGCGCTTTGCCTTTTTCTTTAATTTATATTTACAATATTTATTTTTGTTTGTGCTTCTATTGGATAGAGATTTTATCAAAACCCAGAAGAGCAAAAAAAAAAAAAAAAAGATTTGGGTAATTTTAAATTTTTGCGTCAATATTTTTAATTAAAATAATTTTTATTTCAATTGAGAAAGAAGAGAGCATAGGAATTGGAGAATGGAAGGGGAAGAATATCAACAACAGCAACCCAACAAGCTCTCTTTTTTTCGTCAAGTTTTCTCCAAGGAAATTTTCTCGGAAAACAAACACTCCGCTTAAAAAATCTTGTCGAGAAAGAAGCTCTAGATCTGCGTCACTGTCACAGTACCTGAATGGTGCTTGCCTCGCTTTCTTAGCTGGAAGATTTGGTAAGATTCTCCTTTGATCAAAGACTCTGCTTAGATCGCTTCTTAACTTCTCTTTCTCTCTCCATATATATATATATATATATGTATATATATGCATATACATATACACTTGATCTTTCGAATGATTACTCTCTTCTAAACTCTCTTCTAAACTCTCTCCCTCTCTTTCTCTCTCCACTGAAATTCCTTGATCACATGGAGAAAGAATTTCTCTCTCACTAATTTTTGCTAAAAATAGGTACTGGTTATGCCTTCGGATTATGCTAATTTCTGATCCGTACTTCTTTCGTCGAATCTATTCTGTTCGGATTAGTCATATTTCGTTACATTTTTATAATATCTGTTCTTTGATTTTTGATTGATTTTGCGTTTGAAGCTACGATTTTTCTACTTTTCTGATTCGTTATTTTATTGAAAAAATATCAGTAAAAATCGATTAAAATGAAAGATCATATCCTTGTATTTGTATTTGTATTTGTTTTAATTTTTTTTTTTTTCTAGTTTAGAGTGTGAAGTCAGGCTTTTTTTTTTTTTTTTTTTTTTGTGCTTGCAGATCGAGTTTAAATAGATAAAGACCTTAATTAAGAGGAATATAAATAGACAAAGACTTGTACTTTTTGTACTGTTAAGGTCAAGAAATTTCCAATGACATGGTTTTGTGGCTATGGAGTTTTATTTATGACCTTTCTTTTAATTTTCCTTTCTATTTTCCTAGGTTTTTTGTGCAGCCAAACTATCATCTCCAACTCTTAATTCTTAAATTCTTTGTCTTCTATATGTCTTCATGAATTTATTTCGATTCTTTTGAGGTTATGACTGGATGATGCTGAATTGATGTCCTGTTATGTTTCCAACCATTCTTAAATTCCAACCTCAGTTTCTGATGTCGTTTGTTTTTGATAGAAA
The DNA here is from genome assembly GCA_008635985.1 of Ficus erecta. Lineage (NCBI taxonomy): Eukaryota > Viridiplantae > Streptophyta > Magnoliopsida > Rosales > Moraceae > Ficus > Ficus erecta. The sequence continues at coordinate 84,388 of BKCH01001887.1, read as the reverse complement.
CCATCTATCTAGGACTTTGTCCTCTATGATCTTTTTCAAACAGAAGAATTATTATTGAAAACCAATATAACTGGTCGATTCGTTGTACCTTTGTTTTTCCGATTTTTGTACGCAGTCCTAGTACTTAAGTGGGTATTGGTTTTGTTTTTAGTCTCTCTGACTGAAATATTTGGAATCCATGGTTCTGTAAACCAAATTTTTGGCCGGTTTATATTGGGAGTGTTAGTTCGGAATTAGGATTTTGTTTTTCTCACTATGTAAGCGTATATTAGCTTTTTGTGGGTTTTGTTTAATTCTTTTCGTTGTGTTTTGTAATTTCAGCTGGCTGCCCAGCAAAGAAAAGTATGTGCTGTGGATCAGAGCGGCTAAAATCCATACAATCTCCGGCGCCGTCTCCCATTTTTTTTGACGAAGGTAGAGTCTCCGATATGGCCATGAATCACTTGACTATTGAAACAGAAGATGCTTTTGCGAGTTTGCTTGAGCTTGCTGCTAACAACGATGTTGAGGGCTTCAAAAGATCAATTGAGCGAGACCCTTCTAGTGTCGATGAGCCTGGTCTATGGTATGGCCGCCAAAAGGGCTCAAAACTGATGGTTAATGAGCAGAGAACCCCTTTGATGGTTGCTGCTACTTATGGTAGTATTGAGGTTATTAAATTGATTCTTTCTCTGTCTGCTGCCGATATAAATCGACCCTATGGTCTTGATCGAAGCACTGCACTCCACTGTGCTGCATCGGGTGGGGCTGAGAATGCTGTTGATGTTGTGAAACTTCTTTTAGCAGCGGGTGCTGATCCGAATTTGGTTGATGGCAATGGTCATTTTCCTGTTGATGTTATAGTCGTTCCTCCTAAGCTGCAAGATGTCAAGTCAGCACTTGAAGAACTCCTCAAGACTACTGGTTCTGCTGTTGAACGCACTCTAACCGTTTCAACCAGAACTTTAAATTCAAGTTCTCCGCCTCTTTCTTCCTCATCTGAAAATGGGTCTCCATCGGCATCAGATTTTATTTATTCACCAACCAAGTCCAAGTACAATGATCTTCCCGTTTCTTCTGTTTCAGAGAAGAAAGAATACCCGATTGATCCATCTCTTCCGGACATCAAGAACAGCATTTATTCTACAGATGAATTCCGAATGTACTCATTCAAGGTGCGGCCCTGTTCACGTGCATACTCCCATGATTGGACTGAATGTCCTTTTGTCCATCCAGGTGAAAATGCACGAAGAAGGGACCCAAGGAAGTTCCATTACAGCTGTGTCCCTTGTCCTGAATTCCGTAAAGGGGCTTGCAGACGTGGGGATATGTGTGAATATGCTCACGGGGTTTTTGAGTGCTGGTTACACCCAGCTCAGTATCGAACCCGGCTTTGCAAGGATGGAACGAGCTGTGCAAGGAGAGTCTGCTTTTTTGCCCACACGGCAGAGGAACTCAGACCATTGTATGTCTCGACTGGTTCTGCTGTTCCATCTCCACGTACAGGCACTTCTGGAGCTGCTGCCATGGATTTTGCTGCAGCAATGAGTATGTTACCAGGATCTCCGTCATCATTGTCTGTCATGTCTCCTTCACCATTCACACCACCCATGTCACCATCAGCCAACGGCATGTCGCACTCCTCTGTTGCTTGGCCTCAGCCCAATGTCCCTGCCTTGCATCTTCCAGGCAGCAACTTTCAGTCCAGTCGCTTGAGATCTTCTCTTCATGCGAGAGACATTCCAGCAGATGACTTCGATTTTGATGTGCAGCAGCAGCAACTCCTGAATGAGTTATCTTGTCTCTCACAATCATCTCTGGCTAATTCTTTGAACCGCTCTGGTCGGATGAAAACCCTAACACCCTCGAATCTTGATGATCTCTTCTCTGCTGAGAGCTCGTCACCTAGGTACTCTGATCAAGCATTGCCGTCGGCTGTCTTCTCCCCTAGCCACAAATCAGCGGTTATCAATCAATTCCAGCAGCAGCAGCAGAGTATGCTTTCTCCGATCAGCACGAATTTTTCCCCAAAAAATGTGGACCACCATCTATTGCAGGCTTCATTTGGGGTCCCATCGTCTGGGAGGATGTCTCCACGAAATCTGGAGCCCATTTCACCAATGGGCTCTCGGATGTCCATGTTAGCTCAACATGAGAAGCAGCAGCAGTTTCGCAGTCTCAGCTCTCGGGAACTAGGCTCCAACTCTGCTTCCATTGTTGGTTCTCCCTCAAATTCATGGTCAAAATGGGGATCCTCAAATGGGAAACCAGATTGGGCGGTTAATACAGACGAACTAGGCAAGCTTCGCAGATCCTCTTCGTTTGAGCTTGGGAACAATGGAGAGGAACCGGATCTATCATGGGTTCAGTCGCTTGTGAAAGAGTCTCCAACTGAAATGAAAGAAAAGTTGTTGGCTCCTGTTTCAGGAGTCGTGGCTACTACATCATCCAACGAGGGTTCAAATGTGAACTCCCAGGTTGAATCTGTTGATCACGCTGTGCTGGGAGCATGGCTCGAACAAATGCAGCTTGATCATCTTGTCGCTCAGCAGAACTGAAATAAGTTTCGGCGAGCCCTGAGGTAGTTAACAACAGAAAGGTTTTGGTACATAACATTATGCCTTTTTTTTCAGATTTTTGTTGGCGGGTGGGTGTGGAGAGAAGGTAACAACAGTAACAAGGAAGGAAACAAATGGAGGAAGAAAGTATCTCCGTAAGAAGAAATTCGTTTTCACCATTTATTATTACGACATAAGTTTAGAAAAGGGTAAGAACACCTCTTGGTTATACTCAAGAAACGAAAAAAAAAATGCCCGGTTCGGGTCCTTTTGCTTCTAATATTTTAAAGTTTAGGAATTATAAGATTGTCATTTTTTCTTCTATGATTTTGGAACATGTTCCATGGATAAGAAACTTGAAAAAATGCTTGTTCCATCATTTTCCTCATTCATTACATTTGGTAAACATGAGGAAGCTCATGATCTTCTCTTGAAGAGTTCGTAGTTTCGGATATGGACCTCTGGTCCATTTTTGAGGATTAGAGAGGATTTTGCTCCAAAATGTTGGTTTTCTTATGTAATTTAGAATCATGCAACTTTTCCCAGTTTTTGGGGTTACAGAGGAAGATGGAGAAATTGTGATCCTTCCATGTAACATTCAATTTTACTGCTATAGGTATTCTAAATACCTTTATTTTTACTTTTATAATTGACATTTTGCTTTATTTCTTTAAGAATTTTGCCTATGGTAAGTTCTGTCTTCAACTGTCAGGTTCCGTTAGTTTTGTGCATATATATTATCTTTGTGATTTCGATCAGATTTAGCATTTAAAAACACGTGTGATTTGTTTTGCGCATATATATTATCTTTATGTGATTTCGATCAGATTTAGCATTTAAAAACACGTATTATTCTACGAATCACGAATCCGTTTTTTGGGTTAATGGCATTGGAAGCTAGGTATTGTTGGATTCCTTGTCATGGTGGTTGCATCTGGGATTGTGTGGGATGTGGATGAACTTGGGAAAAAAAAAGTTATTCAAATGGATTGATTATTCCACAATCTTTTTGTTGGTGGATCAGATTCTTTTTGGTTAAATATATTATATGCCTTGGAATAGGAGTTCTTGTTCTTCGAAGAATAACCAAAAGAGCCAATTAAAGCCAGGACTTTGTGTTACATTTCTTGCCGTTGCATTCGCGTGAGCACGCGTGATAATCTATATTTAATATTCATACCTGTACTTCTATACTTGTATACTCTTAAAAGAGCGATCACCACTTTTACAGTGTCATTTCGTCTTTCGTTCCGGCCTGTCACGGGATGGGTCCAACACTTGTAATATTGATTATTTTTTCTTTTGTTTTAACTTTTGCTTCGATTTGCTTGTTTATCCGATGTGCTGTTCAACTAGTGAATTGAAAAGAAGCGTTTTGGTTTGTTAGAAAATGAGATTATTAGTTGTTATTTATTATGATAATTATTATTATTTTTTAAATAAAGTGTCTCTTTAGATTAACCAAACTTATCAGAAAGAGAACTTGGTAAAGGAGGGAATTGGGACAAGAAGTAAAGCAAAAGCGACGTTTAAGAATGGAATGGAAAAGAAATGAACAGAGTTCTTTGCATCTTTTTGATAAAGTTGAGCAACAAACAACGGTTGTGTTTTTCTATGTTTGGTTGATGTAACGTTTGGCTAATCACTTATGTTTGGTTGTTAAACAGAAAAGAAAAAAAAAAAAAAGAAAGAAAAAGAAAAAAGAAAGAAAAACTTGGCACCATACCACCTTTGCAATGCCTTCTTTTTGGTCCACCGGTTGATATTATATTCTTTTTTCCTCAGTAGTTTTGTGTTGAAATTTTTTTTCCCCTCTTGTTTATTCCTTCCATTTTGTCCAATGTATAAAAGCATAGAAAATAATTCAACCCATACAGTCATACCCCACCGACCACAAGGAAAAAAATAAACAAAACAAAATATTTTCTCCATTTCTTTTACGTTGTTGGCAGTGGATCCTACAATGTACAAAATAGAAAAGAAAACAAAAGAAAGGAGTATGTATAGTAAAGGTATCTATGCCGGTAATACAGAAATAGAGTCAGGAATTATTTTAAATGAGGGTAAATAACTTAAATTTATATGAAAATTTAACAAATTTAACGGGGGGTTAAAAGAGTAAATTTCTTAGTTTTAATGGGCCTTTTTGTGTGTGTTCAAATAAAATAACATATACTTTTATATATATTTTTACAAAAAAAAAGAAAAAGAAAAAGGAAAAAAGAAAAAAAGAGTGAGGGCTCAAGCCCAAACTGAGACTGTTGGTTTCCGGGGTGGGTAGTACACATTTTTTGAACATTAGAATAGTCAAAATAGCACCAAAATTTAAAGAAAAAGACATGCAAATAATACATTTTTTTAAATAAATATGACGAGTCAAAACAAAATCCTATCGATAGAATATTCTTCTTTGACACCCTATCATAGTATTCTCCACGCGATTGAGATTTGCAATGGGTAGGAAAGTTAATTTGGTTTTGGTTATAAAAATTTTTCATGTTCTTGAAATCCAATGTTTAAAATTTCATTTCCCCACCTTAGGTTAGGTTATCAAGTATGATTTATTTCAACAACCAGAATCTAGTGGGTACAAAAATTATAGGAATGAGTAGGTCATATTGCCAGTTCTAGTAACTGTGCTTTGGAAGATGATTTGCACTATTGGGAAATCCATTTTGTCCATACACTAAGCTTGGGCCATTATTATGGAATTTTGCTTGTCATGTTTGGGGAAACCAGCCATATTGTTTTGGTAGTTAGTTAACCCCAACCCAATTTAATTACTTGCATTTAAGTCCTTTACTATTTAGAGTTTTTGGAAACAACAGTCCCTAAAATCAATGTCATTTACAAAAATTACTCTCTTCCCACAAAAACTCACTCACTCACTCAGAGAGAGAGAGAGTTGGTGTGGTTAGCTGTAACCAAACTACAAAATCACATGTGCACAAAGGAGAGAGGTATAAATAGTAAGTTTAAACAAAAAATAAATAAATAAATAAATTTTTATAAGAGAAAACAATAGAAAAAATAAGGAAATAAATAAAATATGAGTTCGAATGTATGACTCAAACGGGAACTTAAACATTTGGTAGTCGATAAGGCACAAAACAATCAAATCATAAGGACAGAAAGGAATTCCATATAATTCATTGCTAGGTTGAAATGGGATAAACTCTGCATCTCAAACAAACAAGATATCAATTGTTTACTATCCTTATTAAGCGCTATCATAGCCAATTTGTTACTTGCTATGTTCCTTAATTAGGCCCACCATTTTCTGTTATCAGAAAACACGTTCCAATTTATAGTTGGCCTATATACTAAAGTATAAGGCTTTCTCTGGTCCTCACTTCAACTATCTAAGCGTCTTCTATTTGTACTTTTCCCTTCTATTTGTTCATAAGTGTTAAATTCCTACTTATGGAAATCAAATTTTCATTACTATGATCCACACTGACCATAAGGCTATGTTTGGTCGGAAGGATGGAGAGGAGAAAGTATGCAGAAAGTTGGAGAGATGGAGAATATGAAAAATGGAGAGAATTTAGAAATTTCTTATGTTGTTTGGTAACAAGGGATAATTAAAAGAATGGATCATAATTATTTGTACAATTACTATATTATCTATTTATAAAATCTTTTTTAAATTTTTTTTAAGACAAAAATGTCTTTTCAATTTAAAATAGAGAGGAAAGCTTGTATCCTTCCATTGATGCGCTCGGAGAGAGAGGGCATCCCTCTAACTCTACTCTCCTTCCTCTCTTCCCTCCAACTAAAGACGGGAACAAGTATTTAGCTCCCTCCACCTCTCTCCCTGTCCACGCACACTTCAACTGTACTGCATAATATTTTGAATCTCATTGTAAATTTTAGGATAGTCGGGGAGGATGATTGGCAGTACTAGGATGATCAATGTACTCTATTATTTTGATAACAAATTCTTCAAGAGTCGTGTATAAGTTAAAGATGCAAATAGTACTGTTTCTTTTGTCCCTGTAAAAAATGAAAAAAAATGTTATGGCACAAGAGGTTAGGCCATCCTAATTTTCCCTAATTTAGACATTTGTTTCCGTCTCTGTTTAAAATTGTTACTTCAATGTGACGTTTGCTAAGTTATCCAAACACCATCGTTTCATTTATCCAAACGTCAAGTATCCAAAACGTTCTACATGATTCACTGTGATGTATTCGGACCTTCTAGAGTCACAAACATAACTGGAACCAAATCATATATTATCTCTTGTTGGGTGTACCACTTAAAGGAAATATCTGGTTTCAAACATTATACTATTAATACATTGTCATATTGTATGGCTTTTCATGAAAGTGTTTTGTTGCGCGGCATTAAAAAAAAATAAAAAAACCGATCAATGTTTGAACCTCGGCCATAACGTGTGTGTTTTTGCTAGGCATGATAATGGAGCGGGGTGGGCGCGGGATGCCTCCCCTACTCCCATACCTGTCTTCCTTTTTATTTCTCATACCCGCTCTATACCCGACTAATCGACTAATTTAAGGCGGGCGCAGGGACGGATAATACCCGCTGGGATGTTCTATCCATATAAACAAAATAATTTTAGAACCTATAAGCTTTATATAATACTTATAGCAAGTCAAGACTTAATTTTCTTATGATGTGGGACATTAAAAACTCATTTCGTTTAATTTTTTTAGCTGACTCTTGCTTTTTTGTAATTTATTATGCATTATTTCCATATAATCAATTTCCATTCATCCTTCAGTGAACTTGTAACGAAACATATTGTGCACCCCCCCCTTTTTTTTTTTTTTTTTTTTTTTTTAATAATTACACAGGACTCAAAACATTCTGGCATAGAGAATAATCCATGAGAGAAAAAAAAAAAAAAAAAACTATTAATCTCTCATAAAGCTCCAAGGTCCCGTTCCAGTCCATATCCTGCAAACATTTGAAGCACGAATTCCTTACAATTCAACAACATAATACTATTCGGAAAAAAAAAAAAAAAAAAACATTGTCATATTTTATTGTGTGGCTATCCATGACTAGGCAAGAAAACCCAGTAGTCTCTACTAGTGGCTCGTAACTTTCAGAAATTTGGTTTTTATCCTTAAAATTTTCGTAGGACTATATTTACGTTCCCACATTATAAGAAAAATCATGACCGTGCCCTACTCAATAATAGAATTTTATACTCGTATCCTCGTTCACTGAAAAAATTCTCTCTAAAAATTTTACCTGCAAAACCCAACAATTGCTCTCAAGCTCATATAGAAAGATAGAGCAAACCAGATGCCAACAAAGCCATAACTTGAGGACAGTACAAATAAGGCCCATATGCTCACTATGGCTACCAAAACCTGTTGTTTTTCACATGGCAATAACAAATATGTGGTCAGAATGAGAACATGAATAATAATAATAATAAGACTATTTTGTACGGGCACCCCCTAAACTTCTCGAATTTAACAATTTAATTCTTGAACTTTTTTTCTTAACAATCAACCCCCTGAACTTGTAATTTTTAGCACATTAGTCCTTTTTGCTCAAGTTTGTTAAAATTTGAATAGTTTTTTTGTATGTGACTTACATGTGATAGTCCAAGAAGGGCATTCCTGATCTTTTTAATTAATTTAAATACAAATTTCTTTTAAAGTTTAGGTTAAAGTCTGAGTAATAATTAGATTATGTTCAAGTTTTCAAATGAATTTGTATTGAAATTAAATAAAAATGAGTAATAATGCCTTCTTGAGCCACCAGGTGCAACTTGCTTAAAAAAAAAAAGGTCCAAATATTAACGGACATGAGTAAAAAGGACTGACAATACCGCAAATTATAAGTTTAAGGGGCTGATTATCAAGAAAAAAAGTTTAAGGACTAGATTGTTAAATTCAAAAAGTCAGCGGTATTTGTATAGAAAAGCCTAGTAATAATAATAATAATAATAATGTTATGTTATGTTTGTCAAAAATAAATGCTCTAGAGCACTTGCCATGGAGTAAGCAGAATATGCAAAATCCGATGCTCCATAATTGACTCCATCAAAGACAAATGCTAAAGCATTAATGGGCTGAGTCAGTGCAACAAACTGTGAACAAACAAAGAAAATCATGCTCAGTTACAAAACCAACTTGAATTGGATAAAACAATGAAACAGGAAAAGGAAAAAAGTGCGGATTTTTTTGCTTGGAGGGATGAGAGAGATACCGGGATTCCGAGACTCATCAAGTGCAAGACATTTGGATCCTTCGAGAATAATCTAGAAGAGAACTCTAGCACAACTGTGATGATGATAGAGAGAAATAGTCCTAAAACCAGTCCCAACTGTAGAACAGAATCACAAGACATAGTCTATAATGTGACTTTGGAAAAAGTAATGTGCATCTACATCTGTTGGGAAAATTAGCTACCTGCAATACGCGAGAGGTGGTGGCAGTGACTTTGCTGTAATCTTTTGTTGCAAAGGCGCTCGCAAGAATTGCCTAAAATCAAGTAGCGGAAATCACTATCATGTTCTGTGCTACTAAGCATCAATGTAACTCTGAGTTGCCGTTTGTTACGTAGAAACACATGACTTACTTGTCCAGCCACAGCCAAGCCGTCAGCAAGCAACGAAGTTGCCAGCCAAATCTGCAAGCAAACTTGAAATGCAGCCATCGTCGTCGAGCCCTGTCTTGCTGCCAGTGATGCTGCCAACGTAACACATAGCGTTGCTGCGATGACTCTCACCAGGAGCATAAGTCCTGAATTTCAAGTCTCAGAAACGATGAGATATTGATTCAATTTGAAGAGCGAGAAGAGTAAAGACGAAAACATTCAACCATTGGTTCTCTGACAAGGGGTGTGTACCAAGAAAAATGGAATAATCCCGTACCATTTTTCAGAAATCGGCCTAATTGCAGATCTTTCATACTTGGCGGTAGGAGATCAACTTGTTTCATTAGTCTCCACAAAAGTATTAGAGAGATTAAGTACCTAGGAGATGATCACATTTGAAAATGGTTATCATGACGAGACAAATCATTATATTATCAGAAAAAAGGATAGAGGCTTACTGTGATATAACATGGGCAATGGCGGCGCCACTAACACCCAAGTGAAGTTTGAAGATGAATATCGGGTCCAAAATGATGTTTGCTACATCTCCCACCACTGCATTATATGAAACAGATTATATTTTATGTAAAATTCTACAACAGCCGAAAGAGGTTGTAGCTCTCACAGTGACGATGAACTACTATTTCTTGTGTGTTCTTGTTTATCTTTTGTTCATATTATTGGTCTGAGTAGTAAATGATTACGGCTTTAATCCGTTTTCTGACAAGAGGAAGAAGGAAAAAGAAGAAAATGAAAGGAAAAAACTTAGATTACTTGTAGCATACAAAGGGGTCTTTGTATCTTTCAATCCTCGGAAAACGCCTTGCATGCCCAAAGAGAGAAGAACTGCTGGTGCACCTAGTGATCTCAAAGTCAAGTACTGAATTGCTGGTTTTAACATTGGAGAATTCTGCATATACCAACCAAAAAAAAAAAGGGCAAATTTCCAATTTTTAATAATTCATAAACTAAAATTGACAGAAATTTGCCATAGTATTAAAGAGCACTTACAGAATCTACTCCCATGTATTTCAGTAATGGTTTAGCTGCTACTATAAGGAACAAAGTTTGGATTAATCCCAACACACTCCCGATAACCATTGCCGACGAAGCTGATGGGATATGTCTTTTGACATGCTCAATCTTGACATTTTCTGCTTGACTACTTGTTAAAGATGAAGAACGAGAAGCAGGGCCTAGCTTATAAAAAAAAAAGGAAAGTATTATAAGATAAAGTTAATAATTCAAAAACTAAGGCAAGTTAAAGAGGGAAAAAAAGGTTACCAACAAGAGATACGAGCTCTTCCATTTCCAGATCCTTTTGGTCAGCGAAACGATCGGTTTTGAGTTCTTCATGTTCTGGATCTTTAGTGCTGGTCAATCTTTCGGTCGCTTCCTCCTCGGCAACAAAAGAGGTTGTGATACTTACAAGAGGGAAAATGGCTATTTTTGATGCTTGGTTGAAAATGGCTATGGAGATTCCAACTGCTGCTAGCTCCACTGGACCTGTATGGCTCATTTCATCAAATGTGGCACCAAATGGTATAGACGAAAATTTTATACATTTCGGTATCCGATGTTTTATTAAATTACTGGATTGGCATTTCAATTTTAGGTAATAATACATTAATTCGACAAAACACAGGGTACCAAAACATAATTTTCCCCGTATGTATAAATTGTTTATATAAAGAAAATTATGGACACAAGCCTTTTGAAATGAATGTCGTGTTAAGTGGGAAAATACGAACCTATGTGGCCTATGAATGCTGTGTCGATTAGTGACGCAATCGGGTCTGCCGTTAAAGCCAGAGCTGAGGGAAGTGCAATGCGTGCTATTTCCAAGCCTAGTTCATCCTTCTTGAAGATATTCCTGGCAACCCCATTTCATAATTCCACATTAGCAACTAAAAATCGTCATCTGTATATCGTTGCTGGCAGGTGTCATCTAACGGTAATTTCACACCTAACTCCAACATAAGGCGTATAGTCTGAATACCCCATTCCCAAATTCCAGGAAAAAAAAAAAACAATCTAAATTTCGAACGAACATATCTACCACCGTCTTAATCCATTCCGACACAATTTGTAGAAAAGAAGAAGAAACGATTAAAGCTACCAAGTTTATCAACACAACAAAAATAGCAATGACAGAAACAACAAAATCAAAAGGAGTGAAAAAGATCATAAATTAATTTCTACATACTTTGCTTCACTGAAGAACACAGAGGACAACTTGCCCATATTTTCCAAGATAGAGCGCAGACTTCAAATTTCTTTTGATCACTTATTATAAAGGCCACTAGAAAAAGATAAAGAGTTTTTCCTGGAAAACAATATTTTCCGGGAAAGTTGACGATGATCACCGGATTAAGGAACTGAGAAATAATGTGGGAAAGTGGCGTGTGAATATTGTCTCGTGTCAAAAAAATAAAAAAATAAAAAAAAAAAACATAACAAAAAAAAAAAAAAAAGTGGAGTTTGGACTGAAAAGTCTAAAGACCAACCCCAGAGAGAAAGGCACTGGATGAGCCTCCCCCAGCCAAGTAAAACCCAGAACCAACAAATATAAAATGTCACTTTAATAATAATAAATTAGTCTCTGGACTAGATGAACCTATGCTACGTCGTACAAACTTTTATAGATCTATTAAATTCCTCCTCTTGAAAGTTTTTATAATCCATCTATCTCATAAAATATATGTATTTACTTATTTATGTGAATACTACAAAAATTAATAGTTATTATAAGGAGTCACACATCGACATGAAGTGAAAACTTTAAATAACTTACAAATATCATCAGTTTTCTTCCCAGTAACAATTATTTGATAATTATAAGTTAATGCAGTCCATTAAATTCTTTCTCAAAACTTTCGTGGGGTCAAAGGAAGTTTAAATAAAGTTTTCTTAATTAAGTGGAACAAGAGTTTGTTCAAAGATTTGACCTACACATGTAAAGTGTTCATTTGTTTATTTATTGCTTGCTTGAAACGGTCCTATTGATAATGGTTAACGGTATAACACCGGTAAATTGTATGTTCAAAATTTATTATGTTATAATCCAACAATTTACAGTTCATTAATCTCACAGTTTTTTCCAGAGAAAAAAATAAGGTCCTTAAATAATATTTCCCACAAGGCGGCGATATATATTAAGAGACGTAAATTTTGGTCATAATACATAACATTTCTGTAAAATAAATGTTGGTTGTGCCGTTTCTTTATTTGGTTAAATTAAAAATTCTCTTATATTTTTCATATTTGTTTTGTCTAGAATCTGCACCATGAAATTGTAGTCATTGCACAAGTATCACGTGATTAGTCATGGTGAGTAAAACATAAAAATTTGATGGGTGGTCTGCACAACCAGCCGAGGAGCAGTTCCTGATTATCCGACCAGAACAGAGAAGGCATCGAGCGATATTGTCAAAGGCTTAAGTGTTAGAACTGTTCGGTGATTGACTAGGCCATCTTACCAGCATGCCGCTGAGAATACACCCCCGGGAACCAGGTAGAGATTGGAAAGTCACGACGCTGAGCAGGATATGTAGCTTCGACCTGTGCCCACCTTTCCGACCTTTGCTTGGATAAACTGGTCCACGTGGTACCTGCTCCATCCTTGCTAACATTTTGCCTCTTTACTTGCTCATCAGTACCTGACTTAAGCATTGGAGAGTCGTTAGCAGACACCCCATTGGTATACCCTTGACTCCGAGATTCTCTTCTCCGTTTTTCAGGTGACTAGATGGATTGACAAGGCCTCGGACTAATTACACCAAGTGATCCCTTTTGTCAGTAATTTTTGGCCCCAGCAACATTATTCATTAATAATCTCCGCAACTCCGTATATTACTATTGTTTCTCGGCCTTTCAAAATTTGGTCATGCTAAAAAAATTAAATGAATACGAATCACCAATAATCTCCACAAGAGCATTTCCCATCCTCAAACCTATGGAAACGATTGTTATCCCTCACAATGATGACCCTTCCTGAGCATTTGGACATGAACTTGATTGCAGTATGACAATCGCCACAGACACGTAAGTTCTTCATTACCCTTATTGGTCTTTCGGGTGGGAAGGTAATGAGTCCAAATGCTATGGCTATTCTCTCACTATGGTACCTAATTGTTTGATTCTTCTCTTCACCATCCACTCTTTTCAGCACATAACTTGTGTCTGCAACATATCCCGCTCTCTCCATTTCTTCTCCTAACTCCTCTAACTTCCGGTAAATCTCTTTGGTTCTCATATGAGACCAGTCTCCCGAAGTGAATGTGTGAACTTTGTTTCCATCTTCAACCCAGCTCAAACCTGTCGCTTTTCTAGTTCCTTGATCCCTCAGCATCTTCCTTGCTCTGGCTGCTTCTTCCCATCTTCCAGCAGCAGCATAAGCATTGGACAGAAGCACATGAAGGCCTGAGCCCACGTTGCCCAATTCGGAAATTTTATCAGCCACAAAAGATGCCAATTCAGTATTACCGTGGATTCTACACCCTGTTAGTAAAGCTGCCCAAATGGATTCTGTTGGTTTTATTGGCATTCTCTCAATGATTGAAACCGCATCCTGTACTTTTCCTGCACGGCCAAGCAAGTCAACCATGGAAGCATAATGCTGATGCCCCGGCTCAATCCCATACTCCTTCATCAGCTCAAAGTAGTATTTTCCCTTTTCGACCAACCCCGAGTGACTACAAGCATAGAGCAGGCACAAAAAAGTAATGAAATTGGGTTTCACTCCCACACTAACCATTTGTTCAAACAGTGCAAAAGCGTTGTCTGTCTGTGCATGCTGTGCACAGGCTATAAGCATAGCATTCCATAAACCAAGATTCTTAATAGGTATCTCCTTAAAAACCTGATAAGCTCCTTCAATAATTCCACACCTCGAATACAAAGAAACCAAAGAAGTGCCCACAAAACTCGACGAATCGAAACTAGTCTTGAAGCACAACCCATGTATTTGCCTCCCCAATTCTAGCAAAGTCGAGTTCCCGCAAACCCGTACGACACAAGAAAACGTGAAATCATTAACATCCAAATCCTCGACCAACGCTTGCTTAAACAGCCTCAGAGCCTCCTCATCCTCACCCAACAAAACATACCCAGCTATCATCCCAGTCCAAGAAACCACATTTTTCTCAGGCATTTCATCAAACACTTTCCGGGCATCCCTTGTTTCCCCGCACTTAGCATACATGTCAACAGCGGAACTCCCCACAAACACACCACACTCAAACCCAGTCTTGACCACAAGGCCATGAACACACCGCGCAGCATCAATCCTCCCGAGAATTGCGATCGACTTGGTCACACTCGGGTATATATGATCGTCGGCTCTTAAGCCCTCGCCGAGCATCCGACGAAAGAGCTCGAGGGCAATCAAGGGAAGCTCATTTTGAGCAAGTGACGAAATGGCAGAGCTCCAAGTGGTGGCTGACCTGTGGGGACTTTCGTCAAACACTTGGAGGGAGTGAAGTGGGAGCTGGGTTTTGGAGTAGAAGTTGATGAGGTGGTGAGAGACGAGAGGAATAGATTGAAGTCCTGATTTGATGAAGTGGGCGTGGAGTTGGAGACCCTTTGGGAGAGACCTCGAGCGGGTAAGATAGAGGAGGAGGTCGCAGAGTTGCTTGTAGTCTTTGGTGTGTCCGAAGATGTGGTCGGACTGAGGGGGTGGGATTGGGAGAGTATTCACAGCAGAGAGAGGTGCCGGTGGTAGTTGGAAAGGCCGTTTGGGCAGTTGCTGAAGCATTCGGAGATTCCTATGATTGTTCTGGGTTTGGGTTTGGGGAAGCATTCGAAGCATTCCATTAGATTTCTTTTTTGAGGAGTCGTTGGGGTGGGGATAAAAACAGTCACCAATTATGTCTTTTTGTCAATTAAAAAAAAAAAAATGACATCATAGCACCAAAAGACAATCTTCTCTGTAGCCTAGGGGTTGGGTGTGTAATGTTAGGATTGAAAAATCAATGGTTCCACTTATATGTTTTAAAAAATTTAACATTAATTTCTACTGATATAGATATTTCGTCAAAATTTCTGTAAAATCTAGATACTGGTTATGATCCTTTCTTTAGGTCAGAGGTACAAGGTTTGTAGAAAGTTGGTTAAAAAAAAAAAAACACTTATATTCTGTTTGGTGAAATATCTTACACTCAAAATTTTCATCTCAGTTTTTATCTTTTTCTGAATAGTCAACAAAAATTATAACTAGTTTTTAAAAAGTCAACCAACTCAAACTTTAAAATTTCAACTCAAACTGTTTCACCAAACGGAGCCTTAGCACCAAAAGTCTAATAGAGGGAGTAATAAATAGCAGGGTAAATTGCTCGTTTGGTTCTTAATATTTTTACAAAGTTACGATTTAGTTCTCAATTTTTTTAAAGCTAAAAAGTCTCTAAACTATTTAAAAAGAATGCAAAATGTTCTTTTTGTTTCAAAAAATTTAACAGAAAATGTCAAATTAATCACACATGGATTTACTCTTTAAGGGTAGTAAAAAAGAAAATTACATATTCAACTTATATGTATTATCAGGGGCGGCTAGAAATTACATAACTCAGTGGGGGTGTACACCAAAATTCTTTTTTTAAGATAAAATAAATTTTAGGGGTGACTATGTGAGAGATTTTAATTTTAGTAGATATATATAAGAATTTTTAATTTTTAATTTTAATTAAGAACTTTTTTTTTTTCCAAAATTAAGTAATTTTCAATTAAATCTCTTGGTTAATCAAGGCAGCAACTGGCACGCAGACATAAGTTATCAAGAAAGGGAATATATATATATATATATATAATAAAACGACGTTTATCATCTAGTATCCTCCCAAAGTAACTAGTCAACCATAATAAGTTCGAAAATTTGTTTTATATGATAGAATTATATTCATTTCATGACCATCGTTTGATTTAAATCGCCATTAATAACATGTGTTCAAAATTCCCAAAAGAAAACTATTAGTACCTTGCGCTGGCTATATGAATTAGTTACCTTTTCACTTTAGACCTTGGAACCTTTCAAACTAGCCCACACAAAACAATGGCTTTCCAAAGCGGATTTACACCCACCTTCAACGATGATATACAAGGTTCAAATCTCCAATTCCTTCTTTATTAGGGTCCGTTTGGATCATAAGATGGAGGGAGTGAAGTGGGAGTTGGGTTTTGGAGTAGAAGTTGATGAGGTGGCGGGACGAGAGACGGATTGATTGAAGTCCTGATTTGAATAAATGGGCGTGGAGTTGTAGAACCTTTGGGCAGACCTTGAGAGAAGGAGGTAACAGAGTTACTCTCAATTAATCTTTTTACTCATCTGATTGTTAAAATCTTAACAGAAAAAGGCACATGATGAAAACTATTTATATACGGTTTAGTGGGATTTAGTCTTATTTTGGATATACAATCCAAACCTTAAAATTACAATTCTTTTTTTTTTTTTTTCTCAGTTTTACTATTCACACGGTTTTGTAACTCAAATTTTAAAAGCCCATAACTTTGCATAGACAAATTCAATTGAGATGATTTTTTAATTACATAGAATTTCAAGACGAACGAAACAAGCTTTCATATTGATATATTTTTTTTCCAAATACATTTCAAGTTTTTACACTTTTTAACTCGGGCAATTCAAACGTCTCGACAAACACACAATCAATTGAAACTCAAATTCTATAATCCAAATCTTAACACCAAACGCATGCTTAGTTTTGTAACTGATATATATGTTATGAGTTTTATGATAAAATGAACGTGAAAAATATAGGTGTAATTTTTTGAATAATATTACATACTGAAATATGAATTAGAATAACACTTCAAACATTCTATTTTTACGTTTTTACTTCTTTCTCCTACATAACTGCTATTTACTTCATTCTCTTGGATAAAATTTCCAATATATATATATATATATATATATTAACTACTATTTACTTCTTTCTCTCCCTATTAAATTTTATAAATATATATATATTTTTTATAATTGAGAAAAAAAAATTGATGCATTTGGTTAAACAAGATCAAAGCCAAACTAAGGCTAGAAATAGAACAAAGGCGAACAGCATCCGTCCAAAAACAATGGTAATCAACAGAGAAATACACACACGATACAAGCATACACCGAATTATACATCAAGTACCACAGAATTTTACAACTAATACAACATTGGCCAATCCACACTGTTGAGAATTAGTTTGTCACTAATTATAATTAGTTAGGTTGTTAGATTAGCTGGCTAATTCTGTTAGTTTGTTAGATAGTCCACACACACGTGGAGCTTTGTTATTGGTCAGTAGCTTTGTATATAAAGACTCTTTGTAAGATATTTTTCATTAATCAGAAAGATAATTCTTTTCACATTCTTTCTAGAAAGCTCGTTCCTCTTTCTTTACATGGTATCAGAGCTTAGGTTTGTCAATGGCGGATTCGGATTCATCCTCGACAGTGATCGGAGCACAAAGGTTTACTCCGTTATCGTTCAACCATCCAATTTCTTCAAAGCTGGACCAGAATAATTTTCTGGTACGGAGAAAACAAGTTCTCGCGACAATTCGAGGGCATCGATTGCATAATTTTCTTTTCGGCACAATTCCACCTCCAACGAAGTATCTCGCAGCAGGAGATGAGATTCTGGGAAGAGTCAGCACAGAGTATCAAGATTGGGAACAAGCTTATTCTTTCCTGGTTACTGAATTCCATGATAAATGCGATTCTCACCAGGATGGTAAATTGCGAGACTTCTGTCCAGATCTGGAGGACTTTGGAGGTGTACTTTGGTCAACAGATTCGTGCCAAGGTAAATCAATACAAGACTCTTCTTCAGTCTACAAAGAAAGGATCTTTGACTCTAAATGAGTATTTACTCAAGATCAGAGGATATGTCGATTTGCTTGGGCTTGTTGGACAATCTTTGTCTGTGAAAGAGCATATAGATGCAATTCTTGAAGGTTTACCTCCAGAATATGAGACTTTCATTGTCTCTGTCAACACGCGTACAGATCCATATACTGTTGAAGAAATAGAATCTTTGTTGCTGGCTCAGGAAGTCAGATTTGAGAAGCAAGTGAAAACTCTGGAATTAGCTGCAGCAAACTTGGCTTAGTTAGGATTTCATACAAATCCAAGGAAAAAGAGGTTCTTTAATCCTCAAGGTGGGGGTAATTCTCGTGGTTACTTTGGTTATCCCTCAGGAGCTTTTGGTTATAATGGACACGCAATGGGACGAGGTGTGAGCTCTAGAGACAATTTCTATGGCGATAGAGGCTCGTTCAATGGAGGAAGGTCCTTTGGTGGAAGAGGACATAGCTCAAATGGCACTGCCAATGGAGGAAGAGTGCAGTGTCAACTATGCACTAAATTTGGGCACGTGGTTCAGGACTGCTACTATAGGTTTGATCAGTCATTTCGTGGGTCCTCTCACTCTCACTCTTATGGTCAGGTTTAGGGTAATCTTGCTCAAGCTGGACAATACAATGGAGAAGATCTTTCACAGTCCTTTCCTTACTCTTTTGGATGTGAAGGACCAGCTATGTTTGGAATGCTTGCAACACCAGAAGTTCTCACTGATGAAAACTGGTACCCTGACTCTGGCGCCACCAATCATCTTACTGCTGAGGTCTCGAATCTAATGGACAAGAATGAATTCCATGGACCTGAACAAGATCACATAGGGAATGGTAAGGGAAGCTGTATTAGACACATTGGTGACTCTATGTTCTCTTCTCCCTTTGTTCCATCTAAAATGTTGTCCCTGTCTCATTTGTTACATGTACCTGAAATCACAAAAAATCTTCTTATTGTGTCAAAATTTGCGCAAGATAATAACGTTTATTTTGAGTTTCATCCTTTCTCTTGCTGTGTGAAGGACAAAGCTACCCACAAGGTTCTACTGGAAGGGAAGCTTAAAGGTGGCCTGTATGTCTTTGATCAATCTCAAATTAAGCTTCAAATTGTGCAGCATCCAGTCACTCACCAATTGAAGTCCAATAAACCCAATAGTTCAAAATTGTGTGCCTATTCTTCTTGTCTTCCAGATTCAAGTTCGTCTGTACTTACTTCACATAAATCTTCTGTTTCTCTGAATAATGTGTTTGAGCTTTGGCATAAACGTTTAGGTCATCCATCAGGAAAGGTTGTAAAATCTGTTCTTGCTCTTTGTAATGTCAAACATATCAATGAATTGCCTTCTTCTTTGTGTCAAACTTGTTGTCTAGGAAAATTACATAAATTGCCATTTCCTATTTCAGATACTGTTTACTCAAAACCTCTCCAACTAATCCATTCTGACTTGTGGGGACCCTCTCTTTGCACCTCTTCTAATGTATATAAGTACTATATTCATTTTACTGATGCTTTCTCACGTTTCACCTGGCTTTTCTTACTCAGACAAAAATCTGAGGCTTTGCAATCCTTTGAAATTTTCAAAAATCAAGTGGAATTACAGATTGGCCACAAAATTCTAGCTATCCAGTCAGTTTGGGGAGGTGAGTATAGGGCCTTCACTGATTTACTTGAAACTCATGGTATTATTCATAGAAACTCATGTCCTCATACTCATGAACAGAATGGATTGGCAGAAAGGAAACATAGGACAATTGTTGAACATGGACTCACTCTCTTAGCTCATGCATCTATGCCACTTAAACACTGGGATGAAGCCTTTAGGACTTCTGTTTTCCTATCCAATAGATTACCCACCCCAGTCTTACAAGGAAAATCTCCTCTAGAAACACTATTCCACATAAAGCCAGATTTTTCCCAACTTAGAGTCTTTGGATGTCTGTGTTTTCCTAATACTAGACCTTATAATGCCCATAAATTCCATTATCATTCCACTCCTTGCACGTTTTTAGGGTATAGTCTGAATCATAAAGGCTATAAATGTTTGGACAAATCTAGACGAGTCTACATATCTAGGGATGTTATATTTGATGAATCTGTATTTCCCTTTTCTTCCTCCACCTCACAACTCTCTACTCTCTCTAATCCTGCTCCTACTGTACATTCTTTCTCTCCTCTTTATGTCATTCATTCTCCTGCAGCTGATACTAATCCTGTCACAGCAAACCCCACTAGTTTGGCTATTCCTGAGAACATAAACTTAACTAATGACTCTAATGCTACTCAGCCTGTTGCCTCTTTAACTTGTCCAGATGCAGGATATTCAGGATGTCTACCAGAGGAGATTGCCAATGCAGTAGTAGAAGGAGGAAGGAAGAAAGCAGGTGCGGGCAGTGGAGAAAATGTTCATCCCATGGTGACTAGGTTGAAAGCTGGAATTGTCAAACCTAAGGTCTTCATGGCAATCAGAGAACCAGATTCAGTTGAAGCTGCCCTTCAACACCCAGAGTGGAAACAAGCAATGTCAGATGAGTTTCTTGCATTGATCAGGAACAATACCTGGTCACTTGTGAAACTGCCTGAGGACAAGAGGGCGATTGGCTGCAAATGGGTGTTTAAAGTCAAAGAAAATCCAGATGGCACCATCAACAAGTATAAAGCCAGGTTGGTTGCTAAAGGGTTTCATCAAATTGCTGGTTTTTATTTCACTGAGACGTTTAGCCCTGTAGTTAAACCAACCACTATTAGAGTGATACTTACTATAGCCTTGGCATGCAAGTGGAATGTAAGGCAGTTAGATGTGAACAATGCATTTCTCAATGGAGATTTGCAGGAAGAAGTGTATATGATACAGCCAGCAGGTTTTGAAGACCCCAAGAGTCCAACGTTAGTTTGCAGGCTGCATAAGTCACTTCATGGTCTCAAACAAGCTTCTAGAGCCTGGTTTGAGAAACTGCAGACTGCTCTCGTCTCTTTTGGCTTTGTATCAGCTAGATCAGATCAGTCACTCTTTGTTAGGAGTTCAGGACAGGATTCTACTTTCATATTGGTCTATGTTGATGATATACTTGTTACAGGAAGTAATGAAGCCTTTATCACTGATTTGGTTACTCAGCTGAATATGAGGTTTGCTCTAAAAGACCTGGGAGTAATAAACTATTTCCTGGGAATACAAGTGAAGAAAACTAATGAAGGATTGCACTTGTCACAGACCAAGTACATTAGAGATCTGCTTTGTAAGGCTAAAATGCAATATGCAAAGCCTACCACAGCACCAATGACACATGGTTTGAGGCTAACTGCTTATGGAAGTGATCCTGTTGAAAGTCCACAGCTCTACAGGAGCATAGTTGGAGCACTTCAGTATGTCACGATTACAAGGCCAGAAATTGCCTTTAGTGTTAACAAGGCTTGTCAATTCATGCAAAATCCATTGGAGGTGCATTGGAAAGCTGTCAAAAGAATTCTGAGGTATCTATCAGGGACTTTGGAGCATGGATTTCATCTCAGGGGAAGCTGTATGGATAATCTGAAACTGGTTGGATTTTGTGATGCTGATTGGGCGTCTGATGTGGATGACAGGAGATCAACCACAGGACACTGTGTTTTTCTAGGGTCTAATCTCATCTCATGGAGCTCTAAGAAGCAACACACGGTCTCAAGATCCTCCACTGAAGCAGAATTCAGGAGTCTAGCTAGTTTAGTGGCAGAGATCTCATGGATACAATCCTTGCTAGGTGAGCTGAAAGTGATGCCTACGAGGGTTCCAGTGATTTGGTGTGATAATCAAAGTATAGTATTGTTGGCAGCAAATCCAGTTCTACATGCTAGAACCAAACATATAGAACTGGATCTCTACTTTGTGAGAGAAAGGGTGACACAGAAACAGTTAGAAGTCAAGCATGTTCCCTCACTGGACCAAGTTACTGATGTCTTCACCAAGGCAGTTTCCAGTTCTCAATATGCTGTCTTTATAAACAAACTCACAGTGGAAAGTCTTCCACAATGAGTTTGAGGGGGGCTGTTGAGAATTAGTTTGTCACTAATTATAATTAGTTAGGTTGTTAGATTAGCTGGCTAATTCTGTTAGTTTGTTAGATAGTCCACACACACGTGGAGCTTTGTTATTAGTCAGTAGCTTTGTATATAAAGACTCTTTGTAAGATATTTTTCATTAATCAGAAAGATAATTCTTTTCACATTCTTTCTAGAAAGCTCGTTCCTCTTTCTTTACACACACACGCACACGCACACGCACACCCACACACATATTTATATGTATACATATAGATTATAATACGTCAAGTACGTAGCATCAGTAGCAACTACAAGACCAAACATACGCAATACATGCAAGACTTGCTTGTCAAAATATAGGGAAGAAAAAAAAAAAACCCCCCGAACTTAATGAGCCTAGCTTTTGGGATGGTGATAAGAGAGTACAGCATACACAGTCTGCGTTACAGTGAGTAACAGCAACAGGACAGCGGCTAGGAACGAAATCACAGACCAAGGGCTGCTAAAATACTCGGTCTTTAGCTTTGCAATCCGCACACTCCAAGGGTTCTTGCAGAATTCATTCACATCATTAAACATATCAGTGTAAAAGAAAGCATTCGGGTCGTACCAGACATTAGAGTGGAGGCCGTTGAACATGTCGGAAACCATCCAATCATCCCCTATAGCGTTATCGATGATCCCGCAGTGACGCAGTAACTCAACGTCCTTGGAAGAGTTTATCAGACAATCCATGACGTGCAGATAATCCACGACACGATGAAGACAACTATTCTTACTGTACTGCTCGTATGCAACCAGATTCCGAAAGAGGCACTCAGTGCCGTCGTGGATTACCAATCCTGGGATAATCAGCTGGCCTCCGATGAAGCCAATATCATAAAACGGAGCATTATCATTTGCCTTGACAAACCTTACTCCAACTTGTTCGAGTGCCACTGCAGTCCGAATAGGCTCCCATGATTTCTGCCGCCTATTGTAATTAGGCTGTTCGGGTGTTCCCGGCACCAAGGCTTTAATTATTCTCACAAATCGACTCAATAAAGCTTTCATTATTCTCACAAATCGACTCCATATATTTATCAAATATTCCAATAATAATGACTTCGACAACCGACTATTCTGTTGTTTGGGTGTTTCCTGCTCCAAATTAGCTTTTCTTGTGCTGACGACCAAAGCTTCGTATGCTAAGCCAAGTAAATGAGGGATGTCATCCAGCCGGCCTATTTCAATCTCATCGCGGGGTATCCGTTCTCCATTAAAGTCGAAAAATCCCAGCGCTAGTTTGAGAAAATCCTTGTCTGTGTCGGGCCTTTTCTCTGTCAATGCAAACAGAGCGCGTAAAACAAATAACGGTATTTGATTTTCAAATAAAATCATGTCACACTTTAGATAAGGCCGCATCCAGCGCATATTAAAAAGCTTGTCGTTGCTGAAATCTTCATATTCATCACGATTCGCACGCCTTCGGAAGAGCTCAATAATGAAGCAGCCATCACGTACCATGCATTCTCCGAATGAATCCTGCAGCTTCATCATCTGATGGCTGTCCCGATAGCAATGAAGGGCTTGCGGTTCTCCTTTTTCATTTTTCAATGCTTTGACGTATCTTTTTGAGTTGTTCTCCTTTACTCTCCGTAGAAGCACTTGGAGATAATGTTATTTGTGCTCTTCCATGTCTTGAAATTGAGTCTTTCCATGGTGATAAGGTCCGATCGAAACTAAAACTGGTTCGTAATGCTTGGCACTTACATCTCGAAGACCTGAGTGAACTTAGTAAACCGCACACTTGCCCTTTGCCCTTTCAACTATAGAACTTGCTGTTATATCAACATTGAGTCCATGTTAATCAACTAGAAGCAATTAAGATAAGAAAATTAGGGCAGGAAAATTATAAAAACAAATGTGAAATGTGCAGGGTGCTAAAGTTCCTAAAGAAATTGACTCAACTGAAACTCTTTATCAATTCTAAGATTTTGAGACTAGAATGAGACTTTTTTAACATGACATTGGGACTTATCAGATAATCAAACATTTGGTAGGCATGCTAATTTATTAGAGTCATTATATAACATTACAAAATATATACATATAGTTAAAGAAAAAAAAAAAAAAACCTCTGTGATGCATAACTCTCTTTTCATTTCAATTTTTTAATATCGACCGAAGTTGTCATTTAAAAAAATTACGATTAGTATAAAATAAATTAAGATTATTTTCACAAATGTCCCCTAAATTATACTCTCAAATTGGTCCATGACTTTTAATTTTATATGTCACACTAACATCAAGCTTTTTTACTGTTACGAAAACAGCCCATACATCAGTATTCCATAAAAAAACGGAATGA
Source organism: Ficus erecta (assembly GCA_008635985.1). Classification (NCBI taxonomy): domain Eukaryota; kingdom Viridiplantae; phylum Streptophyta; class Magnoliopsida; order Rosales; family Moraceae; genus Ficus; species Ficus erecta. The sequence goes on along the minus strand of BKCH01001887.1, from coordinate 60,059 downwards.
AAATTTAACACTTGAAAATCAATTGAGCTTCTATTAAGACTAAAATCATAACTAAATATTTTTGAAATGAAAACTGTACCCTAAAATAACTTTATAACACTATATATCTTTGATTAAAGTATAGTTTACAAAATACTTTTAATTGAAATACAATTTCTCTCCAGAAACTATTTAATGGTGATGTTGCCTGTAAATAAATCTTATGTGATCAGAACTTATTCATTTTTTTTGTGTGCAGAATATTGACAAAGGAACCATATGTGTAACAATGTAAAAGTTCAAGGAATTGTGATCTGTAGATCAAAAATCAGGAACCGACATATAACAATCCGAATAATTCGAGGTCTATTTATAATATTAATCCAAATAATTATCACATCAATATAAATTAAAAAGTTGCATTACCAACTAAAGACGAAAACTATTATAAAGTGAGTTGATATAAAGAAAATGAGATTAAAAAAAAAAAAAACTTCATATATAGCACTAAAAAGTTCCAAGCTTTGTCTTTGAGTAGCGCAAAGTTAAAATCTACTAAGCGATCGAAAAGACTAAAACAAAATTTGCAAAAACAGTACCATATTCGTATACGCGATCCTGCTCTGGAAGCATATTTTCCGTTGTCATGCTTGCACCTGCATCATATTCTCTCTTGATTTCAACCAACAAATGCTCATTTTCTTTGCCCATGAAAAGAAAATTTTAATGCCAATTTGTATTGTTAGGACATCAAAAGAAAGAAACCTTGAAATAAATAAAAATAAAAATCCACTCACCGGTATCTATGGCCACGTCCAGTTTCACATCATCTGCTTTTTTCACTTGTTCCTTTCCTTTACCTGTTAAAAAAGAAAAAGGAAGGAAAAAAAAAACCGCAAATGAAACTCGTTGAAGTTCTATTTTTAATTATTTTGAAACATTAGCTTGGAAACACTGATTTTAAAATTATAAACCACATGACATATAACTGGATTGGTAGGACAAAAGATGAAATTTAGTTGATTTTAGGGAGTTGCTACAATAGAACCTGTTATTTGTACACTATCAACGGGAATTGCTTTTTATCGTTTGATGAATTTTTCTAATTGTTTGATTTATGAGTGATCACGTTAAATATTTACTGCATATGATTTAAAATTACTTCAGTTATATGTCATATTAATTGTTAAAAAAGTAATCCAATAACTTAACACAATAGTTCCTACTAGTAATATAGAATATAAGAGGTCCTACGTAGAAACTCCCTTGATTTAAACTAGATTATAGAGCAAAGTCTAAGGAGTTTTATGAAAAGAAAAGGATCTAAATTAAAAAATATCCCTCGAATTTCATCAAAATACTCTCAAAATTTAAGCTAATAAAAAAATATCAATAATGCTTTTTTTTAAAAAAAAAAAAAAATAATCTAAGTACTTTTTTTTTTCTTATGAAAGTTATTTTTAGAGAGAGTTAGAGAGAGAGAGAGAGAGAGAGTTGGCGGTTCTAGTCTTCAAGAGATGACAGCAAAATCAAGTTTTATTGAAACACGATAGACCACCAATAATTATCATGATTTCTTTTTTTTTTTTTTTTTGGCGAAATTATAACAGCCGAATATATATTATTGAAACACATTAATGTTTCATTAATCAGAGTAGATTTTTAAAAAATTCATCAGTACTCTTCGATATAACGATATTATCCTAAAATCATTGAAACTTCCTCATCGACAACAAAATATGTTAAAAAAAAAAAAGCCATATATCAATCTATTTATTATAGCGTAAATATAATGATATATCATGAGCGATTTTATTAATTATTCTAATATTTATCCATCGGAGGGTATAGTTATATATTTTACTCATATTATGGATACAACGGTTATAACAAATTTATTTAACCAAGATCAGTACTTACAATAATTCATAACTTATGTACTTATTTCTGTAACAGAGACGGTAAAAAACCGATGGTAAAAAAAAAATCATCGAAAACTATTGGTAGAAATGAACAACGTACAGTTGTTCTAGTCTAGAAGAGACCATGACGGTAAATCCAAGCCTTAACCGAAATTTAAAAGTTAAAAGCGAACAAAAAGAGCAAATAAGTATTTAAAAGATCGGGGCAAACAATACCCGTACTCATTTCAAGCTCCGAAAGAGGAGATTCTCTTGTGATCTTTGCAGGGCACCAGTCTGTAAGATACAAAAAAACACTCATTTCATTTGCCAGCAAAAAGAATATTAGTTCATTTGAATCATAGGCTCAAACAAATAATTTGTACAACAAATTAAAATTTTTATGAGAGAAAATACAGTAAAAAATTTTAAAAAATGAGTTAAACACAGGATGTCAAACAAGAGCTTATTTTGAAAAGAAAATAAAACCTTTATTGAGGCTCCTTTGGGTTATCCATGCTTCCGCAAATAAAAACAAGATAAGAACTGAAAACAATAAAAACCAAACAAAAATTTCTGTACTAAAAAAAACTGAAGCCTGTTGGTGCGAGGACTTGTCATCCAGTGCAACCTACCTTAAAAATTCATATAAAACACACTTTAAGAGAAAAATTTAGAGACACATAGTTGTAACTATATTTTAAATGTCAACTTTTCATTGCTCAATTATACCAAATAAGTTTGATGATGTGATGTACCCGTTATTTTAAATAATGAAAAAAAGGGCTCTCGAGTCAAGAAAAAAATAAAATAAAATTCCCGTCACAGCTATCTAAGACAACGTCCAGTTTCTCCTCATATGCTTCATTTGCTTTTTCCTTGCCTTTACCTGTTGAAGAAACAATAAATGAAACTGTTCAAATTCCTTTTTTAATGATTTTGAAATTTTGGTTCGAAAACACTGATTTTAAACATGATTTTCATAGAAGCTTAGTTTTCTCTGATTTATATATTAAACCATTATAATATAAACGTTGGTTCAAAAAATCAACCGTAAACTTCTATATTGAAAATTAAAGGGGAAGAATGTAAACTACCTTCAGGAAGGAGCTGCAGGGACAGACTGGAATCCATAGGTGATAGTTGTAAATGATCTTCAGTACTGCAATACAGTTACAGGTTCTCTATTTAAAGAACAAAAAGAAGAAAAAAAATATCATTTTGGTCCCCTGTATTTTTTATAATTATTGGAAGTACCCTCTATTTTTTTTATGATATTAAAAGGACACACTCACACTTAAAATATATATATTTGCATATTTTGACATTGATTCTTTTTTTTGGGGGACAAAATGTCCGTTATACCATTTTGCCCCTTCTTCTTGGATTGAAATTATGAAATAGAGAGACTAAAAACTAGGAAAAAGGGGTCATTTGGGCCTAAAATATGATTTCGTTCCATCAATTTCTTTCTTTTTTACTTTTCATGTCCAAAAAAATTGGCTATAGGATATCCAAAATGATGTTTTTGACATATATAAGGTTAATATTTTCCTACATATATATATATATAAAAGAGTATATATACTCTTACTGTTTCTTGTTTCTTTTTCACCGTAAAAAATCAGGATTTGGATGTACTTCGAGAGATTTTGAGAATAGTGAATTTTTTTTTTCCCTTGCTTATCCTACAACCTTCTTGCAGTGGCAGTACACTTGAAAAATTATTATTTTACTCGCTAGCTTTCTCCAAAAAAAATAAAAATAAAAAAGGTACGTGGCTAGCTTTGTCTTTTACTCCAAGCTTGCGGGACCTCCTTTAACTCCCCCTCCCCTCTCTCTTTCTCTCTCTCTGCCTCTTTTCTTTTTCTCCATTTCTCCTTCTGCCAATTAAAAAAAAAAAACAAAAGAAAAAGAAAAAAGAAGCAATTTTAATAAAAATTTACTTAGAGCTCTTTTTATTTTTATTTTCTTTTTATGAATCTTAGAACTCTTCTAAATACATATACATATACACATTTATAATCTATAATCTATATCTACATTATAAATCTGACTTGTTTGAGTTATTGTTGAAAAATTTCGTCCATGTAGTTTGTCTTTTTCTGCTTTCTCTCTCTCGGAGTTGCTTTTGAGTAACTGTTGAAAAAGTTTGTCCGTATAAACGCTCTCTCTTTCTCCAGAGATATATATATATATATATATAGTTTTCTCTTCGTTCATGTCGTATCATCACTATTATTTTTTTAACTGATGTAGTATCATTAGTTATCATTAGTAAATTTTTATTCATTCCTTTTAACATATTGTTGTTCATATTTTACGTTATCATCAGAGATAATGATGTGATTAACGCACAATTCGCTGAATAATTTCTCAATTCTCGAAGGAAAAAAAAAATAGAGAGAAGAGCTTATCAGAAAACAAAGGTAGGAAAAGGGCGAGTGGGGTGGGGATCATGAGAAGAGAAAAAAGAGCGCCGGATATTTGATTAGCTTGAATTGCAAGCTTCCATATTTCAGACTAGTGGTTTGTTTGGCTCTTTATTTTGGACTTAAAATTTCTATTTTAATTTGTCTTTTTTTTTTCTCCTTCTAAAAAGTCAATTGTAAAGTCAATCAATTTCAATATAAAAATTTCATTCCAAACTGGTGTAACAAACATACTATAAGCATTTTTCTTTTGTTTTTTGGTTTTTAAAATTTTTAAATTCTTAATTCTTAATTCGATTTTTTTTTTTTTTTGGAGAGACTTTAACCATTACCGTTAACCAAAAAGTCAAAAGTCAACACACAACTAAAAAAAAAAAAGCGCTGTAATTAATCCAGCCAACTACTTCCAGTCCAAGACACCAGCTGGCAAGACGTGAAGAACAATGCATTTTTTTTGTTTTTTTTTTGAAAGTAAGAAGAATGCATTTGCCCATTCTAAATTTAAAATCGAGATACATTTATTTAACTATTCAAGGAGTTGGATTAAAATTTCAGGGAAAAAAAAAAACTAAAAAACTAAAAAACAAAAGCAGAAACACCGAATTAAAAAGTAAAACAAATGTTATAGTGTCGGAATTCAAATCACGGCTTTGGTGCCGGGATTCCATGCTTGATGCTTTACATGTGGAGACTAATTTAAATTTATGAAGTCCCAGCTTGACCCGCCTTTTTTTTTTTTTTTTAAAGCGGATCCTCCCACCATTTTTATCTTTCTATTTTTTTTCTCCATTTTTTACTATATTCTTTTTCTTCTTTTAATAGTTAGATTTGCTGTTTTATTGTATTGTATTATTAATTATCAATTCAATATTATTTTGACAACTCATTTAATTGCCAAGTATTTTCATCATTTAGTATTTATTATGTAGTCAAATTCTTAAATTTAGATGATATATAACAAAATAATATTGAGAAAAAGCTAATGGGACAGCAAATCTGAGTTATCATATATATCTGTTTTTTCCCCCCCTTCATATTGTAAGTTTGAACCACCATTGGATAGAGAAGATGAGTCCGTTGACCTTACCAACAAATCAAATATCGCTGACCAGATCCATTAAGTTACAGTTCCCATGATTCAAAAAAGATTAAACACATGTGTTTCCGTCATTTTTGGTGCATAAAGAAATTTATATCACCAGACAACCCATCAAACGTGACTTTGAATAGGCAGATAGGAAGTTTATATAGCTGACCCTAACATGAACATGGTTGAAAAAAAAAAAAAAACTTCACAGAATTATCGGGCAATTCAAAACTAAAACGAAGGTTTCTTGATAATTTGAGCAAACCCTAAAAATGGTCAAAAAATTATTTGAGAAAGCAAATAACATGCTTATAACAAGGACAAACATTAGCGTTCTCGATGCTCAAGAAAAATTCCTAATCGACGTAACACGATTCATGAAAAAAAGAAAAAAGATTAAAGAAATAAGAAGAAGAAAATCTTATTTGTTCCTGATGTGTGTTGAAGGTTTGGCCACTTTCTTGCATAATGTAGAAGTGACGGGCAAGCTTGCAGGTATATCGGTGGCTCGCTGAGGGCCCAAGTTTGCCATCTTTTTTTTGGTGATGACTCGATTATCTTTAGTAGCCAGACAAATTATTAAGGTGCTTGATAGTTATGCCAAAGCAATGGGGCAAGTGGTTAATTTTGAGAGTTCCATGATCATATTTTGAGATAAAATTACTGCTTTTAGTGAAGCCCTTCTAGCTAAACAGGGTTAGCTGAGGCTGGAGAAGCTTCACTCCAACTTCTTCGAGTGCCTATTGAACGTATTTTTTTGTTAAAAAAATTTAATGAGTCACCGTGGGCCGGGAGGGTTGGGGTTACAGCTGTAGATCTCCATGAGACCTACAAGTTTTCGTGAACGACAAAATTTCATATGACAACGTTATGATAGAATTTTAAATGTATTTCGAAAACTGCTCCAAGGAGTGGTTTGCCTCAAAACCATGCACTACACGATTTTCTTTACAAATTTCAAGGAAACACGATTTTCTTTACCGTAGGTAAGAGAATACACACACACACACACACACACACATATATATATATATAATGACCATGATACAAGAAGTTTAAATTGCAGAAGTTCCATATATATCCCCAATATACTGGGATGATTTCTGCTGTTTAAAAGAGATGTTTCCGTACGCAACAAATTACAGGACCTCATGTAAAACATTCATTTGGCTTGAGAATCTGAAGAAAAGAGGATGTTAAAAATACCGTCAGGCAATTGATGGCCGTGAACTAGTTTGTCATGAATTTATCGGATGTCCCTGAAGGGATTTTTGTCATGAATTTATAGCATAAAATGAAAATATTTACACACACACACACACGCACAATAGCCAAAATTAACTAAATTATATTTTTCCAATTCCATATATCTTCGTCCAAACTCTGCTTTTCACTATAGATTACTAGATATATTTTTAGTACCTTCAAAACCATGATGAAGTGTTTCCAGAACCGTACCTTTTTTTTTTTTGCCCCTCAGTTTGAGGTCCTGGATATCTATTTTATTAATTGAAAGAGAACCTCTTGTATTTCAAATTCATAATTTAAGATCCTGAATCTCTGTCTTATCCATTGAGCTAGCCCTCACAGAACTAGTCATTTAAGTATAGTAACAAGAACAAGGTATTAAAAACAAACTATATTACCTCAACTTGATCAAGGTTCACGCCATTGTCTGTGAAAAAAGATAGAAGTTGTTGAGACAGTCATTGGTTGTCTGGTAATGCCCAGTATATGGAGAGATTGACTGACACATTGTCAAAACAATATTAATTGTCAATTACAGACAGTAAATCTCTAAAATATAAATATATGGCATTGCATGTATATAGCCTTCTGACTCACAATTAAGCAATTTATCTGGCTAATTGTTGCTTATTTTTTTTTGTTTGTACACCCGTAAAAAATAATTGAGTGGTAAATCCATATCTAATTACATCAATAATGTTCAAATCTTACATCTCAGTTCCAAAAAAAAAAAAAAAAAAACTACTGTTGATTATATGCTTCGTTGTTGATAGTCTATTTAACCAAACTAAAATTAGGGTTGATCAAGTCACTAAAATTCGAAAGTGCATGGTACTTGCGATATTCTTTAACTTATTTATTACTTCTTTGCATTCAAATTTTCATATGAAATGTGGTTACATGTATAATTTAACGGTAATATCACACCGAACTTCACAAAAAAGTACAAATTTTGAAACCACCCTATACCCAAATTCAAAAAATAAAAAATAAAAAAAAATAATGATAATAAATAAATAAATAAATAATCATCTGAAACTGCTTACCTTCAGAATTCCATTCTCAGCCCCTAGGGTTCCTGCAGCCATCGTAGCCCCTCCGGCCAAAAAGCTAGAATGATGGAATTTTCCTTTCTTTTTCTGAAATTTTAGTGGCATGCAAGGGATCAGTAATACTGTTCCAGGATTGAAATTAATCCAAAGTGAAGGGAAAAATAAAATTAAAAAAAGGAAAATTAAAGTCACCTGACCAACATATAGTTGCTAAGAGGTGCTCATGGCAAATATCCACATAGCCGATTGTGTATCAAGGAAATTTCCAGTTTGTATATATGTTAATAAGTTTGCCCTCGACAACAATGTACTCATATTGTTCCCTCTCTTTCTAATTGCAGTAGGAAAAAAAAAATAATAATACAGTCATGTATAGTACTTATAGTGTGAATTTAAAATTAACAAAAATTTATGTATATATAAGAATAGTCTTTTATCCAGCAGTCGTATTTGTTTGGTAAATATAAATTTTTATATCGATGAGTGTAATGATTTACATAATTTTATATAAATTTATGTACAACATGATATGATTTGGAGTTGTTAAAGTGAAAAACATGTACCAACAAAAATGCTACAATTAATAACCTTAGTATTATAACCATTGCCCTTATGTTACGAGTACTGTTCCACTGGAGGTGTCGAACATGAGACCCTACCTATATAATTATACATATGTATATATAGCACTACTTTTACTTTAGTTTCAATTTAAGTGTGCTTTTGATGCATCATTCTGGACCTCAAATTTCCATATCAATTTTAACTAGTTTTTAAAAAGATAACAAACTCTAATTTTAAAAATCTATTCCTAATCCTGTGCACCAAATGCACCCTAAGACTGATAATTGGATCCATGAAAAACTTAAAGGTCCATGATAATTGACGCACTGTTCTCTTAGCTTTGATCTTGGACACTTTTCCAGGTCAAGCTCTTTTCCATCTCCTATATCCAACCAGCCAACGCAAAGCAACATAATTTTAAATCTTTAACCAAAAAGAAATAATAATAATAATAATTAAACTAAGAGAGGAAGATTGATATTATTAAAACTTATGACATTTCAATTAGGTTGATATCCCTCACTTGTTTGATGACGGAAAATTTCAAGAAATCTATGTCCCCGATTAAGATAGGTCTAAGTAAACTTACTTACCAGTAAAAGAATGGCTTACCGGCATCTGTTTTACACCACTCTTCATAGGAAGCTCGCAAGTTCCAACCATACCGATGTCTTGGATCATTCTACATTTCCACAACATAGACAAGAAAATATGGATGTTAAACTACCCTTTCGTTTTTTTTATCTTTCTTTAATCAAAAGAAAATTTTTTGTTTACCATAACATTTAAAAAAAAAAAAAAAAACTTGCATATTTTATAGGCATGCACCATCGTTTAAATAAGAAATAAAAATTATAAATGCGATCAAACAACTCATAAACTCAAAACCTTCCCGAACTCCCTCCTCCACGCCTTAGCTTGCATTGATGTACCAAATTGGAATGAAATTTTTAGATTGGAGTTAGTTGATATTTCAAGAACTAGTTAAAATTTTTTGTTGATTTTTCAGAAAAAGACAAAAACTAAAATGAACTTTTTGAGTCCAAACCTGAGAGCCAAACAACCCCTTAGACTTGGTCGACCAACGCTATTTTGACAACTACTAAGATTTTTTGTTTGTTTGTTTGTTTGTTTTGTTTTGTTTTGTTTTGTTTTTTTTTTTAAGTTTAGGAGTAGATAAAATTTAGGACAAATAAAAAAAGTTAAGGGAAACCTTAACAAAAAGAAAAGAACAATAAGTTTCTATGGTACTTAAAACAAGACAATAGAAGAATTTACAGCTTCAATCCACTGCTGGAAAAGCAACTTTTGTGCTTTCTCGTCCAAGGACAAACCCTTCCCCACCTGGTCATTAAGAAGAACACTTTTTTTTTTTTTTTAACTAAAACATATTACTACTCGCTTCATATGACATCACCAACGACATCTCCACCATCAATCTCCCGAAGCTTCCCCTTGAAACCACCATGCATGAAAGCCGTCGTCTTTACAACCAATCATCACCAAAGATTCAGCGCAGGACATGATTTCGTGTGTTAGTAATTTACAAACTTGATATAGGCTAATTAGTACTGATGCGCAAGTGACGGATTCATTAAGGACTGAACAGTCCCCACTGAAAACCATTTTTTTAATCTTACCCTAAAAATGTTATAATATTTCTACTTTTTACCCATTAAAAATTAAAAATTTCTTAGCCTCCACTAAACTTTTACGATTTAGTCTTCATACTTTAATGTTGTTTATTAAAAAAAAAAAAAAAAATAGTGTGCGCTTTCATTGAAATATATAAAAATTACTGTAAAAAATTACCAACCGTTAAAGCAGTATACCTTACCTACTTCCAAAAAAGAGATATATTATGTATATGTGTTTTAGTATTAGATATTTAGATGAAAAATATGTATAACATAATAGAATTTGAGCATCAATAATATCACTAATTGGATTTTTCATTTACTGTAATATAAAATATTCTCATTTTTGTTATATATATCTCATACTTTCTTGCGAAATTAATTACAGACCGCCAAGGAAATAAAACCGTACCAACACTTGCGTGGAAAATGAGAAGAATTGACTTAACAAGTATCATTGACATGGAATGAGATTTTCAGGTAAGCGCAAAACCATCTTTTCTACAAAATAAACAGAACTAATAAAATTTTGGGTTATTTACGATATTGTACCATGTATTTCATTTTATTAAAAAACTATATAATGAGTTTTAATATTTAATATTTTTATACTATCATGTTATGTTTAATAAACAAATATATCCTCTTTCTCAGTCAATATTTAATTTTGGCCTTAAAAGGTCCAAATATCCCTTAAAAGAAAAACTAGAATTAGTGTTATCTATATTTTTGTACGTTGCATTTTATTTTATTCAACAAGTGCACCATGCCTGTTATAATTGTATTTTTCATGTTATTAGATTACATTTATTAAATTAATTTGTGCCTTTTTTTATCAACACTTAATTTAGCATTCAAAATAACCAAAACACCCTTGAAGTTAAAAATAAAAAATAACTGAAGAAATTCTTATTTAAATTCTAAGCTAAGGGGATGGGGCAGGGGTTGGAATGGGTGTGCTGCGGCGGTATGGGAAAGGATTAGGTGGTTATGAGGGTGGGGTTGAGAAGTCTGAACTTTTTGTTGAATAAATTAAAGGTTCTAATGGTTTATAATTTGTCTTTTAGTTTTTTTGGAAATTTTTAAGTCAAAATAAAGTGTTCATAGAGAAAAAAAAAATGTTGATTTAAATATTATATGTATCTGATAGTACATAAATGTAAAACTTCGAAATGAAGTGTATATTTTCTGACTAAAATCAAAATACATAGTATAAAAATATAAAAACCCAAAAATTTTACAATTAGCCTTGAGTCCAACAACCCTTTTGGTCTGGTAAATTATGTAACATTAGTTTAGATGATTCATATATCTGCTAGTACTCCATCGATATGTAAGGTTTTATAACTTTATGGATAATACATGTTGAAATATGTATCAATAGAAAATAGAAAATATTACATGTTAATAATTTAGTGTTAGTTTATGGAAATCATGTTTTAAACAAAACCATGTTGTTTTCATCCATACTATAACATCAACCAACATAAAAAGTAAAAAAAATAATAAAATCAAATCAAATCTTGATCGAGCTAGAATAAGTACAAGTCACCGACACATGTCATTTTGTGTCCATCACTCATTGGCAAAAAAACAAAAAAACAAAAAACAAAATGTTTAGCTCCAAAACAAGGAAATGAAACTTTTTCTATGGCCTAGTTATGAACGTTTTCTAGCATGCATATTCTAGTATTCTTTCTTGCTATTTCCGAACTTTTAGAAGGTGTGGATTGCCCTTGTGGCCTCAATGCTACCCCTTGGATGATTCTTTTTCCCATCTCAACTATTCATTCATTTTCACCTGACTTTTTACCCTTTTAAAATTCTCTTACAACCTTTTCCTTCTAGAAGCTTACGCACATTATTATTATTTTTTCCTAGGTTACTCTTATCATATAACATTAAAATTCCAACATATGCTTCCTCACAGTGTATGAAAATTATGTACTTAGGAAATTTCGTCATACCATGGTCTACACTTCATGTTACATTAAATTTTATGCAAATAAATGTGATTAGGCACATACCATGTTATCACCATGTAAAATCAAGAATTTTGTGAAATTAAATTTCACAAGTCTAGATCATTTAAAGACACTTGAATGTTTTACTGTCAACCAATCACACACGTTTGTCTTTTAATAACTTTATTGGTGATCCAAACACGCAATAGTCTTCTAAAGCTAAAAGCAAACAAGTGGATAAGAAAGCAGTCGAATTGAAGGAAAAGAACTGTCAAGCAAAATATAAATAAATTTCTAGCAATAAAGAAAAGCAAAAAATATAAAAGAGTAGAGTAAAACAACCCGCTTACCGCTGTCTTTGGCAATGTACATAGTCGCCCAGTTTGCTTCCTTAACTTGTTCCTTTCCTTCACCTGTAAAAGAAACAGCAAATGAAATGTTCTGTTTTTAGTTATTTAGAAATATTGGTTTGGAAACACTGATTTAAAAAATTTTAAACTACATATTAATTAAGTTAATAATCGGAAGGGCCGGAACAAAAGCATGTTTCATCTGCATCTTGTTTTTTAAAATGTATCTGTCAAACAATATTTTCTAGGAGTTTTTCTTTCCTTTGTGTACATAACTTTTGTTAGGAAACAAAACAAAAAAATTATGTACTGAAAAAACTAAAGCCTGATGATCCTAGGACTTGCCATCCAGTAGTACAACCTACTTACCTTAACAACGGAGCTGCCGAATCGATCCGATCCTTCTGATGATCCGATAGCTGAAAGTTCTATATGATTTCAGAACTGCAAATCCTCAATGATCAATAATTGATTGACCACATAGTATACCAATTGATGAAGAAATTGGCTCCAGATTGTTTAGATCTAAAAAATAAGTCGTTATTGTATTGTTAATGATATATACGTGTTGTTAAATCTATTCTGAGGGAGGGTATGATGAAAAGAGACTGGTTTTATTTTTATATTATGTTGAGAATAATTAAATTTTAATTAAACACTTTAATAACTAAGGAAAAAGTACAATCACCTCCCAAATTAGTGATTCCGTTAAATTGTTAAATGGAAGTTGACGGAAGGGGTAATTTGAATGATTTTGTGTATATCAGGGGACATAATGAATAGTTTTGATAATTTAGAGAGACAAAGTGAAATAGGGTCTATAATCTGGGAGATATTCATGAAATTAATCTCTTTTTTATATTAATTACTCAATTTATTATAGTCGTTTGATTTATATCAAATTTCTAAAACATAGATAGCCATCAAGGTGTAAACATTGGGGTAACCATTAAATCGGCATCCATACACATATTTTAAAAATTTCTCAAATGAAAAGACTACTTGATGGACTTCCCTAGAAATCAATTTGTTTATAAATGTTTTTAAAATACGAACATTAGATTTAGATTGTCTTGATACAACTAGCGCATCGATTGCACATGCTTACTCATACTAGTTTTGTAAATTCATGGGTCCTAAATCACTTCGCTAGAACATCTAGAAAAAGGTTTCTACTACGGTGTCATAGTTGAAAATTCTGACACCATGTAGAGAATTATGCTTGCAAGACGTGGTGCAATAAATGGGGGGGGGGGGGGGGGGGGGGGGGGAAGGGACAACCTCTCGATAAATAAAGGCAACTAAAAACCAAATAATTGAAAAAAAAAAAAAAAAAAGGTAAAATAAATGAGGGAATTTTTGAAATTAAAAGGTAGAATCCTAAGTAACAAAATAATTATTAAGAATCTGTATAATGAATCAAATAAATTGAAGAAAAAATGGGGGAAAACGTGATTGAGAGAAAATCCTAATATTTTAGGTAAGGAAATTGAAGTAATACAACCATAAAAATGATGAAAACCAGTCTCACCCTGTTAGTAAAGCTCCTACGATGGATTCTCTTGCTTTTATATACATTTTCTCAATGAATGAAACCGAATCGTGCAATTTTTGAGCACGTCCAAGCAAGTCAACCCGAGAGGCATAATGCTGATGTCCTGGCTCAATCCCATACGCCATCAACTCAAAGTTGTAACGTCCCTTTTCGACCAACCCCGAGTGACTACAAGCATAGAGCAGGCGCCAAAGAGTAATGAAAATTGGGTTTTCTTATTCCCACACAAATCAGTTGTTCAACCAGTGCAGAAGTTTAATCCGTCTGTGCATGCTGCGCACCACGCTATAAGCATTGCATTCTGTAAACCAAGATTCTTAACAGGTATCTCCTTAAATGCCCAATAAGTTCCTCCAATAATTAGAAGACATCTCTCCAATACAAAGAGATTCCCACAAAACTCGACGAATCAAAACTAGTCTTGCAGCACGGTCTGTATATGCCTCCCCAACACGGACTGGGATCACCTGTCCCCTATTCTCTGTCCCCCTCCCTGTTTCACTAATCAGATCCCACCACATCAGAAAAAACTTTACAGCTCAACAGCCAAGAAAACTTGCCGTTTGCCTGCTCTTACCCGCCGTTTCTTCTTCTTCGTTTCCTTTTTTCGAAGAGGTTGTTTCTTCTTCTCTGTGAAAAGCTCCGGCCTTCTTCTTCTTCTTCTGTGAAAAATTTCAGAAGTTAAAATATGATATTTTTATTATCATCATTTTAATAAAATTGGTTTCCAAAATTTTGAGGCCGGGCACCATCAATTGAGATCGAAAAGGACGATGGGTTTTTTTCTTTGCTTTTTGGCTTAATGGATATTAGATCCAAAGGGTTTGGTTTTATTTTTTAATTTAATTTAATTTTTTTATTTTTATTTTTTGAATAGAGGATTCTAAAGGGGATTTAAAATACCTCACCATGGGTTAATCTTGCAGAGAAAATATTGGACATGCAGAGCTATGAAATTTCTTTAGATTTCGTTTTTCTCTGGAGCTTGGATTAGAGAAAATTTTATTATTGATCGAATTCCGCTTCATCAACTATGAGATTTTACATGAAGCTTTTTGCAAAGAAAAACGGGAAATGAGAGGAAATGTGTTTTAGTCACCTGACTATTGACGGATTGTTTTTGTTTTTGGATTTTTTTTTTTTTTAACGCTGTTAACATATTAATTAACTTTGTATGACGTGGCAATATTTAATTAGTGAGATAGAGAGGGGGACGGGATTTAGGGGACAGGTGATCTAAACACCCCCAACACTCACTAAACAGCCACAGAGCCTCCTTATCCTCACCGAACAAAACAGACCCAGATATTATCCCAGTCCAAGAAACCACATTTTTCTCAGGCATTTCATCAAACATCTTTCTAGCATCCCTTATCTCCCTGCACTTGGCATACATATCAACCGTGTAACTCCCCATAAACACATCATACTCAATTCCAGTCTTAACCACAAGGCCGTGAACACACCGTTCAACATCAATCCTACCGAGAATTGCGATCGACTTAGTCACACTCAGGTATATATGATCATCAGCTCTTAAGCCCTCGCCAAGCATCCGACAAAAGAGCTCGAGTAGGGCAATCAAGGGAAGCTCATTTTCAGCAAGCGACGAAATGGCAGAGATCCAAGTGGTGGCTAACTTGTGGGGACTTTCGTCGAACACATGGAGGGTGTGAAGTGGGAGAGAAATTGATGAGGTGGCGAGAGACGAGAGGAATGGATTGAAGTCCTGATTTGATGAAGTGGGCGTGGAGTTGGAGACCCTTTGGGAGAGACCTCGAGCGGGTAAGAGAGAGGAGGAGGTCGCAGAGTTGCTTGTAGTCTTTGGTGTGTTCGAAGATGTGGTCGGTCTGAGGAATGGTCGGAGACGGCGATGGGATTTTGAGAGTGTTGAGAGCAGAGAGAAGTGGTGGTGGTGGTGGTGGTGGTAGTTGGAAAGGCCGTTTGGGCAGTTGCTGAAGCATTCGGAGATTCCTATGGTTGTTCTGGGTTTGGGTTTGACCGTTAAGGTTTAGCTTTCCTTTTTGAAAAGTCGTTGACGTTGAAATAAAAACCGTCACCAATTATGTCTTTTTGTCAATTAAAAAAAAAAAAAAAAAAACAAATGTCATCATGGCACCAAAAGACATGTCATCTCTGTAGCCTAGGGGTTGGGTGTGTTAGGGCTTGTTTGGTTGCCCAGTTCAAACCATTCAATTCAAACTTTTTTTTTGTCTTTTTTTCAAAAAGTTTTTGTCTTTTTCCCAAAAAGTTTTTGTCTTTTCTGAAAATTCAAAAAAATTTACTATTGAAACTTAAAAATCTCAACTCAACTCAAACTCAACTTGTGCACCAAACAGGCCCTTAATATCAGGGGTGAAAAATCCACAGTTCCACCTACATGCTTACAGAAATTTCTGTATTTGACGTTAATTTTCACTTATATAGATATTCCGTCGATATTTCAGTAAAATCTAGGTACCGATTATGATCCTTCCTTTAGGTCAGAGGTACCAGGTTTGTAAAAAGTTGGTGCAAAAAAATAATAATAAAAAAAAACACTTAGCACCAAAAGTCTAATATAAGGAGTAATAAATAGCATGGTAAATTGCTCGTCTTGTCTATAATATTTTTACAAAATTATGATTTAATTCTCAATTTTTTTAAAGTTAAAATGTCTCTAAACTATTTAAAAATATTGCAAAATGTTCCTTTTGTTTCAAAAAATTTGACAATAAATGTCACGTTAATCGCACATGGATTTACTCTTTAAGGGTGGTAAAAACGAAAATTACATATTCAACTTAAATGTATCATCAGGGGTGACTAGAAATTATATAACTCAGTGGGGGCCTACACCAATATTCTTTTTTCAAGATAAAATAAAGTTTAGGGGTGGTTACGTGAGATGTTTTAATTTTAGTAGGTATATATAAGAATTTTTAATTCTTTTATTTTAATTAAGAACTTTTCAATTTTTTTTCAAATTAAGTACTTTTCAATTAAATCTTGTGGTAAATCAAGGCAGCAATTGGCACGCAGACTTAAGTTATCAAGAAAGGGAAAAAAATTATAAACGACGTTTATCATCCAGTACCCTTCCAAAGTAACTAGTCAACTATAATAAGTTAAAAATTTTGTTTTATATGATAGAGTTAGCTCCATTTCATAAGCATCGTTTGATTTAAATCGACATTAATAACCTATGTCCAAAATTCCAGAAAGAAAACTTTAGTACCTTGCGTAGGTATATGAATTAGTTACCCTTTCACTTTAGTCCTCGAAACCTTTTAAACTGGCCCGCACAAAACAATGGCTTTCCATAGCGGATTTACACCCACCTCCAACGATGATATACAAGGTTCAAATCTCCCATTCATTCTTTATTAGGGTCCGTTTGGATCATAAGCTGGAGGGAGTGAAGTGGGAGTTGGGTTTTGGAGTAGAAGTTGATGAGGTGGTGGGACAAGAGACGGATTGATTGAAGTCCTAATTTGAATAAATGGGTGTGGAGTTGTAGACCCTTTGGGCAGACCTTGAGAGAAGGAGGTAACAGAGTTGCTCTAAATTAATCTTTCTACTCATCTGATTGTTAAAATCTTGATAGAAAAAGACACATGAAAACGATATATATAGTTTAGTGGGATTTAGTTTTACTTTGGATGCACAATCCAAACAACAATGCAATTTTTGTCTTTTTTCCCTCAGCTTCACTATTTACACAGTTTTATAATTCAAATTTTAAAAGTCCATAACTTTGCATAAACAAATCTAAATGAGACTATTTTTTTTTAATCATATAAAATTTCGAGTCGAACAAAACAAGTTTCATATTGATATTTTTTTTTTCCAAACACATTTCAAGTTTTTACACTTTTTAACTCCAGTAATTCAAACGCTTCGATAAACGCATAATCAATTCAAATCCAAATTCTACAATCTAAACTTTAGCACCAAATGTATGCTTAGTTTTGTAACTGACATGTTACAAGTCTTATGAATGAACATGAAAATATAAAGGTATAATTTTTTGAATAATATTACGTACTGAAATCTAAAATAGAATAACACCTCAAACATTTTATTTTTACATTTTTACTTCTTTCTCCCACACATAACTGCTATTTACTTCTTTCTCCTCGGTAAAATTTCCAACATATATGTATTAACTGCAATTTATAACTTCTTTCTCTCCTATATAAATTTTATATATTTTTTATTATCGAGGGAAAAAAAAAACTTGATGCATTTGGTTAAACAAATCAAAGCCAAACTAAAGCTAGAAATAGAATAAGGGCGAACAGCATCCGTCCAAAAACAATGATAATCAACAGAGAATTACACACACAATTCAAGCATACACCGAGTCATACATCAAGTACCGCAGAATTTTACAACTAATGCTACATTGGCCAATCCACACACACACACACAAACACACACACACATATATATATATATATGTATACATATAGATTATAACACGTTAAGTACGTAGCATCGGTAGCAAATACAAGACCAAACATACGCAATACATGCGAGACTTGCTTGTTAAAATATAGAAAACTAAATGCAAAAAACAATACACCGAACTTAATGAGCCTAGCTTTTGGGATGGTGATAAGAGAGTACAGCATACATAGTCTGCGTTACAGTGAGCAACAGCAACAGGACAGCGGCTAGGAACGAAATCACTGACCAAGGGCTGCTAAAATACTCAGTCTTTAGCTTTGCAATCTGCACACTCCAAGGGTTCTTGCAGAATTCATTCACATCATTAAACATATCTGTGTAAAAGAAAGTATTCTGGTTGTAATAGACATTAGAGAAGAGGTGGTTGAACATGGTGGAAATCTTTTCATCATCGCCTACTACGTTATCAATGATCCCACTGTGACGCAGTAACTCAACGTCCTTGGAAGAGTTTATCAGACAATCCATGACGTACAGATAATCCACGACACGATGAAGACAACTATTCTTACTGTACTGCTCGTATGCAACCAGATTCCGAAAGAGGCTCTCAGTGTTGTCGTGGATTACCAATGGTGGGATGCTCAACTCTCCACCGCTGAAGCCAATATCATGAAACGGAGCATTTTCATTTGCCTTGACAAACCTTACTCCAACTTGTTCGAGTGCCACTGCAGTCCTAATAGGCTCCCATGTTTCCGGCCACCTATTGTAATTAGGCTGTTCGGGTGTTCCCGGCACCAAGGCTTTCATTATTCTCACAAATCGACTCCATATATTTATCAAATATTCCAATAATAATGACTTCGACCGCCGACTATTCTGTTGTTTGGGTGTTTCCTGCTCCAAATTATCTTCTCTTTTGACCAAAGCTTCGTATACTAAGCCTAGTAAATGAGGAATGTCATCCAGCCGACCTATTTCAATCTCATCGCCGGGTATCGGTAAGTCAAAAATCCCAGTGCTAGTTCGAGAAAATCGTTGTCTGTGTCGGGCCTTTTCTCTGTCAATGCAAACAGAGCACGTAAAACAAATAACGGTATTTGATTTTCAAATAAAATCATGTCACACTTTAGAAAAGGCAGCATCCAGCCCATATTAAAAAGCTTATCGTTGCTGAAATCTTCATATTCATCACGATTCGCACGCCTTCGTAAGAACTCAATAATGAAGCAGCCATCACGTACCATGCATTCTCCGAAAGAATCCTGCAGCTTCATCATCTGATGGCTGTCCCGATAGCAATGAAGGGCTTGTGGTTCTCCTTTTTCATTTTTCAATGCTTCGACGTATCTTTCATAGTTGTTCTCCTCTACTCTCAGTAGAAGCACTTGGAGATAATGTTTTTTGTGCTCTTCCATGTCTTGAAATTGAGTCTTTCCATGGTGATAAGGTCCGATCGAAACTAAAACCGGTTCGTAATGCTTGGCACTTACATCTCGAAGACGTGAGTGAACTCTGTAAACGGCACACTTGCCCTTTGCCCTTTCAACTATAGAACGTGCTGTTACATCAACATTGAGTCAATGTTAATTAACTAGAAGCAATTAAGATAAGAAAAGTAGGGCAGGAAAATTATAAAAACAAAGGTGAAATGTGCAGGGTGCTACAGTTCCTAAAGAAATTGACTCAACTGAAACTCTTTATCAATTCTAAGATTTTGAGACTAGAATGAGACTTTTTTAACATGGCATAGGGACTTTTCAGATAATCAAACATTTGGTAGGCATGCTAATTTATTAGAGTCATTATATAACATTACACAATATATACATATAGTTAAAAGAGGGAAAAAAAAAAAAAAAAAAAAAAAAAACCTTTGTGATGCATAACTCTCTTTTCATTTCAATTTCTTTTAATATCGACTGAAGTTGTCATTTAAAAAAAATTACGATAAGTATAAAATAAATTACGAGTATTTTTATAAATGTCCCCTAAATTATACTCTCAAATTAGTTCCTGACTTTTAATTTTATATGTCACCCTAACATCAAACTTTTTTACTATTATGAAAACGACCCATAGTATTCCATGAAAATTTAACACTTGAAAATCAAATGAGCTTCTATTAAGACTAAAATTGTAACTAAATATTTTTGAAATGAAAACTGTACCCTAAAATAACTTTATAACGCTATATATCTTTGATTAAAATATAGTTTACAAAATACTTTAAATTGAGATACAATTTCTCTCCAAAAACTATTTAATTACGATGTTGTCTGTAAATAAATCTCATGTGATCAGAATTTATTCATTTTTTTTTTTTGTGCAGAATATTGACAAAGGAACCATAAGTGTAACAATGTAAAAGTTCAAGGAATTGTGATCTGTAGATCAAAAATCAGGAACCGACATATATCAATCCAAATAATTTGAGGTCTATTTTTAAGATTAATCCGAATAATTATCATATCAATATAAATTATAAAGTTGCATTACCAACTATAAAGATGAAAGCTATTATAAAGTGAGATGATATAAAGAAAATGAGATAAAAAATAAACTTCATATTTAGCACTAAAAAGTTCCAAGCTTTGTCTTTGAGTAGCGCAAAGTTAAAATCTACTAAGCGATCAAAAAGACTAAAACAAAAATTACAAAAAACATTACCATATTTGTATACGCGATCCTGCAGTGGAAACATATTTTCCGTTGTCATGCTTGCACCCGCATCACATTCTTCCTTGATTTCATTCAACGAATGCTCATTTTCTTTGCCCATGAAAGAAAATTTTAATGCCAATTTGTATTGTTAGGACATCAAAAGAAAGAAACCTTGAAATAAATAAAAATAAAAATCCACTCACCGGTATCTATGGCCTCGTCCAGTTTCACATCATCTGCTTTTTTCACTTGTTCCTTTCCTTTATCTGTTAAAAAAGAAAAAGGAAGGAAAAAAAAAAAAAAAAAAACCCTCAAATGAAATTGGTTGAAGTTCTATTTTTAATTATTTTGAAACATTAGTTTGGAAACACTGATTTTAAAATTATAAATCACATGACATATAACTGGATTGGCAGGACAAAAGATGAAATTTAGTTTATTTTAGGGAGTTGCTACATTGGAACCTGTTATTTGTACACTATCAACAGGAATTGCTTTTTATCGTTCGATGAATTTTTCTAATTGTCTGATCTATGAGTGATCACGTTAAATATTTACTGCATATGATACAAAATTACTTCAATTATATGTCATATGGTTAAAAAAAGTAATCCCAATGACTTAACACAACAGTTCGTTCTAGTAATATAGAATATAAGAGGTCCTACATAGAAACTCCCTTGATTTAAACTAGATTATAGAGCAAAGTCTAAGGAGTTTTATGAAAAGAAAAGGATCTAAAAATTATCCCTCGAATTTCATCAAAATACTCTCAAATTCAAGCTAATAAGAAAATATCAATAATACTTTTTTTTTTAAATAATAATCTAATTAAGTACTTTTTTTTTTTCTTGTGAAAGTTATTTTTAGAGAGAGTTAGAGAGAGAGAGAGGGGGGAGAGAGAGAGAGTTGGCGGTTCTAGTCTTCAAGAGATGACAGCAAAATCAAGTTTTATTGAGCAGCTCAAAGTCAAATTTGGGAAGAGCAGACGGGGAAGACGATAGACCCCCAATAATTATCTTGATTTTTTTTTTGGCGAAATTATAACAGCCGAATATATATTATTGAAACACATTAATGTTTCATTAATCAAAGTATATTTAAAAAAAATCCATCAGTACTCTTCGATATATCGATATTATCCTAAAATCATTGAAACTTCCTCATCGACAACAAAATATGTTTAAAAAAAAAGCCATATATCAATCTATTTATTATAGCGTAAATATAATGATGTATCATGCGCGATTTATTAATTATTCTAATATTTATCCATCGGAGGGTATAGTCATGTATTTTACTCATATGATGGATACAACGGTTATAACGAATTTGGTATTTAACCAAGATCAGTATTTACAATAATTCATAACTTTTGTACTTATTTCTCTAATAGAGACGGTAAAAACCGATAGTTAAAAAAAATAATCATCGAAAACTATTAGTGGAAATGAACAACGTACAGTTGTTCTAGTCTAGAAGAGATCATGACAGTAAATCCAAGCCTTGTTATTGATTAACCGAAATTTAAAAGTTAAAAGCGAACAAAAAGAGCAAATAAGTATTTAAAAGATAGGGGCAAACAATACCCGCACTCATTTCAAGCTCCGAAAGAGGAGATTCTCTTGTGATCTTTGCAGGGCACCGGTCTGTAAGATACAAAAAACACTCATTTCATTTGCCAGCAAAAAGAATATTAGTTCATTTGAATCATAGGCTCAAACAAATAATTTGTACAATAAATTAAAATTTTTATGAGAGAAAATACAGCAAAATATTTTTAAAAATAAGTTAAACATAGGATGTTAAACAAGAGCTTATTTTGAAAAGAAAATAAAACCTTTATTGAGGCTCCTTTGGGTTATCCATGATTCCGCATATGAAAACAAGATAAAAACTGAAAACAATAAAAATAAAACAAAAATTTCTATACTGAAAAAAACTAAAGCCTGATGGTGCTAGGACTTGTCATCCAATACAACCTACCTTAAAAATTCATATAAAACGCACTTTAAGAGAAAAATTTAGAGAAACATAGTTGTAACTATACTTTAAATGTCAACTTTTTATTACTCAGTTGTACCAAATAAGTTTAATGATGTGGTACACCCGCTGAATAATGATAAAAAGGGATCTCGAGCCAAGAAAAAAATAAAATAAAATTCTGCTCATAACTACCTGAGACAACGTCCTGTTTTTCCTCATATGTTTCATTTGCTTTTTCCTTGCCTTTACCTATTGAAGAAACAAAAAATGAAACTGTTCAGATTCGTATTTTAATGATTTCGAAATTTTGGTTCGAAAACACTGATTTTAAACATGATTTTCATAGAAGCTCAGTTTTCTCTGATTTATATATTAAACCATTATAATATAAACGTTGGAAGTACCCTGTATTTTGTAACCATTATTAAACTAATAAGCTTCTAACTTTGTGTGTCTTTTTTTTTTTTTTTTTTAATGTTCTTCAAACTAAAAGGACAAAAATGACATTTCATGTACTAAAGAAAGGCCTTAAGGGAACCCCGATGATATTTTAAGAAAATCACAGTAGATAGTATTTTTTAAAAAATGTTTGAAATAATAGTAAGGTTTTTAAAATATTCAAAGTAAATAATAAATTTATTAGATAAATAAAAAATTTATTAGGTAAATAACAAATTTAATATAAATAAATATAAAAATGCCATTTTCAACCGGTTACTCGCACGCACCCACCCTTAACAAGATGAAAGAAGTAGATAATAAAGATATGGATATTATATGATTCAGTGAAAGAAGAGTGCTAGTCGCAATTACTATTGCAATCGTTAGTGCATTTTCTGCCTTCATTTATCACCACGTGTCTACGTCAATCCACTCCCAACATTAATCAGAAAGTTTACTTTCTTCGAGGACCAACTTCTTTTTGTAAATTACAAAATTGCCCCAACAATTAGATGAGCAAGAGCTAGACCGACATTTTCTTTCTCATTTCGTTGGCCCAATCGTTAGTGCACTTCATTTCTAGAATACTACACTTGTTTCCCAAGTTCTTTTCAGCCCACGGACTGTTCGATCTATAATACCCATTGGATTCATAAATCGTAACTCGTAACAGAGCTACTGGAACAAGAGCAAAGTCGTTTTAAACTTTTGAAAACAAATAAAGTTTTTATGTTTTAATTTATCTCTTGAAGATAAATAGATAAATTTTTTTTTCATCCTTAACAAAAATAATGAATTTTTTTTTTGTTTTAAAACAAAACACTAGTTAAAAAGGTACACATAAAACTGCGAGTTCACTAAATCTTATTTCAAATCAAACACATGGATATCTAAAAAATAATAATCATTGAATTTTCAAAACCAAAAAAAAAAAAAGAAGAAGAAGAAGAAGAAGAAGAAGAAAAACAATACATGATTAAAAAAAAAGATTGTTTAAAATAATAGGGGGTTATTTATTGGTCGGTGAGTATAAAAGGATAAAGAATCAAATTGAATTATATGGATATTTTTTTAAATAATAAGAGGAGTGACAAGTAATAATGGACATTTGATTTTTTTTTTTTTTTTTTTTTTTGAAAATATGGACATTTGAATTTTTGTTGACGGGTAATTTAAGAAAACTGGGTGGGAAAAGTAGACACGAGGGTGTCAATAGACGCCCCCTATAGAAAAGGAAGTTGCTACGTGGCATCAGGAGAAGAGCGATAGTGTGCTGGCAATTCTTGTAGCATTTATAATAAAGATGAAATCACTCTTAAATTAATTGGCACTATTTATTAATTTGGGAGTTGGTGGAATTTTAAAGGTCTTGTCTGGATGAGAGAGCACTCAAAGACTTATCATTTATGTTTGAGATTTTAGAAGCCTAAAAGTTAGTATTTGTTTGGGAATTTTTAGTAGTTATTAAGTATTTGTATTTATTTTTAGGAGTTTCTAAAGTCTAAAATTTAGATGTTATTTTGTATTTATTTTTTGTTTTGGAAATTAAATTTTTTTTTTTAAATGTTGGGTCATGAATATGTTTGGATTTGGAGGCTTATAAATAGGCTTGTAATCTTTCAATAAAAAATAACGAAGTCAGTTGAGTAATTAAGAGAAAATCTTAATTGTTTTTCAGTTTCATCCAAATTTATCCCTTAATTTTGTATATTGAGGTGGTGTTTTCTATATCCCTAAGTGATAAATTAGTCTAAACTTATTTGTTATCCTTTCATACCATTCCGGTATCAACTTATTTGTTCCCCTTTTATCTGCATCAGCAAAGATGGGAATACTATACGGGTATATAGGCAGGCATACAAGTTAAGATTAACCACTCAAACGGGTGCAGGTGAAGCTCCCCTTCCTCTGCACCTTCCCCATTCATATTCATCTTTATATATATATATATATATATATATATTGCTACATTTGTGAATTCCTGAAATTTGGATATGTTTTGAAGATTTCAATTTTATTTTCAGTTGCATTTGTGATTATGTCGGTAAATTTTATGAAAACTTTGCTGGAATTTACTTCAGTTACATCTGTAAGACACAACAAACAAACACTCACTTTCTTTTTTCTATAACCAAAAAAAAAAAAAAGCGCATTCTTTCTTTGCCAATAAAAAGAGTACTAAAATGTAAGTGGTATTATTAGGAGTTGAAGAAAAAAAAAAAAAAAACCTATAAACAATCGAAATTTCTGAGCCAAAAAAAAAATCGAGTTGAAGTAAAAGAACTTTCGAGCATATTTGTTAAAAAAAAAGAAAAAGAACTTTCAAGCACAAAAGAAATAATACAATAACTCACCGTTGTCCCAGTTTATAATAATTTGCACCACAATTGCTTCATTAACTTTTTCCTTTCGTTTACCTATAAATAAAGAAACAACAAATGAAAGTGGTTGAGATTCATGTTCTTAATGATTTCGAAATACTGGTTTTAAAACACTGATTTTCAAAGATTATAAACCACAAATGACTGGAGATCCCAGAATAAAAACATGTTTCATCTTGACTTAAAATATATATGGTAAACAAGACTTTCATAAAAGTTCTTGTTTTTTTAATTATTATTACTACTATTATTACAATATAGAATCTATGACTCAGGGGCGCATGGAGGTGGGGACGAGGCGATAAAACAATCAGAAATAATAAAAAGATTGCCAAAAAAAAAAAAAAAAACCCACCAATTTACATACCGTTATCCTGATCATGACCATTTTCGGGCACAGATTCTCTTGTCGTCTCCGGAGTTTCCGGGTGTTCTTCACCATTGTCTATAAGACACAACAAACAAACACTAACTTTCTTTTTTCTGTAACAAAAAAAGCGCATTCTTTCTTCGCCAATAAAAGAGTACTAAAATGTAAGTGGTATTATTAGGAGTTGAGAAAAAAAAAGAAAAAAAAAAGCTATATTGCGGCACGTTTGGGTTGTCGGTGATTCAGCATGTGTGGATGAATCCACGAGTACGTCTGATAATGTTAAAAGCAAACAGGTAAACAAGGGGACGAAAAAAAAATTCAATATTAAAAAAACAATCGAATTGTCTGAGTAGAAGAAAAAAATATCGAGTTGAAGTAAAAGAACTTTCAAGCATATTTATTGGAAAAAGAAAAAGAACTTTCAAGCACAAAGGAAATAATACAACCAACTTAAAAAAAAAAAAATACAACCAAGTCACCAATATTATCTCGGGCTGTTATATTTTGCACCACATTTGCTTCATTAACCTTTTCCTTTCATTTATAAACCACAAAATGACAGGAGATCCCGGAATATAAACATGTTTCGTCTTGTTCTAAAATATATATATGCTAAACAAGACTTTCATAAAAGTTCTTGTTTTTTTTTTTATTATTATTACTATTATTATGATATAGAATCTATGACTCAGGACGGAGGGAGGTGGGGACAAGGGGATAAAACAATCAGAAATAATAATAATTTAAAAAAAAAAAACACTAATGCGCATTCTGTAACGACAATAAAAAGACACAACAAACAAACATTCACTTGCTTTTTTCTGTAACGAAAAAAGCGCATTCTTTCTTCGCCAATAAAAAGAGTACTAAATGTATATAGTATTATTAGGAGTTGGAAAAAAAAAAAAAAAAAACAAAACAAAACAAAAACCTATATTGCGTCACATTTGGGATGTCGATGATTCAACATGTGCGGATGAATCCACGGATTCGTCTACTAAAGTTAAAAGCAAACAGGCAAACAAGTTTTAAAAGAAACAATACTCGATATTAAAAAAATTAATCGAATTGTCTGAGCAAAAGAGAAAAAAATCAAGTCAAAGTAAAAGAACTTTCAAGCCTATTTATTAAAACAAAAAAAAAAAAATTTAAGAGTAAAAGAACTTACAAACACAAAAGATATAATGGAACCAACTTTAAATAATAATAATAATAATACAACCAACTCACCTTTGTCTCGAGCTATAATAATTTGCACCATATTTGCTTCAATAACTTTTTCCTTTCCTTTGGCTATAAATACAGAAACAACAAATGAAAGTGGTTGAGATTCCTGATCTTAATGACTTTAAAATAGTGGTTTTAAAGCACTGATTTTAAAGATTATAACCACAAAATGATTGGAGATCCCGGAATAAAAACATCTTTCATCTTGTTCTAAAATATATATGATAAACAAGACTTTCATAAAAGTTCTTGTTTTCTTAATTATTATTATTATTATTACTATTATTACAATATATAGGGGTGTTTGGTGTATAAGTTGAGTTTGAGTTGAGTTGATATTTTTAAGTTTGAATAGTAATTTTTGTTGACTTTTTCAGAAAAGACAAAAAAAAATTTCAGAAAAAACAAAAAATATGATGAAAAAAATACAGTTTAGTTTGAGTTGAGTGTTAATGCCAAACAGACCTATAATCTATGACTCAGGGGTAGGGAGGTGGGGACGAGGCAATAAAACAGTCATAAATAATTAAAAGACTGCCAAAAAAAAAAAACACGCATTCTGTGACCAAAAAAAAAAAAAAAAACACGCATTATTTCTTTGCCAATAAAAAGTGTACTAAATTGTAAATGGTATAATTAAGAGTTAAAAAAAATAATAAAAAAACAAAAATCTGTTAGGAGTGATGAGTCAGATATCCTAGTAATGCCTTGTGCTGAGTTGGATTGTTTCACAACCAATCAGATTAGAGGAGTCGAGCTAACAGGTCAAAAGGTCAAGGCTGTTGTATTGTCCCTACTGTATATTAAGGAAAATAAATAGTATTAGTTAATTAGTTCTGGGTTTAGAGAAAGTCTAAGAGAGAGATTAAGAAATAAGCTAGAGATAGAAACTGAATCTTGTAAGCGAGAGATTTAGGGTTTTTAGGGTTCTTGATCAGATCTGTGGTTTAAGGATTGTACTTGATCTTTTCTGGAGATTCAATGAGAAGATGTTTTCCAGGAATTGAAGCGTGTCTGGTTCTTGTGTTAATTCCCAACTTGATTGAGTTTGTTCATTTGGCACTGAGATTTCTTAGGGTTTTCTCTACAAATTGGTATCAGAGCCTTTTAATGGCGTCCACGAAGTTTGATATCTAGAAATTCACGGGGAAGAATGATTTTAACCTGTGGAGGTTGAAGATGAATGCGCTGCTCATTCAGCAAGGTTTAGCAAAGGCACTTGGCGGTGAGTCTGGTCTTCTGAGTACTCTGTCGGAGAAGGAGAAATGAGAAATTCTCAACAAGGCTCATAGCCTGATTATCTTGAGTCTAGGCGACAAGGTTCTTCATGAGGTTTTGAAGGAGAAGACTGCCAATGCGGTTTCGTTGAAACTGGAACAACTCTACATGACCAAGTCCTTGGCAAACAAGCTTTTCTTGGGAGAAAAAAAAAATGCTTTTCTCGTTCATTATGGGAGGAGGCAAATTTATGGAGGATCACATGGATGAGTGTTCAACAAAATAATCTTGGACCTTGAGAACATTAAGGTCAAGATTGAGGATGAAGATCAGGTGATCATCCTATTGAATTCACTTCCAGATTCAAATGAAAAACTTTGTGCACACTATGATGTATAGCCGAGATTCCTTGAGTCTGGAAGAGGTTCAATCTGCTCATTACTCAAAGGAATTGAAGAAACGATCGGTTACTAAAAGTTGGTTCTTGACTCTAGATGCTCATTCCACATGACTCCACACAGATCTTGGCTTGGCTCGTTCAAGGAGATAGATGGTGGGAAGGTTCTACTGGGAAACAACAAGGAGTCTAATGTTGCTGGAGTTGGAGAAATCAGACTAAAGCTCGGTGATGGAACTGTCAAGATTCTGCAGAATGTCAGTTTGGTTCCTGAACCAAGAGGAATTTAATCTCTATTGAAATGCTAGATGCTAAAGGGTACAGAGTTAAGGTGGAGAATGGGATTATGAAGGTGATGAATGGCTCCATGATCGTCATAAAAGGGCCAAGGGAGAATGGGTTATGTATTCTTGATGCTCAAACCGTAACTGGACAACTCGTATCTGTGCAGTCCAAGGAGATGACAATGACAGAAATATGGCATAGGAAATTGGGGCACATAAGTGAAAAAGGGTTGCAAGAATTGGCTATACAGCTGTTAAGTGGAGAAAAGCTGGTAAAAATGGATCTTTGTGAACACTGTGTCTATAGGAAAGCCCGTAGGGTCAAGTTCAGCACTGGACAGCGCTTGACGATGTCCATTTAGACTTGTGGAGAGCAGCCAAAGTTGAATCTTTTGGTGGGGCTAGGAACTTTCTGTCCCTAGTTGATGACTATTCTAGGAGGGGATGGGTTTATATTCTTAAAATAAAAATGATGCCTTTGACTACTTTAAGAAGTGGAAGGCCCTAGTGGTGACTCAGACAGAAAAAAAAGATAAAGAGGCTCAGAACTGACAATGGGTTGGAATTTGTTGCTAGAATTTTCAATGAGTACTGTGAAGAAAAGGGAATTGCTAGACACCACACAATAATCGATACTCCACAACAAAATGGACTAGCTGAGAGAATGTTTAGGACCATTATGGATAAAGTGAGATGTATGCTTTTAGATTTAGGCTAGCCTAGGTATTTATGGGTAGAACTTGTTACTACGGCCTGCTATCTGATCAACAGAAGTCCTGTTCTGCAATTGAAATGAAAACCCTTGTGGAGATGTGGTTTGGACAACCTGCCAAGTATGACAATCTGAGAGTATTTGGGAGTGCAGCTTATGCTCATATCAAGGAAGGTAAGCTTGATCCCATGCCAAGAAGTGCATATTCTTGGGATACCCAGATGGAGTTAAAGGGCTCAGATTGTGGTGTTTAGGGCCAGGCAGACCAAAGATCATCCTAAGTAGAGACGTGACTTTTGATGAGAAAGTTATGTGCAATGACGTGCACAAGGAGGTTGATAATGGTGGTATAGTCACTAATCAGGGATTTGAAGAGGATGTGGAGCAATTGCCATGGAACTCTCAAGCAGGAAGAGCTAAGAATAAAGCAACAGATCAACAACAACAGCAGGAAGTGGAGACCAATGAATTGCAGGGATATAATCTTGCAAGAGATAGGCATAAAAGAGAAGTCAAACCCCCAGCCAGATATGGGCATGCTGACTTGATTTCCTTTGCCTTAGCAGCAACTGTGGAATTAGAAGAAGTGTGCCACTGAATTTTAGGCAAGCAATAGAGTCTAATGAAGCTCAGAAATGGATTGAAGCTATAGTTGAAGAAATCCACTCACTGATTAAGAACAATATATGGATTTTGGTTCCTAAGCATGCAAATCAGAAAAGTGGTTGGCTGCAAGTAGATCTTTAAGAAGAAAGAAAGTAGTCCTGGGGTGGAGAAGTCAAGGTTCAAGGCCAAACTCGTTGCTAAGGGATTTACTCAAAAGGAGGGTGTGAACTTCAATGAAGTATTTTCACCAGTGGTTAAACACACGTCAATCAGAGTTTACTGGCCATGACAACTCAATTTGACTTGGAGTTGGAACAACTGGATGTCAAAACCGCCCTTTAGCATGGAGAGTGAGAGGAAACAATTTATATGAGCTAGCCAGAAGGGTATGTGATAGAAGCAAGGTGAGGAGGACCTAGTATGCTTATTGAAAAAGTCCTTGTATGTTCTCAAACAATCCCCAAGACAATGGTATAAGAGATTTGATCTCTTTATCACAGGGATTGGATTTAGGAGGAGTAGCTTCGACAGTTGTATTTACTTGAAGAGGATTTATAAGGAAAACTGCATCTATCTAATTTTGCATGTAGATGATATGCTAATACCATGTAAAGATGCAGAAGAAATAGAGAAAGTGAAAGAACTGTTGAAATTTGAGTTTGACATGAAATAACTGGGGCCAGCCAAGAAGATTCTAGGCATGGAGATTAGTGGAGACAAGAAAGTAGGAACTTTGTCACTCACACAGAAGGGCTATCTGGAACGAATTTTGAACAAATTTGGCATGAGGAATGCAAAGCCAGTGTCCACCCCTCTTGCTCTACATTTCAAACTGTCGATGAGCAATTCTCCTAAGACCAAAGTTGAAATTGATTATATGAGCAAGGTTTCCTACTCAAGTGTTGTGAGAAGTCTGATGCATTCAATGGTTTTTACAAGACTTGATATATCCCAAGCTGTCAGTGTGGTTAGAAGATTATTGTCAAAACTAGGGAAAAGACACTAAGAGGCTTCGAAGTGGATCCTTAGATACCTAAAGGGCACAATGGGAGTTGGTTTGCTGTTTGGAATAATGGAAGACAGTGAGATGAAAGTCATGGGCTTCGTGGACTCAGATTATGTTGGTGATCTTGACAGTAGGAGGTCGACTATTGGATATGTTTTTCAAGTAAGAGGTTGCACTGTAAGCTGGAAGTCAACACTTCAGCATGTGGTAGCTCTCTCCACTACTGAAGCTGAATACATGGCAATTACTAAAGCTGTTAAGGAGGCCATGTGGTTGAGTGGGTTAATGAAGGAGCTTGGGTATCAACAGTCAACTACAGTAGTATACTATGATAGCCAAAGTGCTATACATCTGACCAAAAATGAAATGTTCCATGAGAGATCTAAGCACATAGATGTGAGGCTTCATTTTGTGAGGGAGATGATTAATGCTGAGATTGTGGGGGTAGAGAAAGTGTCTACAGAGGAGAATCCAGTGGATGTGCTCACTAAGCCCCTGCCTGCAACAAAGTTCAAATGCTGCATGGAGCTAATTCAAGTCAAGGAGTGAATAGCTCACGTTAAAGGGAAAGGTCAAATAGACAGGAAGACATGTAATGGATATCCACCTCAAGGTGGAGATTGTTAGGAGTGATGAGTCAGATATCCTAGTAATGCCTTGGGCTGAGTTGGATTGTTTCACAGCCAATTAGATTAGAGGAGTTTAGCTAACAGGTCCAAAGGTCAAAGCTGTTGTATTGTCCCCTATTGTATATAAAAAGAAATAAACAGTATTAGTTAATTAGTTCTGCGTTTAGAGAAAGTTTGAGAGAGAGATTAAGAAATAAGAGAGAGAGAGAAACTAAGTCTTGTAAACGAGAGATTTAGGGTCTTTGGGGTTTTTGATCAGATCTGTGGTTTGTGGATTATACTCTTATCTTTTTTAGAGATTCAATGAGAAGATGTTTTCCTGGAATTGATGCGTGTCTGGTTCTTGTGTTAATTCCCAATTTGATTGAGTTTGTTCGTTTGGAATTGAGATTTCTTAGGGTTTTCTCTACAAAATCCTATATTGCGGCGAGTTTGACTGCCGATGATTGCATGTGTGGAGAAATCCACGGATTCGTCTGCTAATGCTAAAAGCAAACAGTCAAACAAGGAAAAAAAGAAACAATCGATATTAAAAAACAATCGAATTGTCTGAGCAAAAGAAAAAATAAATAATCAAGTTAGAGTAAAAGAACTTTCAAGCATATTTATAAAAAAATAAAAATAAAATAATAAAATAAAATAAAAAAAGAAAAGGAATTAAAAAGAACTTTTAAGCACAAAAGAAATAATACAACCAACTTAAAAAAAAAATAATAATAATAATACAACCAACTCACCGTTGTCTCGGGTTATAATAATTTGCACCACATTTGATTCATCAACTTTTTCCTTTCCTTTACCTATAAATACAGAAACAACAAATGAAAGTGGTTGAGATTCCTGTTCTTGATAATTTTAAAATACTGATTTTTAAGCACTGATTTTAAACACTATAAACCACAAAATGACTAGAGATACCGTAATAAAAACATGTTTCATCTTGTTTTAAAAAAAAAAAAAAAACATGTGGCAGCCATTACCCCCACAATCGTATTAAAAAAAATTAAAATTAAAATTAAATTAAATAAATAAAAACTTTAGCTAAGTGATGTAAAATTTTAAAATTAGACATGGGCTCACAATAACTTGACCAAGAATGATTTGTTGGATTATCCCTTGAAAAATACATCTCTAGATATTGTCAAAGTTATAATAGCTTTAGTCTTGTACGCTCTTTACCAGAATACCATACATTCATGCTTTGGATTGAGAGTTGCCTTAAAAAATAAAAATAATAAAAACTTTATATTGCATAAAGTGTCATATTATGTCATAGACTATACTAATTTATGGAAAATTAGGTTGGGTGGCCTATTTTGATCACCCAACCTAATAAATAGCCCAACTTTTTTTTTTATTTAGGGTCTGTTTGGAATCACATTTGAAGACGGTGTTTTGGAGGTCGGAGATGGTTTGAGTTTTGAAAATATGTGTTTGGTAAAATAAACTGTTTGAAGTGAAAAAGTATAAAAACTCATTTGGAAAAAAAAAAAAAAACAATATAGATCTTATTTCGTTCAACTCGAAATTCTAGGCAATTTGAAAAGAAAAAAATTGTTTAATTTCGACTTAAAATAATAAAGTTATAGACTTTTAAAATTTGAGTTTTTTAAAAATATTTAGAAATATACATAGTAAAATTGAACGAAAAAGATTAAAAAAAATTTTGGAAAATTCTTTTGGAAATATGTCCACAAACGGTGGTTTAATATCCAAATGTGTATTTTCTCTATATTTTATTATTATTTAAGTGGTTGTTTCCAGTATTTTCTCTATGAACGGGCATGTCCAACAAACAGTTAGTAATAGGCCTAGTGTTTGGTCGAGGTTCTCCAGCCCATAGGTTGGGCTTGGGCTCTACTAACACAAGACCCACCCAACTCTGCTAACCCATAAAATATTAATTTTGTATTTAAGTTTTATTTGTTTTCTTTGTTATAGTTTTGAGCTACTAAATTTTCTTAATATATTTTATAAGAGTATTTAAAAAGGCAAAAAAATTTCAGGTTTTCTTTAACAGTGTTCAATTGTCACATTTTTAACTTAAAAGGGATTAATTAAACTGAGTTATGGAGCAAAAAGTTTAGGAAGTTTTTATGTAAATGAAAAAGGAAACAGGAAAACAATTTTATTTCATTTTCAAATTTCTTAACAAAAACTAAAAACGACTTTTGGTTTTCGTTTTTATTTTTTGACTTTGTGCAAAACAAATGCTATTTCAGAACCATTTGTAGAATAGTTTAATTGGAAACCGTGAGATTCCTTTCTAAAATGTTGTGGAAACAATACCAAATGATGGTGGACAAAATCCCCGGCGAAGTGATAAGTTAACAACCAACTCATCAAATCAGTTTATAAAAAGAAATGAACAATGTTTTGGAACATCAATGATATTGAACATCACAATAAATAAAGGATGGATCTCATCTATGGGCTTAAGGATGACAATATTCCCCGCGGGATGGGGGACAAAGTTCAGGGATGTAAACGGGGATAAGAATGATTTTTTATCCCCGAAGATA
Source organism: Ficus erecta (assembly GCA_008635985.1). Lineage (NCBI taxonomy): Eukaryota > Viridiplantae > Streptophyta > Magnoliopsida > Rosales > Moraceae > Ficus > Ficus erecta. Next base: position 25,449 of record BKCH01001887.1, on the reverse strand, counting down.
GCAAGACATAGATGAGGGATAAAGTTCAGGGATGGGGACGGGGATGAGGATGATTTTTTATCCCCAAATAAAGAAAAAGGAAAATGAAGGGGTGGTGGTGGTGGCGGCGATGGAGGAGGCCGGAAGGAAGAAGAAGAGGAAGAGGAGGAGGAGGCTGGTGACAGTGGTAGTGGAAAAGAAGAAGAAAAGAAGGAGGAGGAGGAGGATGAGGAAAATGAGGGAGTGATGATTGTTGACAAGGATGGAGGCGGTGGACTCTGAAGGTCCGGTGGCGATGGATGCTGGAGGTCTGGTGGCAACTATGGGTGGTGGTCGGGGGCGGAAGGGGTGGATGGTGGGAGAATGGAGAAGGGAAGAATGATGATGAAGAAGAAGGAGAATGGGGGGAAAAGAGAGTCTGCCTATTTAAAAAGTAGAATTTGTCACTTTTAGCAACGACTTTGTCACTTTTAGCAGCAACAACAATTGTTGTTGCTAAAAAAGTTTGTAAAAAGGCTCATTGAAAAAGGGCGTAGTTTTTCCCGTTTAAAATTTTTAGTACTTTTAGCGATGACATTTGTCGTCGCTTATAATAATTTGCAGAGAACTCGATGAAAAAAGGTGCGATTTTTCATGTCTACATTTCAGGCAGACTTTTAGCGACGACAGTGTCGTCGCTAAAAGTTTGGCATGCACAAAAAATTTTTAGCGACAACATATTGTTGTTAAAGATCAACTATTAGCAATGAAAATTACTGATTTTGTAAATATATATATATATATATATATATATAAGCGACGAAAGTTTTTTTGCGATGACATGTTGTCTCTAAAGAAGCTTTTCTAGCGACAACTAATGTCGTCGCTAAAAAAGGTTGTTGCTAAACACCTGTTTTCAAATGGGGGGAAATTTGAGGGGAGTCGGGAAGACAAATCGTTTAAAGCAGATTTAAAATCTGAACCAGAATCTTCTTCTCTGTCAGACACCAATTCAGATTAAATTCCCGGTTCAAATATTTGTTTAGAAATGATAAAATATTGCAAAACAATGTCCATACCGGAATCCGTTTCTTGAGATTCGCTTGACATCATCCAATCTATGTGGATTTCTTCTATTTCACCCCCCTCTGTAAGAGACAAGAAACAAACACGATCACTTTCCTTTCCCATGATTTTAATGCTAGTGGCTGTATTATCGCAGAGGGGGAAAAAACCTTTAGTGAGTTGCTTTTGGGCCGCCATTGATGATTCTGCATCAGTTTCGACTGCCAAAGTTAAAAGCAAAAATAGTAAAAAGAAAGAGAAGAAATCAAAGTGAACACTTTCTTTGGGTACGTCTAGTTCCTCCTCATCTGCTTCCTTCATTTGTTACTTCCCTTTACCTCTTAAAGAAACCACTAATGAAATTGGTTGAGGTTCAGCTCCCAAATATGGATTTACAACAAGATTAGTACGTTTGGTTCGAATATTATTGAAACAAAGTAAAATAAATGATAAAAAAAAAAAAAAAAACTAAAAACAAATTAGATTATTATGCACTGTAGCGCATGGGTTCAAATTGGGGATATTTTGAGGGAGTTTGGGAGGGGTTAAAATCCATAAATCAAGTGTTTGAACAAGATTCTAAAATCGGAACCACAGTCTTCTTTGTCCAAGGTTTCGGCAGCTAATTAAAGTTCAAAGCAAACAAGTAAAACGAAAGTGAAGCAATCAATTTGGATGGTTAAAAGTGCTTTCAAGCAAAGGGAAAAAACAAAAAAACAAAAAAAAAAAAAACACAAACTACTTACCGGTATCTTCAGGTACGTCCAGTTTCACCCCATCTGCTTCCTTCAATTTTTCCTTTCCTTGACCTGTTAAAGAAATCACAAATGAAACTGGTTGAGCTTCTTCTTCTTATAATGTGTTTAAATATTGATTTGGAAATGATCAATCTCATGTTTAATAACTAAAATAATTGACAAAACTCATACGAACTAACTAAAATAATTATTAAGCCTAATAGTTATTCTGTAAATCCATATTTGACGTTGGATGAAAGTTTGTACAAACAACAAGGCTAGTTCATTTGGTTCCCATGTTGGAATTTTTACGATTTGAACCTTTTTTTGGCTTAAACGGTAAAATCTAAACATGTATGTTAAATTGTGATCCGAAATGTCGTTTCGATATGCAGATAAATTGTAAATCTACATTGAGAATAATATCTTAATATGTTTTCTGATATTTTGAAAGGGATTTGAACTAAGTAAAAAAAAAAAAAAAAAAGCAAATTGAACATTCTTATAAAAAAAAAAAAAAAAAACTAACTAAAGGAAAATTCTAAAATATACATTCAAAAGGAATTAAAAAATTCGATTAACGTGCAAGCCGGGGAAATTTGAGGAGAGTGTGGGGAGTCAAATCCTTAAATCAATGCAAATCTGAACCAATATGTTCTTTTCTCTACCAAACACCAATTCGGATTAGATTCCCTCTTTCATATGAAGAATAAAAATAAAAAAATAAATAAGAGAATAAAATACAGAAGAAAGAGATAAAGAATTAACGTGGTTTCATCCATAGATTAGGAATAGAGAGAAAATTCACTAGTGAAAATGGGGAAAATGGCACAAAGAACATTAGAGCATCTCCAATTAATACAATGTAAAAAGTTGTGCCAATGATAAATTTTTTGTATTTGGATGAAAAATTGCTCTCAAATAGATTGCTATATTTGATGTAAAATTTAACATATGTTAGATTTTACAACAAACTGGTCACAAGCTATAGCTATTGTCAAATTGAATATTTGCTTCATATTGATTGTTGGATTGACTTTTGTGATATAATTACTACAATATTTTCATTTTAAATTTATTTAAATACTAAATGTTCATTTTTACAAGTTTCAAAATATAATAATAAATTAATAATGACAAAAGAGAAATAGTATTAGAAATAAAATTATGTATTAAAGTATAAATTAGGATCACACTATTTTTCGTACTTTTTTTTTTATAACAAAAATATAGTATCTGTATAGACCAGTGCATTGGAAAAGGTCTTAGACCATCTCCAATGAATTCAGCCATGCCAATGCTATATATGTTATAAAGAAATGTGAAAAATAATATTATTTTACTTTATACTCCAATGTATAATATTATTTCTAATGCTATTTCTACTTTTTGTTATTATTATTGTGCTTTGTAACTTGTAAAAATAAGCATCTAGTATTTAAATAATTTAAAAATGAAACTATGTAATAATTACATGACAAACGTAAAGCCAATAACCAATAGAAATCAAATGCTAAATTTGACATTAGCTATACCTCGTGGCAAATTTGCCATAAAATTTAGCATTTGGCAAATTTGACATCAAATATAGCAGTACATTGGAGAGTACTTTTTCATCCAAATGTCAAAATTTACTATTGGCACAACCTTTTATCATTGCATTGGAGATACTCTTAAATGTTCAAAAAAATGGCTAGATATTGACAGTTTTTTTTTGTTTTTTTTTTTGTTTTTTGCTACATGAACTACTATTTTAAAATTTTTTTTGAGGGGAAAAAAAATACACATGATGAAACCTTTGTAAAAATTATGAGAAACATATGATGCCAAAAAGATTACTTTTCTACAAACAACAATTACACTGAGCTCCTTAACTTTTATTAGGATAAAATTTTATTTTTGACCCATAAACTTTAACACTCTTATGATTTTGCCCGCCCTAAATTTTGAGAATTGGCATGTGTACCTTTGAATTTTACACAGCTAGTAAGAATGCCCTTTCTGTAATATTCTATCTATTCTAAACTGACGTGGCATAGAATAAAAAAATAAAGCTTATGCCCTAGGGCTCCTTCACGTTATTATTTATGGGGATCGTGGCTGTGCTTATGGGGATGGACGGCTGTGGTGACGGAGAGGACGGCGAGTTGATGAGTGGTGGACGGTGCTGTTGTGGGTATGAGAAAGGAGGGAGCCAACTTTTTATTTATTTATAATGATTATCTTTTATTTGGGTGTTCGTCCTCAACAAGTTGAACTTTTCATTTATGGTGGAAAATTTTTCCTTTGGCCTTGATATTGAAACTCTGATTCAATATCAATGTTTTCTTTGTTTTTAATTTTTTGAAGTACGTTAATGGTTTAGTTTATTTTATTAAAAATGTTCTATTTGCAAAGCGTGGAGAGTTAAATACATCTAAACTGGGAATTTAAAATGGTTGAATGCATTGTTCTTCGTGTTTTGCCAACTGGTGTGTTGTCTGATATGTAACACTGGTACTTATAACTGGATTCCTTTTTGGAATGTGCCCGTTTTTCTTTGTAGTTGTCTTTTATTTATTATTATTTTTTTGACTTTTGGTTGTCAGGTAAATGCGTGGTGCTGGTAATAATTCTACTGAGGGTGTGTTTACTTGAAGTGCACAACGGGCATAAATTAAGATTCCGAATCGAATAAATTATTCACATAGATTATATAATTTGAAATTGAAGTTGTTATAATTGTAATTCATATATTTATTTAAATCCAGAATTGAAATAGATTATTGTAAATTTACTTATACACTTATGCATAATTATATTTTCAAATTTTAAAATGATTGCTTAGTATATATTTATTATAATATTATCAATAATAACTAAATAAATTATGACTTTATTGGTACATCACTCCTAATTCTCTGCGCCTTCTTCTAAACTTACATCCCTTTAAAAATTAAAATAATTAAATTTACTTATTACACACCTTATGTATTCCAAAATTAGCCGTAAATATTTTCATTAAATAAAGACTAATACACTATTCATATTTCATTCCACACCCATCCTTTTTTTGGTTTACTTTGATAATATCTAATTAGCATCTTGAATATATATATATATATATTTATATTTATTTATTGCATCATCGTTGATAACGTTATTGGCACATTTAGCCATAGTTTCATTAGTTATGGAAAAACTTAATACACACTCTATTTCTATGACATGCATTCTAATTATCTCGTTTTTTTTAATCTCCAATTAAATAAGCATATAGAATTAAAAATCCAAATAAACATTAGGATATGATAAAAAACATAAACAAATATATTTATGGGGAATGCACATAAATACCACAAATTTAAAGATCATTGTATTAACATGACATAAAAAATTGACACTAGCTAACTTGATACAAAATTAAACAAAAGTTAACTATAATTTTTGTCATATTGATCAGAGATGGAGATTTTATATCATGTTGGTCAATAAATTAAAAAAAAAAAGTAGTTATTTAGATAATTTTCTCTATATTATTATTTTTATTATTATTTAAGTGGTTGTTTCCAGTATTTTCTCTATGAACCGACATGTCCAACAAACAGTGGTTAATAGGCCAGGTATTTTCTCTAGCCCAGAGGTTGGGTTCGATCGTCTAACACAAGACCCACCCAGATCTGCTAGCCCATAAAATATAAATTTTGTATATAAGTTTTATTTGTTTTCTTTGTTATATAGTTTTGAGCTACTAAATTTTCTTAATAGATTTTATAAGAGAATTTAAAAAGGAAAAATAATTTCAGGTTTTCTTTAACAGTGTTCGATTGTCACATTTTTAACTTAAAGGGACTAATTAAACTGAGTTATGGAGCAAAAAGTTTAGGAAGTATTTATATAAATTAAAAAAATGGTAGAGTTGATGGTTCTCGAGATTACAATTAAGAACAATTAAGAATTAAATACTAGGAATCTCAACTCTTATCCAGCATTTTTATCACCAACTGATTTCAATTAATGTGTTAAAAAGGAGTTACGTCAATTGAAATTAAAAAATTATATCAACCAATTAAAAGATGATCATTGAAAGTTGAAATCTCTAGCACACAGCACTACTCTTAAAACAATTTGTCTTTGAGCAGCACTAAGACAAAAGTTGAAAGCGTCCATTAAAAGAGAGAAAAAAATGAAAGCTATTAAAAAACGGAAAAGAAATAATTAAAAGAACGTAAAAGAATCCCTATACCATGCTCCTTATTCTGACCCCCTTTCGGCAGAGATTCAAGTTCTATTTCACCGTTGACTGTAAGAGATGGAAAAAAGAGAGAATATATCAATGCAAGTGACATTATTAGGACTCTGAAAGAATTAGATCAATTTTTAGGATAGATTTTGTAATTCAGAGTTAGGAGTGATATTGATAATAATAAAAATAATAACTAAGATCACAAAGCAAAACCCCCTGTTAAGTTCAAAAAGGTAAATAAATAGATGAATATTAAAATTCCCCATACCATAATTCCCAACGGGACTGCAATCTTGCTCCAGACACAGGGAGTTTATTGTAATATTGAAATCACCGTTTTCCATTTCTCCGTTGTCTGTAAGAGACAACAAACAAACACTCAGCTTTCTTTGTTCATTAAAAACAGTATTTTAATGCCAGCAGCATAGTAAGGACTACAGGAAGAAAAAAAAAAAAAAAGGAAACCTTTATGCTATGTTTGATACAAGAGGCGAAAAGTAGGTGAAAAGAAAAGAGTGAATGGATTTTTAATAGAAAATATACTTTTAGATCGTTGGGTATGAGAGAAAAGTGAAGAAAAGAGAAAAGTTGATATGGACTATAATATCCGAAATAAGGGAAAAAACAAAAACAAAAACGAACAAATTACCAACAGGGAGATGCTGCGGAGACGACTTGCGGTTCCGTAGATGACAGTTGTATATGGTCTCAGCACTGCAATCTAACGTGATATTTATGACGATAACTTTTGCATTTTTTTCTTTTTCCACTTTCCACTTTTATTTTTATTATTTTTTTGTTTTTTCCATTTTTTTTTCCCCATTTTTACCTTCCCCCACCAATTTTTTTTTTTTTTTTTTGTATTTTTAAACATATATGTCCGAAAACATTTTTTATTTTATCCTAGATTGTCAAAAATAGTGCCCATAAGTTTGATTAAATATTTTATTATATGTACCGTATCATATTTTATTATTACAAGTTCTCATACTAGTACAGAATGTGGATACTACGACGGTTTTCTATTCCACAATAGTTTTTTACCCGTCGTGGAATAGGCAAAAAATATAACCTAAATGTGGACATTTAAGAACATATCACGACGGTTCTACGTAAAAAATCATCGTGATAGGCGGACCTACCACGACGGTTTTTCAAGGAAACCGTCGTGGTATGGTCCGTCTACTACGACGGTTTTTCAATGGAGGGAGGATATGGGTGGTTTTTCAACGGTTTTTCAAAGCCGCCCATATCCTCCCTCCATTTATCTCTCTCCGCTCCCTCCATACATTTTCGCCGCCATTCCTCTCTCTCTCTCTCTCTAACTCCGACCCTTTTTCCCTCTCTCGCTCTAACTCCGGCCCCTTTTCCCTATCTCTCTCGCCGCCATTCCTCCGTCCCCTACATTCTCTACCACTCCGCCCGTACCCACGCTCGACAATCCGGTAAGTTGAAATGTATCTTGCTTGGTTAAGGCACGGATTTGGGAATTTTCCGTCCAAAATGTTGATTTTGTTGATTGTGGTTGTTGATTGTGAAATTTCCGTCCAAAATATCAAAAATCCACAGTGTTCCTTCCAAAATGTTGATTTGGTTGATTGTTGATTTGGGAATTTTCCATAGAAAAATATCCAAAATCCGTCCTTTCGGTGATTGTTGATTGTCGTTGTGATTTAGATTGTTTTAAAATTGATTGGATAAGACACGGATTTGGGAATTTTTCAGAAAAAAATGTTGATTTTGTGACTTAAATTTTCCGGAATTTTCTGGATTTGTCACCCCTGGGAAATGAAATAAATTCGCAATTTTTTTTTCGGCAAACCATATCACGACGGTTTCCTTGAAAACCCGTCGTGGTAGGTCCGCCTATCGACGGTTTTTTGCGTAGAACCGTCGTGATATGTTCTTAAATGTCCACAATTAGACCCTATTTTTTGCCTATTACATGACGGATAAAAAAACCGTCGTGGAATCTGAAAAGATTTCACGACCCTAGATTCCACGACGGTTAGAAAACCGCCGTGAAAATGTTAGTACGACGGTTAAAAGCCGTCGTGATATCCACATTCTGTATTAATGTGTCAAGGTTAAATATGGTACCGTCCGCGTTGGTAGAGTCTCAAAAAGTAATGTTAAATTTCAAATGAAATTATCAATGGAGTTATATGCCCCCACTAGGTCCAACGTCCCTCCGTCTATGACAAAGATATTAAAGATAATTACCAATCAAAGTAAACATAAGTTCCAAATAATAATAATAATAATAATAAGGTAATTCATTTTATTTTTTCCCAATTCATGAGATGCTCGTCTTTGCTCTGCTCTTGGCCTAGCCTATTGTTTGTAATAGCACTGAAAAACACCGTCTGCGATGCAGTGACCAAAAGCAAGAGGAAAGCTGCCAAAACGAAATCAGTGTCCAAGGGCTGCCAAAATACTCGTGCTTTAGCTTTGCCATCCACACATTCCTACGCTTCAGTGAGGTGATGATGGCCGGCGAACTCCAAAGCCTCGTCTCCCTCTCTCTCCCTACCCTTGGTCAGACTGATTGACCAGATCAAAAATGGGCACGGCCATTTCCCAAAAAAATAAAAAAATCCGGTCATTTGTATAATCGGCTGCCTGAAATAGGTCACTGGACAACATTTTCCACGTAGAAAAGATAGTCATGTTGTTGAAATTGTTTCTACTTCTTACCCACAGAGGTGGCGGTATTTTAAGGCTTTGGAAATCGAGACGAATGAGAGGAGAGAAACAAGAAAAGTAATAATGCCCACTGTAAGCATTTTTAGTTTTTGTTTTTGTCTATTTTAGTTTTTGTCACTTATTATTATTCTTTTCCTGAAAATTCAATTACAAATTTAATCAATTTTAACATAAAAAATTAATTACAAATCGGTGCCACAAACACACTATAAGCATTTTTCTTTTGTTTTTTGGTTTTTAAAATTTTTAAATTCTTAATTCTTAATTCGAATTTTTTTTTTTTTTTGAGAGACTTTAACCATTACCGTTAACCAAAAAGTCAAAAGTCAACACACAACTAAAAAAAAAAAAAAGCGCTGTAATTAATCCAGCCAACGACTACCAGTCCAAGACACCAGCTGGCAAGACGTGAAGAAGAACGCATTTTTTTTTTTTTTTTGAAAGTAATAAGAAAGCATTTGCCCATTCTAAATTTAAAATTGAGATGCATTTATTTAACTATTTAAGGAGTTGGATTAAAATTTCAGAAAAAAAAAACTAAAAAACTAAAAAACTAAAAACTAAAGAAAAAACACCGAATTAAAAAGTAAAACAAATGTTATAGTGTCGGAATTCAAATCACGGCTTTGGTGCCGGGATTCCATGCTTGATGCTTTACATGTGGAGACTAATTTAAATTTATGAAGTCCCAGCTTGACCCGTCTTTTTTTTATTTAAGCGGATCCTCCCACCATTTTTATCATTCTATTTTTTTTTTCAATTTTTTACTATACTCTTTTTCTTCTTTTAATAGTTAGATTTGATGTTTTATTTTATTGTACTATTGATTATCAATTCAATATTATTTTGACAGCTCATTCAATTGTCAAGTATTTTTATCATTTAGTATTTATTATGTAGTTAAATTTTTAAATTTACATGATATGTAACAAAATAATATTGAGAAAAGCTAATGAGACAGCAAATCTGAGGCATCATATATATCTGTTTTTTTCCCCCTTCATATATTGTAAGTTTGAACCACCATTGGATAGAGAAGATGAGTCCGTTGACCTTACCAACATATCAAACATCGCTGACCAAATCCATTAAGTTACAGTTCCCATGATTCAAAAAAGATTAAACGCATGTATTTCTGTCATTTTTTGTGCATAAAGAAATCAATTTTAAAATTTATATCACCAGATAACCTATCAAACGTGACTTTGAATTGGCAGATAGGAAGTTTATATAGCTGATCCTAACATGAACATGATCGAAAAAAATCTATAACCCCAAAAAATAAAATCTGACGCCAAGATCCAAAAAAAACAAAAAAACAAAACAAAAAACAAAAGCAAAAACAACGAATTAAAAAGTAAAACAAATGTTATAGGGTCGTAATTCATATCACGCCACTGGTGCCGGGATTCCATGCTTGATGCTTTACATGTGGATACTAATTTAAAATTATGAAGTCCCAGCTTGACCCACCTTTTTTTTTTTTTTAAGCGGATCCTCCCACCTTTTTTATCCTTCTATTAATTTTTTTTTTCATTTTTTACTATATTCTTTTTCTTCTTTTAATAGTTAGATCTGTTGTTTATTTTATTGTACTATTGATTATTAATTCAATACTATTTTGATAGCTCATTCAATTGCCAAGTATTTTCATCATTTAGTATTTATTATGTAGTCAAATTCTTAAATTTATATGATATATAACAAAATAATATTGAGAAAAAGCTAATGGGACAGCAAATTTGAGGCATCATATATATCTGTTCCCCCCTCTCCCTCCCTCATATTGTAAGTTTGAAACCACCATTGGATAGAGAAGATGAGTCCGTTGACCTTACCAACAAATCAAACATCGCTGACCAAATCCATTAAGTTACAGTTCCCATGATTCAAAAAAGATTAAACGCATGCGTTTCCGTCATTTTTTGTGCATTAAGAAATCAATTTTAAAATTTATATCACCAAACAACCTATCAAACGTGACTTTGAATAGGCAGATAGGAAGTTTACATAGCTGACCCTAACATGAACATGGTCGAAAAAAATCTATAACCCAAAAAAAAAAAAAAAAACTTCACAGAATTATCGGGCAATTCAGAACTAAAGCGAAGGTTTCTTGATAATTTGAGCAAACCCTAAAAATGGTCAAAAAATTATTTGAGAAAGCAAATAGCATGCTTATAACAAGGACAAACATTAGCGTACTCAATGCTCAAGAAAAATTCCTAATCGATGTAACACGATTCATGAAAAAAAAAGAAAAAAAGATGAAAGAAATAGTTAGAAGAAGAAAATTTTATAATTTATATTAAAAAAAATAATTATGGGTATGGAATTACCACTCAAATTTCACCCACTTATTAGGCCTTTGTCCTTGTGAATTATGTCCTTTTGTCCCAATTTATCCTTTTTTTTTTTTTTTTTTAATTGATGGTGCTCCTTGTGGCGTGGGTGAACCCTACTCGCGGTCTTAGACAAGGATATCCAATATCTCCCTATTTGTTCCTGATGTGTGTTGAAGGTTTGGCCGCTCTCTTGCATAATGTAGAAGTGACGGGCAAGCTTACAGGTATATCGGTGGCTCGCTGAGCGCCCAAGGTTTGCCATCTTATTTTTGGTGACGACTCGATTATCTTTAGTAGCCAGACAAATTATTAAGGTGCTTGATAGTTATGCCAAAGCAATGGGGCAAGTGGTTAATTTTGAGAGTTTAATGATTATTTTGAGATAATATTACTGCTTTTTAATGAAGCCCTTCTAGCTAAACAGGGTTAGCTGAGGCTGAAGAAGCTTCACTCCAACTTCTTCGGGTGCCTCTGCGGTCCTAATGAATTGGCGTGATTCCCAACACCAAAGCTTTGTATACTAACAAACTACATGATGGATGTAGCGCGGTTCTCTATTGATCGTATTTTTTTGTTAAAAAAATTCAATGGGTCACCGTGGGCCGGGAGGGTTGGGGTTACAGCTGTAGATCTCCATGAGACCTACAAGTTTCGTGAGCGACAAAATTTCATATGACAACGATAGAATTTTAAATGGATTTAGAAAATTGCTCGAAAGAGTGGTTTGCCTCAAAACCATGCACTTACCGATTTTCTTTACAAATTTCAAGGAAACACGATTTTCTTTACCTTAGGTAAGAGAATACACACACACACACATATATATATGATGACCATGATACAAGAAGTTTAAATTGCAGAAGTTCCATATACATCCCCAATATACTGGGATGATTTCTGCTGTTTAAAAGAGATGTTTCCGTACGCAACAAATTTCAGGACCTCATGTAAAACCTTCATTTGGCTTGAGAATCTGAAGAAAAGGGGATGTTAAAAATACCGTCAGGCAATTGATGGCCGTGAACTAGTTTGTCATGAATTTATCGGATGTCCCTGAAGGGACTTTTGTCATGAATTTATAGCATAAAATGAAAATATTTACACACACACACGCACAATAGCCAAAATTAACTAAATTATATTTTTCCAATTCCATATATCTTCGTCCAAACTCTGCTTTTCACTATAGATTACTAGATATATTTTTAGTACCTTCAAAACCATGATAAAGTGTTTCCAGAACCGTACCTTTTTTTTTTTTTTGCCCCCTCAGTTTGAGGTCCTGGATATCTATTTTATTAATTGAAAGAGAACCTCTTGTATTTCAAATTTATAATTTAAGATCCTGAATCTCTGTCTTATCCATTGAGCTAGCCCTCACAGAACTAGTCATTTAAGTATAGTAACAAGAACAAGGTATTAAAAACAAACTATATTACCTCAACTTGATCAAGGTTCACGCCATTGTCTGTGAAAAAAGATAGAAGCTGTTGAGACAGTCATTGGTTGTCTGGTAATGCCCAGTATATGGAGAGATTGACTGACACATTGTCAAAACAATATTAATTGTCAATTACAGACAGTAAATCTCTAAAATATAAATAAATGGGATTGCATGTATATAGCCTTCTGACTCACAATTAAGCAATTTATCTGGCTAATTGTTGCTTATTTTTTTTTGTTTGTTCACCCGTAAAAAATAATTGAGTGGTAAATCCATATCTAATTACATCAATAATGTTCAAATCTTACATCTCAGTTCCAAAAAAAAAAAAAAAAAAACTACTGTTGATTATACGATTCGTTGTTGATAGTCTATTTAAGAAAACTAAAATTAGGGTTGATCAAGTCACTAAATTCGAAAGTGCATGGTACTTGCGATATTCTTTAACATATTTGTTACTTCTTTGCATTCAAATTTCAAATGAAATGTGATTGCATGTATAATTTAACGGTAATAGCCACACCGGACTCCACAAAAAAGTACAAATTTTGAAACCCACCCTATACCCAAATTAAAAAAAAATAATGATAATAAATAAATAAATAAATAATCATCTGAAACTGCTTACCTTCTGAATTCCATTCTCAGCCCCTAGGGTTCCTGCAGCGATCGTAGCCCCTCCGGCCAAAAAGCTAGAATGATGGAATTTTCCTTTCTTTTTCTGAAATTTTAGTTGCATATATGCAAGGGATCAGTAGTACTGTTCCAAGATTGAAATTAATCCAAAATGAAGGGAAAAATAAATTAAAAAAAGGAAATTAAAGTCACCTGACCAACATATAGTTGCTAAGAGGTGCTTGATTACGCTCAAATATATACAAAAACAAGCGGTCGATTGCAGCACAATTCGGACGGTCAATCCCACGAGGAGGTGATAAAAACAAACAAGAAAAGATTAGCGGAACAGAAGCATTAGAGAAATAAGTAAACAAAGAGAGGAGAAGAAGACGTATTTTTGTGATTTTTAAACAAATTTAAAGACAACGCAATTTAAAAATAGAGAAAAATTCAATAATAAAAAATGGTAAGACATCGAGAATCTCTTATATGTTTCGTAAACTTATTTGGATTTTTGATTCATAAAATAACTCAATTGAAAGTTTCACATCCCAAACAATCAATCGGAAAATAGAGATTTGAAGAACTCGTGAATTAAAATGTATTTGAGTAAATAAAATTCTCACGTGAAGAACTAGCAAAAATTATCTTTAAGAAATCCAAAAGCGACAATATACTATAAGTAATATTGCAGTAAAAGACTACTTATAAAATTGTAATAACCGGAATTTTTACGGACTCTTATATGCAAGAAATTTAAGTCTGTACTATGTGTTAGATGATGTTTCATGAAATTATGAGTATCAATGGGAAATTCATATGTTTATCAGTATATGCTTGAGTTTTCGATTAATTAGATACGAGACCTCAATAATAGTTTGCTTAGTCATGCATAGAACCTTTTGAGATTAGGTTTGAGACGACGCTAGAGAGAAAATCAAGCACAATATTTGGAGCAATATAGGCTAAATGGTTTCAAGTCCCAAGAAAAATTTATACGTAGTCCAATTTTATGCAAATGGATTTTGGACTACAATTCAGTATGATAATACTATTTTAGGACAAAACAGTATTGATATTATCAAAATTAATAAGGAAATGGATTGCATAATTATATTAATGGATTCTTGGAATCAAGTGGATAATTATGCAAGAATTGGAAGTCAAGTAGCACTACATTAGCCGATCACCCGCAGGGACTAAATTGCAAATATTTTGTCCTTAGGGGCTAAAGTGCAATTTTTGGAAAAAATGAGATAAGCAAGTGATGTCATCAAGATGATGTCATCAAGGTGAGGTAAGCATGGGTAGCTTGGTGAACAAGGCAATCAAAGCTTGTTGAACAAGCCAACTTTTGGCTCACAACCATTGCATGGCCGGTCATTCCAAGATAGAGATGAGCTAGAAGGGATTCCATGCACCACAAGGCTCCACATGGCACCTCATGGCCGGTTTATTCATGCTTGGAGAGCAAGGAAATTTGCTTATGTAAGCATGCTTAGGTAAGCTTAGTGATGTATGCATGATAAGGCAAGCAAAACACTTGCTTGGTGAGCAATTAACTTGCCTCCCAAGGCTTTCTAGTGGCCGGCCATCTAGGGACAAGGAGGGAACCCATTTGTTTTTAATGGCAAATGTGGAAACTCAAGTGGAATTAGTGAAATAAAATTTAATGTGGAAAATTGGGAATTTTCCACCTATAAATAGGTGGTGTGTGTGGGATTTTGGCTCACTTAGAGTGACCCCAAAATTTAGTTCTCTTCTCCCTCCCTCCCTAAGGCCGACCAAAGAGAAAGAAAAAAAATGGGTGAGTGGCCGGATTCTTGAGTGAGAAATCACTAACCAAGCAACCAAAAGAAATTTTGGTGCTCCTAGGTGAAGGTGAATTCGGCCATGGGTGAGCAAGAAAAGGGAAAGGAAAAATTGGAGGGAATTAGGATGTAGGGAGCTCGGTTTTGGCTTGAACAATCACCAAGTGAGGTGAAAAATTTTGGTGCCCAATTGGAGGGCAAAACCGTGGGAAAGGAAGAGCTAAGGGAGGAAGAAATTTGGATCCACCAACCCTAACCCATTTCTAGGGTTAGCCAAGGTAAAATCTCCCATAAACCTAACCTTTTTCCATTTGATTTCATTTGGAAATTTATGTGTATGTTTTCATGTGATTATGGCCAAAAAGTTGGAACCCTAATTGGAGGGGAAGACCGGTTTGTTGGTGAAGGGAAAAGGGACAGCAAAAGCCAAGCCCAAATCTTGGATCTAAGTGAGGTATAAATTCTTAAACCCTAAGTATTTCATTTAAATTTCATTTGGGAAATTTAAATGTATTTAAGCTTGGTTTGTAATGAGGCATAAGCTCACTTTAATTTTCTGCCCTAGTGAGGATTTTGGGGTATGTGCTTGATTAGTTAGGGTTCTTGGTTTGGTGGTTTCAATATTGCATGTTAAGTGTTTGTTATGTTGATTAGGGTTTATGTGCTTGATGTATGACGTTAATTTTGTGATGCATGGATGTATGTTTACGTTAGAAACCGCTGCATGTGTGTATTAGAGCTCCCGCGGTGGCTGGTTGAGCTAGATTCCACGTCTAGGACGTAAAACGAACTCTATAAACCGAAAAACTGCCAGGTTCGGGTGAATCCTGACCAGTTTTTACGGAAAGCCAATTTTGAGGCCTTTAGAGCTCGAATTAGAGAAAACTTAAAACATGAAAGTTGTTCAAAAGGGTTTTTACTAGGGGGTATCATGGACGGATTTCCAAATTGAGGCTCCCAATGGCCTCCGTTTTTACAGAAAACCGGGACTGGTCTGCCAGACCTAATCTACACGTCCAGCAAAGTTCAAGTTAAAACTGACGAGAATACAAGCAAAACTGGGTTTTCTCAAACATGAAAGTTTTAGGATTTTTCAAGATCTAAAACTTTCATGAAGACAACTTTTTCAAATTCAACTCAGATATTTAAATTGGCACAGTTTTTATAAAGACTGTGCAGGGAACAAGAAATTCCTGCACAGGATTTTCTAAAAACAGTTTGGAAAAAATTGTATCTTTCTCCAAAATCACTGTTTTGATTATGGAAACTATTCCAAAGGTAGCTTCCAGCCCTAAATGATTTTTACAAAGACCTATTTCAAGAATATGAATTTTGTGGGTTAAGTAAAAGATTTTTGAAGTTAATTTACCCAAGTTTCCAAAGAAATGGAAACTAGATTTTTTTTAAACTAAGTTTAGTAAGTAAAGCGATTACGCATGGTAACCGGGAAGGATACCCGAGTTACTGGGTCAAGCCCAAGGCCCCAAAGGTTGACTCAAAGAGGGTTTGACCATAGTTGACCGTAATTGACTTTGGTTGACCAAGAGTTTGACTACAATTAACCTTAAGGGTTAGTCAAGATAACCCTAAAGGATACCAAGATTAATAAATTGGGCTAAAGATAAAGGTTAATTGAGGTAACCCAATAATTATGGACAAGATAAAGCCCGAGGTTAGGAAGGTAACTTAACCCTAATTGTATGTATAAAAGGTCTAGCACATGAGGGTATCCAACGTAACCTCTTAAAGATTAATCCATATTGGGTTGTTTTAGATAATATGGGTTACTATTTGTAACCCAGTAAGAACATCTAGTATCGGGGACAACAATATACCTAGAATTACCCATAGTTGTTGGTTGGGATACCAACATTTAATATTATGATTTATAGTAAGATAGAAGTAAAATGATTCTTATCTTACACCCTGTTTGGAAACAGGAGTAGGAATATTGTCGTGCTGTTTTGGACGATAATCAAGAGCGGAGGACCTACAGGCAAGTATCGAACCTCACCTACAGTATGAAATAGTAAAGACTATTTTCAATTATACTATATTTTCAAGTATACATGCTATGTTTATGCTATGATATGTGATGTTGCCATAATGTGTAGATACTATGCTATGATGTGCTAAGTTATGTTATTACATGTTATGCCATGTTATAAGAATGTCATGTTAACAAAAATGCCATGTTTTCCAAAATGTCATGGTTTTAAAAAAAAATGCCATGTTTTCAAGAATGTTATGTTATGGCAAATGTTGTGTATGATATGATATAGTGACATCATGAAATATGTTCACTAATGTTAAATCACATGGTAAGAAAGATCAAGTAAGGTGTCGTACCAACCTCCCTTAATCGAGGAGGCTACATGTTTAGTGGTGATAATTACCTTCCGTGATCGAAATGCGTGATCGTGAAGGGTCAAGTTAAAATTCCCAGAACTGTTAGGGCCTTGCAAACCCTAGCTTTATCTGGAGGCTGCGCGCTTTTGGTACGAACACTATGGGCCCACATGTTGAGACAAGATAATAAAGATTGAGTCTATAATGAAGCATAAAACATTCAATCAATCATAAATGGCTCATGCATAAATTATATGATGATTGACATGTTTTCTTTGAGGTTTAAAATGTTTTGTGAGATTATGTTTGTACTTGCTGGGCGAAAGCTCATCAGATATTTCATACTGTAGGTAAGATGCCCTGCAGCTTTACTTGGTGGGCCATGGAGACGATGCAGCAAGTGAAGGGCGGTGTGGGATACACTACGCAGATTTTCCGCAAATATTTTAAGTATGAAGCTGTATATGTATGATAAAAAAAAAATTATTCTGTAATTTTCTTCAAGTTCAAGTGAAAGAAACTAAGTAATAAGTTAAGTAAGTAAAGTAACGGCCCACGTCTACGTAGCCGGCCTACGTGGATTGTCGGGGGCGTTACAAAAATAATCCTATCAATATACCATATCATGCAACAATCACATAAAAAGAGCTTGACTAAATTTATATAAAGTTTGACAACAAAATATATTGATATGAGGATGAAATAAGATAAAAGATAATTATTTACTCAAATGTATAAACCTTACAAACCATTGGAGAATCAAAACCTAAACAAATTCACTACACATATAGGATCATCTCTAGTCTCACCAAAGAACTCTAGAATGCAAGAATAAGAGAAAAACAATACTAAAAACTCAGCCAAAACCAATGGAAACACCCCTTTTTGCTTGCTACAAAGTCTTGCTTTTATAGGCCTCAATGTCCAGCCTCTGAAGAGAGATTTTCGGCCTAAAAATCATATTGTCAGGCTGGTAAATCGAGTGCAGATTCGCGGTAAACTAGCTGGAGGAAATGGATGGCTTGGGATTCGCAGCCCAGAAGTCACGCGGCTGAGAGATTGGTGGCCTGAGATTCACAGCCCAGAAGTCACGCGGCTGGGATCACGGGCTGGAGTCACGGGCCTGAAAGGCGCAGCCCAGAAATCATGCGGGCTGGGATCACAGGCTGACAAGCGCACGCGGGCTTTGATTGGTAGCTGGAATAGCGGGCCTGGGAATCACGGGCCTGGGATTACTCAGGCTGGGAAAACGTGAGCTGGGGGCCACTCGGGCTGGGTTCATGCCTGAGAGGACACGGCCCGAGATTCCGCGTGGGCTTATCGGGAGATCTGGGCTGGAGCTATGCACGGGATTGAGCCACATCATTGCTGGCTTTCCTGCGAAAGAAAGGAGAAAAGTAAAAGAAAGGAAAAGGGAGGAGGAAAAGGAAAACAAATAAATCAAAATAAATAAAATAAATATTTTCACAATAAATATTATGAATTAATATTATGTAAATACTCATTTTAAATGTAATTTTATCTAATAATTATATGAACAGAGTGTGTTTTTGTGCATTTATCAAGTGCTCATGGCAAATATCCACATAGCCGATTGTGTATCATGGAAATTTCCAGTTTGTAGTAGTTAATAAGTTTGCCCTCGACAACAATGTACTCATATTGTTCCCTCTCTTTCTAATTGCAGTGGAAAATAATTTTAATAATAATACAGTCGTGTATAGTACTTATAGTGTGAATTTAAAATTAACAAAAATTTATGTATATATAGGAATAGTCTTTTATCCAACAGTCACATTTGTTTGGTAAATATAAATTTTATATCAATGAGTGTAATGATTTACGTAATTTTATATAAATTTATGTATAACATGATATGATTTGGAGTTGTTAAAGTGAAAACATGTACCAACAAAAAATGCTACAATTAATAACCTTAGTATTATAACCATTGCCTTTATGTTACGAGTACTGTTCCACCGGAGGTGTCGAATATGAGACCTTACCTATATAATTATATATATGTATATATAGCACTACTTTTACTTTAGTTCCAATTTAAGTGTGCGTTTGATGCATCATTCTGGACCTAAAATTTCCATATCAATTTTATCTAGTTTTTAAAAAAGTTTATAACAAACTCTAATTTTAATAATCTTTCCTAATCCTGTGCACCAAATGCACCCTAAGACTGATAATTGGATCCATGTAAGAACTTACAGGTCCAAGATAATTGACGCACTGTTCTCTTAGCTTTGATCTTGGATACTTTTCCAGGTCAAGCTGTTTTCCATCTCCTATATCCAACCTGCCAATGCAAAGCAACATAATTTTAAATCTTTAACCAAAAAGAAATAATAATAATAATAATTAAACTAAGAGAGGAAGATTGATATTATTAAAACTTATGACATTTCAATTAGGTTGATATCCCTCACTTGTTTGATGAGGGAAAATTTCAAGAAATCTATGTCCCCGATTAAGATATGTCTAAGTAAACTCACTTACCAGTAAAGCATGGCTTACCGGCATCTGTTTTACACCACTCTTCATAGGAAGCTCGCAAGTTCCAACCATACCGATGTCTTGGATCAGTCTACATTTCCACAACATAGACAAGAAAATATGAATGTTAAACTACCCTTTCGTTTTTTTTTCTTTCTTTAATCAAAAGAAAAATTTTTGTTTACTAACATTTAAAAAAAAAAAAAAAACTTGCTTATTTTATAGGCATGCACCATCGTTTAAATAAGAAATAAAAATTATAAATGTGATCAACAACCTCATAAACTCAAAACCTTCCCGAACTCCCTCCTCTACGCCTTAGCTTGCATTGATGTACTAAATTGGAATGAAATTTTTAGATTGGAGTTAGTTGATATTTCAAGAACTACTTAAAAATTTTTGTTGATTTTTCAGAAAAAGACAAAAACTAAAATGAACTTTTTGAGTCCAAACCTGGGAGCCAAACAACCCTTAGACTTGGTCGACCAACGTTATTTGACAACTACTAAGATTTTTTGTTTGTTTGTTTTTTTTTTTTGTTTGTTTTTTGTTTGTTATGTTTAATAAACAATATATCCTCTTTCTCAGTCAATATTTAATTTTGACCTTAAAAGGTCCAAATACCCTTAAAAGAAAAACTAGAATTAGTGTTATCTATATTTTTGTACGTTGCATTTTATTTTATTCAACAGTGCACCATGCCTGTTATAGTTGTATATTTTCATGGTTATTAGATTACATTATTAATTAAATTTGTGCATTTTTTGATCAACACTTAATTTAGCATTCAAAATAACCAAAAAAAAAACCCTTGAAGTTAAAATAAAAAATAACTGAGAAATTCTTATTTAAATCTAAGCTAAGGGGATGGGGCAGGGGTGGAATGGGTGTGCTGCGGCGGTATGGGAAAGGATTAGGGTGGTTTATGAGGGTGGGGTTGAGAAGTCTGAACTTTTGTTGAGAAAATTAAAGGTTTTAATGGTTTATAATTTTCTTTAGTTTTTTGGAAATTTTAAGTCAAAATAAAGTGTTCATAAGAAAAAAAAATGTGATTTAGTATTTAAATATATATGTATCTGATAGTACATAAATGTAAACTTCGAAATGAAGTGTATTATTTCTGACTAAAATCAAAATACATAGTATAAAAATAATAAAAACCCTAAAATTTTACAATTAGCCTTGAGGTCTAACAACCTTTTTGGTCTGGTAATTATGTAACATTAGTTTAGATGATTCATATATCTGCTAGTACTCCATCGATATGTAAGGTTTATAACTTTATGGATAATACATGTTGAAATATGTATCAGTAGAAAATAGAAAATATTACATGTTAATAATTTAGTGTTAGTTTATGGAAATCATGTTTAAACAAAACCATGTTGTTTTCATCCATACTATAACATCAACCAACATAAAAAGTAAAAAAATAATAAAATCAAATCAATCTTGATCGAGCTAGAATAAGTACAAGTCACCGACACATGTCATTTTGTGTCCACCACTCATTGGAAAAAACAAAAAAACAAAAAAACAAAAAACAAAATGTTTAGCTCCAAAACAAGGAAATGAAACTTTTTCTATGGCCTAGTTATGATCGTTTTCTAGCATGCATATTCTAGTATTCTTTCTTGCTATTTCCGAACTTTTAGAAGGTGTGGATTGCATGCCCTTGTGGCCTCAATGCTACCCCTTGGATGATTCTTCGTCCCATCTCAACTATTTATTCATTTTCACACTGACTTTTTACCCTTTAATATTCTCTTACAACCTTTGCATCTAGAAGCTTACGCACATTATTATTATTTTTTTCCTAGGTTACTCTTATCATATAACATTAAAATTCCAACATATGCTTCCTCATAGTGTATGAAAATTAAGCAATTAGGAAATTTCGTCATACCATGGTCTACACTTCATGTTACATTAAATTTATATGTGATTAGGCACATACCATGTTATCACCATGTAAAATCAAGAATTTTTTTAAATTAAATTTCACAAGTTTAGATCATTTAAAGACACTTGAACGTTTCACTGTCAACCAATCACACACGTTTGTCTTTTAATAACTTTATTGGTGATCCAAACACACAATAGTCTACTAAAGCTAAAAGCAAACAAGTGGATAAGAAAGCAGTCGAATTGAAGGAAAAGAACCTTCAAGCAAAATATAAATAAATTTCTAGCAATAAAGAAAAGCAAAAATATAAATACATAAATTAATTAGTTAATAAAAGAGTAGATCTAGTAAAACAACCCACTTACCGCTGTCTTTGGCAATGTACATAGCCACCCAGTTTGCTTCCTTAACTTGTTCCTTTCCTTCACCTGTAAAAGAAACAGCAAATGATATGTTCTGTTTTTAATTATTTAGAAATATTGGTTTGGAAACACTAATTTAAAAAATTTTAAACTACATATTAAGTTAATAACAGGAAGGGCCGGAACAAAAACATGTTTCATCTGCGTCTTGTTTTTTAAAATGTATCTGTCAAACAATATTTTCTAGGAGTTTTTCTTTCCTTTGTGTACATAACTTTTGTTAGGAAACAAACAAAAAATTCTATACTGAAAAAACTAATTGATCCTAGGACTTGCCATCCAGTAGTACAACCTACTTACCTTGACATCGGAGCTGCCGAATCGATCCGATCGTTCTGATGATCCGATAGCTGAAAGTTCTATATGATTTCAGCATTGCATTCTTACAGGTTATTTTTATCAATGGGAAAATGAGAAGTACCCTCACGACTGACGTGCTTATCAACCTAGCATTGCTTTTATATTTTGGAAAACAAAAATCAATTAAAGAAATTCAAAAGAACACGTTATTGGGTGTTGGGAACGTGTTTGATCAGT
The DNA here is from genome assembly GCA_008635985.1 of Ficus erecta. Taxonomy (NCBI): domain Eukaryota; kingdom Viridiplantae; phylum Streptophyta; class Magnoliopsida; order Rosales; family Moraceae; genus Ficus; species Ficus erecta. The sequence continues at coordinate 2,821 of BKCH01001887.1, read as the reverse complement.
ATTATCTTCATCAAAAAAATTTTCCCTTTTTTTTTTTTTTTTTTCTTGGTTTAAAAAACTATTTTCATGAATCACATGTCAACAATGTGAACTCATTAGACGCCGTTAAGTTTAGATCTAATAGATCTTAGTTTAATTAGTTGGCATTTTTGACACCATATGTGATTCATGAATTTAGTTTTTTAAACCAAAAAAAGGTTGTGTCCTTGATGGTTTCATCATCTAAAACATCTGTAAAAATATTCCTACAAATCCTCTATGATCAATAATTGATTGACCACATAGTATACCAATTGATGAAGAAATTGGCTCCAGATTGTTTAGATCTAAAAAAATAAGTCGTTATTGTATTGTTAATGATATATACGTGTTGTTAAATCTATTCTGAGGGAGGGTATGATGAAAAGAGACTGGTTTTATTTTTATATTATGTTGAGAATAATTAAATTTTAATTAAACACTTTAATAACTAAAGAAAAAGTACAATCACCTCCCACGACAGTGATTCCGTTAAATTGTTAAATGGAAGTTGATGGAAGGGATAATTTGAATGATTTTGTATATATCAGGGGACATAATGAATAGTTTTGATAATTTAGAGAGACAAAGTGAAATAGGATCTATATAATCTGAGAGATATTCATGAAATCAATCTCTTTTTTTATACTAATTACTCAATTTATTATAGTCGTTTGATTTTATCAAATATCTAAAACATAAATAGCCATCAAGGTGTAAAAATTGGCGTAACCATTAAATCGGCACCCATACACATATTTTAAAAATTTCTCAAATGAAAAGACTACTTGATGGACTTCCCTAGAAATCAATTTGTTTATGAATGTTTTTAAAATACCAACATTAGATTTAGATTGTCTTGATACAACTAGCGTGTCGATTGCACATGCTTACTCTTACTAGTTTTGTAAATTCATGGGTCCTAAATCACTTCGCTAGAACATCTAGAAAAAGGTTTCTACTACAGTGTCATAATTGAAAATTCTGACACCATGTAGAGAATTATGCTTGCAAGACGTGGTGCATTAAATGAAAAAAAAAAAAAAAAAAAAAAAGGACAACCTCTCGACAAATAAAGGCAAATAAAAACCAAATAATTGAAAAAAAAAAAAAAAAAAAAAAAAAAGAAGAGGTAAAATAAATGAGGGAATTTTTGAAATAAAAAGGTAGAATCCTAAGTAAAAAATAATTATTGAGAATCTGTATAATGAATCAAATAAATTGAAGAAAAATGGGGAAAACGTGATTGAGAGAAAATCCTAATATTTTAGGTAAGGAAATTGAAGTAATACAACCATAAAAATGATGAAATCCAGTTTCATAGTATCGAGGGGAAAAAAAGAAATGCACATTGCAAGAGAGAACCTGAAAAATAGAAAAGAAAATGAAGAAGAAATAAATTCTAAGGTACGGCCAACAATTGCAAAACTTACTAAATGATTCTAAAATAGAATGACGATTTGTACTGAATTGTTAGTTTATCACTTTAGTTCAAAAGTTATTCTTGGGTGTCTGGTAATTGGCCTAGTGTAAGATTGTGCGAAGGCTAGTGACACAATTTCCAGCAATCGTGTAACTCATCTTACAGTCGCATTGAGGATGAATACTCGCAAAGAAATGCACATCTCTCTTTCTCTCTCTAAAGTCCCTAATCTGTAATTGATTTTTGTTGTTGCTTATGTGTCAATACAAAATTAAGTCATGGTAAAAATGAATATGTATCACAATTAATCTCCACAAGTGCAGTTCCCATCCGGAAACCTCATGGAACCGATTGTCATCCCTCATCATGATGACCCTTCCTGAGCACTTGGACATGAACCTGATTGCAGTATGACAATTAGGGCAAACACGCAAGTTCTTCATAGTCTGTATTGGTTATGCATCGGAAGGTATTGATTCCGATATGGCTAGTCTCTCACCATGGTTCCTAATTGCTTGGTTCCTCTCTTCACCATTCGCCCTTTTCAGCTGAAAGCGACGGTCTGCAACATATCCGACCCTCTCGTTTCTTCTACCAACTCCTCCAACTTCGGGTAAATCTCTTTGGTGCTCATATGAGACCGTTCTCCTGAAACAAACATGTGAACTTTGCTCTTCGACTCAGCTCAAACCAGTCTAGTGTCTCCTTCCAAATTCCTTGATCCCTCTGCATCCGCCTCGTCTGGCTGCTTCTTCCTATCATCCGGCAGAAGCATAAGCATTGAATAGAAGCACATGAAGGCCCGAGACTACATTGCCCAAGTCAGAGATTTTATCAGCACAAAAAAGATGCCAATTCCATGTTACCATGGATTCTACACCCTGTTAGTAAAGCTCCCACGATGGATTCTCTTGCTTTTATTTACATTTTCTCAATGAATGAAACCGAATCGTGCAATTTTCGAGCACGTCCAAGCAAGTCAACCCGAGAGGCTTAATGCTGATGTCGTGGCTCAATCCCATACGCCATCAACTCAAAGTAGCAACGTCCCTTTTCGACCAACCCCGAGTGAATATAAGCATAGAGCAGGCGCCAAAAAGTAATGAAAATTGGGTTTTCTTATTCCCACACATCAGTTTTCAACCAGTGCAAAAGTTTTATCCGTCTGTGCATGCTGCGCACTACGCTATAAGCATTGCATTCTGTAAACCAAGATTCTTAACAGGTATCTCCTTAAAAGCCCGATAAGTTCCTCCAATAATTAGACACATCTCCAATACAAAGAAGTTCCCACAAAACTCGACGAATCGAAACTAGTCTTGCAGCACAGCCTATGTATATGCCTTCCCAACACAGACTGGGATCACCTGCCTCCTATTC